>JABBWI010000207.1:0-119389 GCA_016647755.1 Suillus subluteus | reverse complement strand
CACGTCAGGGTGCAGTAAGACACGTTGCACCCCGGACATGTATACCTAGAAAACTGTCTACGACAGCTTCAGAAATAAACAAATAGCATTTGGAAAATAAGTTTTCGAGATGACATAGTTCAAATGCACGTACAGGCCACACAAGACCTTGCCTGACTCCTCAGCGGAATTTGAGTCGTCTTCGTGAACTCGAATTTGTTCCGCTTCGTTCATGATAATGAATCCTGCTGCAGATGTAGAATAGTCAGGGAGAAATGATGAACATCTTCATTCCAGACTCTGATCGAGTGGCTGCTACTATCTATAGCTTGACTCGTCGGGTCGCCGGGAACATACCTTTCTTGGCCGGTTTACTACCGCTTACGATGATCTAGGTTTGAAAACGCGGTCGACCACAACTCTGCAAGTCTTAGTAAGTACTGTTGAGAGACCACAATCTCCAGCCTTGCTTTAGCCGCTATCTTGCACAGGAAGACGCAGTTCTGAAGGCAAAAATGGTGGAAGCACATTTGGTTGATTCTAAATCAACATTCTCGATTTTTGCTCATTTACTAGATACCCGCATACTACGCGCCCTCGCAGACATGGGCTTCGCTCGCCCAACCCTCGTCCAGGTGAAAGCCTTGCCCATTGCGCTGGAAGGTCGCGATATCCTTGCAAGAGCTCGGACAGGCAGTGGCAAAACCGCCGCATATTGTATCCCAGTCGTGCAGAAAATTCTTAGTGCGAAATCTGTGGGTGTATTACATTCAGATCAGCTGTATCAAACACTCATTTACTCGTGCAACAAGTCGTTATCCGCCTCAGATGAAATTTATCAAGTGACACGTGCTGTAATCCTTGTGCCCACTCGCGAATTGTCCGAACAGGTCACGGCATGTCTTCAAAGCCTCCTTACTTATTGCGAGAAGGAGATTATCGTTGTCAACTCTGCCACTGGTTCCTCTACACATCTGCAACGGTGAGATGTTTTCGGCTGCTCATATCGCTTGCTTATGACTTGAGTATCCAGTGCACTTCTCGCAGATAAGCCAGACATCGTCATCTCAACTCCTTCTCGTGCCCTCGGGCTGCTTCAATCAAAGGTGTGTCATAATTTGACAGTACATGGAGTGTACCTCATATCTATCCAGACTTTGAACCTCTCTTCACTGGAATCCCTTGTTATCGACGAGGCTGATCTCATTTTGTCCTACGGGCACGATGAGGACGTCCGACAAATCTTTTCCGGAGGATATCTCCCAAAGGTGTATCAGTCATTCTTGATGAGTGCAACAATGACAGATGATGTTGAGACATTGAAAGGCTTGGCTCTTCGTAGTCCAGTGAGCTCATCAACTCACCAACTTTTGTCTCTGCTAACTTCGGTTTCAGGCCATCCTGAAGCTGGAAGAAGATAAGGATGAAACCTTACTCCTCAGCCAATACTCTGTTCAGTCAGTCCTGTATGGTTTCATCACTTGTTGATTCTTACCTCTCCTTAGGTGCTCCGAAGTCGATAAATTCCTTCTCACATATGTCATCCTCAAACTCCGCCTTATAAAGGGCAAATGCATACTGTTCGTCAATGACGTCGACCGCTGCTACCGCTTGAAACTATTCTTGGAACAGTTTTCAATAAAATGCTGTGTGCTAAACTCTGAGCTTCCCCTTAATTCCAGGTGCGAGAAAACTTGTGACACATGTTTTCACATTTAACATTTTATAGGTACCATACTGTGCAGGAGTTTAACAAGGGTGTTTATGAATACATCATTGCAACTGATGAAAACAGTGCCCACACGGAAGCTGATTCTGACGATGAACCTGAGGAGGATGGACTTCAGGATGGTGTTGACGACGAGCGTAGGTTATATTTGTTCAGAGCTTTGATTACTTCTTACGGCTTCTCAGTGACGCCGACACAACGTGCGGAGGACAAACCCAGACGAAGACATGCAACTTGAACCCGCGTCTAAAAAGCGGAAGCATCCCCCAAACACTCCTCAACCTGGCCCCTCCAAACCAAAGAAACAGAAACGCCGTACGAAGTCGGACAAAGAATACGGCGTTACACGTGGAGTAGACTTCATCGACGTTGCTTGTGTGCTCAACTTCGATCTACCCACATCATCTCGGTCATATACCCATCGCGTAGGACGCACTGCCCGTGCTGGGCGGGCAGGCATGTCACTATCCTATGTCGTCCCTACAGATCAATGGGGTAAAAATAAGGTCGTCGGTGGCCTTGAAAGCGTAAAGAATGACGAGGTTGTATTTGCAAGGATTGAGAAAGAGCAGGCGGCACGTGGTTCCAAAATACAGGAGTACAAGTTTGATATGAAACAAGTGGAGGCATTCCGGTATCGAATGGACGACGCACTGCGGTCCGTGACAAGAAGCGCTATCAAGGAGGCTAGGATTAAGGAACTTAAAACTGAAATTATCAACTCAGAGAAACTCAAAGTAGGTACTTTGGTCGCTTTACTTGTGCGTTACTAATGTACTGCACAGGCCCATTTTGAGGACAACCCACTCGATCTCGAATATCTACGCCATGATAAACCGCTACATCCCACCAGGGTTCAGGCTCATATGAAACATATACCAAAATATTTGCTTCCTCGTCTAGTTTCAGCTCCAGCTATCGAAGCTGAAGAGTCCCAAGTTGGTTTCGTACCTTTCAAAAAGTCCTCTGCACGCGGTCGTGGCCGCGGCCGCGCTCGCGGTGGCAGAAGTGGTGGGGGCGGAGGTCGTGGTGGGAAGAAAAAATCTGATCCTCTTAAGAAGTTTCGGTAGTGTGTTACCCAGCATATAATGGCACCCAGAATTATATTTCATCGTATAACTTCCATTTTATTCGTAAACACCTTCATCCCAGCCCTTTGACCTCTCGACGGCACGCAGCCATGCAGTCCACCCTTTTTCCCGATCCTCCTCGGGCATATGGGGATTAAAAGTTCGGCTACCTTTGGTATTGACTTCCGCCAAAGTCGCTGGCTTAGATATGTCCCAACCGAATAGCCGGATGGCTGAGCCAGCAAGAAGGGCGGAACCCAGGGCGGTTGATCTGCCTTAATGGTTAGCGTGTTATCTTGTCATAGGTATGCACGTACTCTCTCATGTCGGGACGGACGACGTCGAAACCACCGATGTCCGCCAAGATCTCCATACAAACATCACCATTGGTCATGCCTCCATCGACCTTGAGGTGCTCGAGCTTTGTGCGTGAATCAAGTTTCATGCTCTCAAGAACTGCACGAGTCTGGAAAGCAGTAGCTTCCATAGTCGCACGAGCAATATGTGCGGGAGTGGTATACGAGGATAATCCTGTCCTGGAAATTCGCTATTATGTCGAAGAGACATGATAAATTCAGCGTACCGATAAGTAGGCCTGCAGCACCGGGATCCCAATACGGTGCGAGGAGGCCAGAAAACGCAGTTACAAAGTACACGCCTCCAGTATCAGGTACTGAAGCTGCCAATGTGTTTATCTCGCTGGCGGACTTGATGAAACCCATGGAGTCCCGCAGCCTGACACGAACACTCAAGGGGTGCAATAAATCAAGACTTGCATCTTACCATTTGATGGCGCCTCCAGCAACTCCAACTGCACAAGGTTATCACGTGTATGGTGCCAAAAAAATAACACTTACTACTCCCTTCCAGTGCATAAACTGGGACAGCCCCTGGACCGGGTTGGTAAGCCACCTTACGAAAAACTCGTGAACAATAGTGCGTGACACCCTGAGAAGGCTCTCTACCGTGCTCAGAAGTCCATGACTACTGTTGACAATGTCCTTGCCCGTACAGAACAGGAGGAACGCACCCGTACCATACGTGCATTTGGCTTCTCCTTGGCGGAGACACTTGTTTCCCACTAGAGCGCCTTGCTGGTCCCCAATAAGTCCTCCAATAGGAACCCCTCTCAGTGGGCCGTGAGACAGATGGCCATACACCTCGGAGGAAGATACAAGTTTTGGTAGTATTGACCGTCGGAAACCGAAGAACGTCAGTAGCCGCTCATCCCAAGTAAGCTTGTGCAGATTTAGCAAAAGGGTGCGAGATGCATTCGTGACTTCGCCAACATGAATACCGCCCTGGACGCCACCTGTAAGGTTCTGTGCGTACATCAGGAAAATCCGTCGCATTCCTTGATAGAAGGACGCCTACATAAACAACCCACGATTCTATTGTCCCGAAAAGTAGATCATCTTCGTCGTGGGCCTTCTGGACTTCACTGTAGTTGTCAATCATCCATCGAAGTTTGATCCCAGAAAAGTACGTGGAGAGCTTCAGGCCCGTACTATCCAAGAATGAGCGACCAGATCCCGTAGAGCTACATCACTTACATGTCACATAGAGCTTCAACACCTTCTTCTCCGGTCTTGAATTGCCCAGGCTCTACCTCGATGCCGGTCGTAGCCAACAGGTGCTCAAAATGAGCGACAGTGTTCTTCGTACGAGAATCGGTCCAAACGATAGCCTTACACAGAGGTTTACCTGTAGTCCTACTCCATACAACAGTGGTTTCACGCTGGTTCGTAATTCCTGTAATTCATGAAGGACGAGGACCTTTTGAGTAGGATGAACGCAAGTACCGATCACTTTCACGCTCTCCTTGGCCCATCCTGCTTCTTCGAGTTTCGCACAAGCCTGAGTGATACACTGCTCTGAGATTTCTTGTATCTCTTCAGGGTCGTGCTCATGCCACCTGTCATATGCAGCGCCAGTAAGGCATCCAGGGTTTCAGGAACAGAAACTAGGGGGTGACTACTCACCCTGGGTTCGGGTAATACTGCGGGAACTCCAATTGATGCTGGGAAACGATGTTTGCGTACTGATCAAAGACGATGAACCGCACGGAACTGTAAACATGGACCCAGCCGCTGTTGATTATCAGTAATCACAGGGAAGGTCGTAGCCATACGTTGTGCCACAATCAAGAGACCCAACAAACTCGCCCTGTTTCAAAGTCGACATGGTGGTGCAAAGATGGGGTGCCAGCAGTAGAGAAGGGTCTTTGACGCTGGTGGCTCCTGACCCCAACTATATTCCGTCGTCCACCTGAGTAACTGTTCCGACCGGCCGGCCCGCCGACCAGCACCGATCCTCGACTGAGCATTTACGAGCTCGCTCAAAGTAGCGTCGACTAGCTTCAAACAAGCTACGAGAGACACTATGAACGGCATGATACAATAATTAGGTAACGAGGATCATACGCTGACAAGTTCGTGCAATGATAACCGCTGAATCTAGTGGGAGTGTGTAGAGTACATATCACGAAACACCATATGCTTCCTTCTCTTTTTCCGTCCACTCAAAGACAGGAAATGGATGTGCTTCTGTATTGAACACCCACTTATCCAAGGGGACGAGGTCGTCTTCTCGAAAGAGAAGGTAAAGATACTTCAACGTTTCGGCCAAGAAAAAGCTGTCATAATAACATTAAAAAGAAACGCAAGGAGACACGTAGGTGAGACACGAACCTAGGCATTACATCAAGCTGTTGTGGGTCGTATGTGTCCACTTTGTTAACGTTGGCGTACCCCGATGGAGTCTTCGCTTCCCTTTCGATCGCCTGAAAGATGTCCCATCCACGATGCCGCCATTTCACATCGCCAGTGACACGATAAAGGATGTAAAGCGACTCTATAGTCTACAAAGCGGATATCAGAATGTGACACCATGGAAACCTGTCTTCTTACCTCGGGTCTCAGCTGGTAGTCAGCGTTCTTAACGTAGTAGTCTCTCATGGCGTATGCCATCTCACGCTCTCGCGCATTCCTAGGGGTTCCATCTCCTACCCAAGGGCGCTTATCTCCCACTCCAGGTGGGGGACCTCTTCTACCAGATGTTCTCCACTCTTGCATGGCATCCATCCACAGTATTTCAGAACGCGCGCTGCCAGATATCATAGTAATGACATCGGGTCCCAACCCTGTCGGCTGGTCTGCGTAAGTCAGGTAACAGGTCTGTGCAAGCCCTTCGGCAGCCCATAGGTGTAAATCCTTTAGATCGAATGAGGCAAGCTCCTCATAGCCCAATTGCTGCTTAGGGAGCAGATCGTCTGCAAGCGCAGTAAAGTTCAGTCCAACCTCTTCTAGATTATTTAGGGGAAGAGTGTGAGCTCCAAGGGCGAGCAGGCCAGGGAAAAAACAAGACAGATGCTCTAAGTTGTGTGTAGGGCGATTACCGGTCCTATATAATTTCGAATCCGTGACGTATAAGAGATGGCGGTTCGGCGAGATGTACATCAAGTTATTGAGAACGTGGGTGGTGAAGCGGAGGTCTACAGAGAGTAATTAGGTAGAGATGAAAGATTGGCAGGCGAAACCTTACACATCTCGAGATTTGGCTTATCCGTGCGAGCAGTCATTAGGTACTGCTTGAGGGTGTACTCGTGGGCGCTGTCGGACGCTGCACCAACGGAAAGGTGTGCTGGCAATTGCAAGAATGCAGTCAGCAGGACTCTATCTACTATGCATCAGGCACGTACAGTCTTTTGCCTGTCCCGACGATATATTCCAAAACATCGGATACATGCCGCCATGTTCGCACAAATCGGCATTGACAAAGTTACGTGTGGCGGTTGTAGCCTGGGTGCAATGAGCTCAACCTTACGCGCGATAGAGTTAATTTTGAACTCACTCGGTCGACATGTTCCTTCTTACCAGTAATCTTACCGAGATAGGCGTATTCCATTTGATAGCTTGCAATCTCTGCCAAGCTTCCAAGCAATGGCCCGTCGCTTGTGCCTCTAAAGCAGAAGATTAGGCCTACAGAAGCGGTATGGATTGGAAATGACGGGGGTTACCTGACGGTATTTACGCCGTACTTAGGAAAACCACTGGCGGTCCTGAATGCAGGAGCCAATATTGTGCCAAGTTCATCAGCGCGAGTGCGCAATATATCGTCGTTCGTCAGTGCATAAGCGGAGAGGAGGCCGCCAAGTTGACGTATGACAGTCTCAAAGAATGGCACGCGGGTATTCTGTAGGCAACTTGAGACTCGTTGAGAGATGCTAAAGGACATCGCTCACCGTAGGTAGGGAGAAGTTTGTATTATGCACAGCTGTCATTGCGCGCTTATATTCTTGTTCTAAGCCCATCATATGCATCGTGTCAAGGGAGTCAACTGCAGTGACGGCCCATCCATTGAAGCTTTGTATCGTTACGTGAATGGATGTGGGGTAATTGAAAGGCATACATAAGCTCACTTATTAATGCTGGTATTCGATAAAGGGCGGAGTTCATCATTTGGGAAAGCAAAGCGCTCATAACCATGGTAGGCATGCAAGAAGGCGTCCCTAACTTGAAAGGATCTTTCTGTCCACACCTCTGGTGTCACAGGGGCGTAGTGCATGACATCGGCAGGAAACGAGTAGCGGAAATAGTTGAAATAAAGCGTGAGCAGTGCTATGGACAAGGCGAATGCAAATGCAATATGACGAATGGAGACGCCTCTGCGACGCAGCGATGAGGAGGCTTTGGCAGCTACGTTGTTTCCTAGGAGGCCGGCAGGGAAATTCATGATTGAGGAGTAAGATATGGGGAAACCTATGCAGTGGGAATGAGTGGTGTAGAGGGACTTGCTACGTGAATATAGTGCAGAATGAACTCGGAGTCCACGCCCAAACACCCACGGTAGGGGTGTAAATCAATTGAGCTCCACCTGCAACCAGTGCTCGAGAAGGCAGCAAACCGCGGGCACCAGACAACACTGACACGACAATTAATCGACTAGGAGCCTGAGAGCGTTTACACACGTAGTCATAAGGCAAGAATAACCCGTGCACGTGGCAACAACGAATGAGGAAACCACTGGAACTGCGGTCAACGGTCGACTTAATGGAAGGTTACTCGAATGCAACGGAAAGTGATGCGAAGCTACTTTCAAAGTATTCTAGGAAGATGATTGAATATGTTACTTGGCTTCTAAACATATTGAATCATGGGCGGAAGCTGGCGGAGCTGAGTTTGAAGTTCGTATGAGAATTGGGCAAGGAGTAAATATGTGAATGACTGATGACCAACATCATCTTCGACTAATGTCCAGCTTCGACAAGACAGTCAAGTTAGCTTGCAAACCAAAGGCCGCGCCTCCAAAGGCAAAGGTGTCTCTTTAATAACACTAATATTGCTTGATTTCACACTAACTTTTATCCCCTAGTACCTAGATCCCATAATTGCTGCTACTTGGTCAGAAGATGGTGCTGTCCATGACGTTTGCAAAGCGCTCGTTCCTCGCCTTCGTGAACCTAATGCAATCGTGCGCAATAAGCCTTATAGCACCTTAGATTACAGCTGACGATCTAGCATAGGTCGTGTTTAAGGCACTAATCGTGCTCCATACCATGATTCGCAATGGAGCGACAGACAACGTCTTGTCTCATCTATCTTCTTCGGAAATTCTTCGTCTGCGAAATGTCTCTGCCAATAACTGGGAAGGTATGTTTTACCCATGGTCATGATTCTCATGGAAATCTAGACCCACTTTTGCTGTACTTAGGATACAACGCTCCCCAGAATCTCCAGCATTACGCAATTTATTTGGACTCCCGCATACGCGCATATCGTGATTTGAAGCATGATGCAATCCGTGTTCAGGCAGAGTCAAATCGTGACATGCGCGTCAATAACTCCATCGAAGAGGATATGGCATACTCCAGTGCCCCGGCCCCAAAGTCAGGATCCACAAAGTCCAGGGCGCCTCAAAGGAGTAAAACAATAATGGGAAGGAAATTACGCGTCATGACTGTGGATAAGGGCCTACTCCGGGAGACCAAGACCGTGCAAACAATGATTGATACCCTGGTAGAGTGCAGGGTACGCCTACACGTCCGAATCTGCCAGATCACTTACATAGTATTTATTAGTTCTATCTCGATGATCTGGAAGACGAATTAACTATAACTGCGCTACGCATGCTCGTCAAGGATTTGCTCATTCTTTTTCAGGCCGGCAATGAAGGCGTCATCAATGTATTAGGTTTGTTTACTCGTCCTCGTGTCATTTTTTCGCTTAAAGAAATCCCAGAACACTATTTCGAGATGTCAAAGATTGACGCCGAGCAGGCGCTCTCCATATATCGTCATTTCTGCACCCAGACAGAGCGAGTGGTCGAGTACTTGGGCGTGGCAAAGAAATTGCAGAATCTACTCAACGTTCCTATCCCAACATTGAAGCATGCAAGTAGAGCTTTCCTGTATTTGTTAAACCACTCACAAATACCATCAGGCCCCTGTGTCGTTGGCGGGTGCACTCCAGGAATACTTGAACGACCCCAACTTCGAGCAGAACAGAATTGAGTACAGGACAAATAAGGAAGCTGCCGACAGAAACGGCAAAAATCGCAGTGGGGCTTTGTCTTCGGCGCCTAAAGGTGACTAAGTTCACTTTCGCAGAGCTATAATCTGACCCCTCTCAGCTTCATCGTCGCAAGCAACCTCCACTGCATCCACATCTACCCCATCAAATGGGACATTCGGTCAAGCTCCCAGTCCCGCACCCAAGCCTGAAACTACTCAGGCTATGGCAGACTTTTTTGCTTCTATCGAGGAAGATAAACCTGCCACGAGTAGCAGGTAAGCCACTGTTAATTGCCGAGATCTGAAGGACGTTGCTCATTTTTCACAGCTCGACATCCAACCATCTCCGTCAACAGCCAGCGTCCAATCCTTTCGTTCAGCGACAAATGACGGGTGCTTTCCAAGGTCAACCCTTCGGTTTCCCTGGTCAAATTCAGCCACAGGCCACCGCCTTCCCACAGTCCTTCCAGTCAGTTCAGCCCAACGCATTTGGTCAGCAACTGCCATCCACTCAACACCAACATCGACCTTTCTCCGCCTTCTTGCAACCACAACCTACTGGATTTGTAATGCCACCAAGCACAGGTTTCTTGCAGCCGCAAGCCACCGGCGCAAACCCATTCAGACAGAGCATGATGATGATGCAGGGGACTGGTGGACCGGCTTTCAACTTTGGGACCACGAATGCTTTGCCCCAATTGCAAGGACAAACCAACACACCATTCCAGCCAACTTCCCAGCCTCAGCCGTCGTGGTCTTCAAACGGATTTGCTATGCAAACGGCATCCACAAGTACGCAGTTTGGACAGATCAATGGGACGCGCACATCATTTGACGTCCCTACTCGACCTGCTTCTACTCCCCTCACAACTTTCGGCGCAGCACAGGCGTCTTCGACCTCGCCACCAGTAGCGCAACCTGTCAAATCTCATCAGACTGGTTCGCGCAATCCGTTCGGAGTGCCAACCATGCCAGCCCCGCCAGTGCCAAAGCCACCAACACTGATGGAGCTGGCCATGGGCATCGGAAGCTCGAACAATGTTCCACCTGCTGATTCTGCATCACCTCAGACTCAACAGCCACAACAGACAGGCTTTTTTGGACCGCCAGGCGCTTCTGGTGGCGAGTCATCGATATCGAGCGTTGCCTCGTCCTTTGCATTCGGCCGAAAATCAGAGGACAGCAAATTTAGCCCTAGCAGTTTTGGAATACTCAACCCACAGACCACCACGACTGCATCAGATTCTTTATTTTCTTCCTTCTCTCCACCGTCCACGCAACCTGCAGGTGCCACCATTGCCTCTACCACTTCTTCCATGTCGCCTTCAGGTGACCAGCTAAAACCCCAAATGACCGGCTTTAGTGGCATCAAGCCATTTAAACCTACATCCTCCTTTGGGGCTTCCTTGTTGGAATCACTACCTCCAATACCACATTCCGGTCCCACTACTCCTACTGTCACTGGTACGCCCGGTAATTTGTCTTCCCCACCAACATCGAGCGGGACAACTCCTGCTTTTGGCGCTGGTGTTTCGAACATCGGGCAGCAGCCCACTGGTGTTGGTGCCTTTAGTTCACAGCCAGACACAAGACCCACGCTAGGGGTTGGTCTCAGACCCCAGGCAACCGGTGGAGCCAACCCTTTCAGGGCTACGATGTATGCCGCATCCTCGCTCAATGCCGGAGGTGGATCTGTGCTGCCCACTATGGGCTCGCTGTCACAGTTCAGTGGAATCAATGGATCCTCATCCTTTGGATCCAGTTATGGGAGGAGCCCTTTTGGATATCCTGGAGCCCAGGATCCTTCACAGCAGCCTTTCCAACAGCAAAGCGGGACCGCATCACTTATTTAATTTTGACCTATCTCTCACTGTCTCGTTCACGCATCCATTCCTTTTCAATTGTCTCTTATCGCTATCACTCGCTCAAGTTTCCCACTATCGTTTACGCTCGGATATCACATCGCCTGGACGTCTTATTCATTTCTTCTTTACCTGTCTCCTGTATAATCTAGTAGTCGAGCTTGTGCAAGCGTCTTGAATACCAATTTTTACTTTGCAATACTGAGGACTCCACAAGTTGAGCGTTGATCAAAGACCCCGAGACACTGTGATCGGAAGTCGCGTCAACAATCCACGCTTCCCGGCGCGGGCTGCACCTTGTTTTTTACCGCCACCAACCTTACCACTACAGGTGTCTAAGTCATTCCAAGATGGCCTCGTGAGTTGCGCCCCGAAGATACCTAGTACTCTCTATTGATGGAAATCATCGTAAATGCAGCGAACAGCCTAAAGCAGCGAGGACAGATGCTACCGACGCGTCTGCACCAGATATGACTGTAGAGACCGCTCTCGAACACGCCAGACGTGCATTCGCCCTAAAAAAATACGAGCAAGCAGTAGAATACTATGCTACTGCCCTGGAACTTCAGTACGTGATCGAAATTGGACCCATTAAGCCGTGTTTCTGACGCGCTACGTGTCTTTCGTCCATAGAACAAAGAAGCATGGCGAAGATGCACCAGAAACAGCTAATCTCTACTTCTCGTATGGAAAAGCGCTGTTGGAGAACGCGATATCACAGGCTTCGGTATTGGGTAAGGAGCAGCCCGAGAACGGAGATGAAGCAGAAGGGAAACGTGTGTGACGCGTTTGATTTACTTCGTCGTCGCTGCAACTGATCATTATTTAGCCTCGGGCACCGGCGCCAATGGAAAGGGTCCTATTCTCTCCTTTTCCGGAGATGCAGATGAAGGCGTCGACCTTTTCGGTCAAGCCGCAATTGCAGAAGATGAGGGTGATGAAGAGGATGCTGAAGGAGAAGATGGAGAGCCGGAAGATGACTTCAACGCTGCATGGGAAGTCTTGGAGCTTGCGCGTGCAATTTACGAGAAAGGCAAGGATGAAGATGACGAAGTCAAGATGAAACTTGCCGAGACATATATTGCCCTCGGAGATGTATCTCTCGAGACGGGTACGCCCACCTTTTCTCGGCTAAGCATCCGCATAATAACAGACTATCCTATAGAGAAATTCGACCAAGCTATCACCGACTACTCAGAGGGACTCGCACTTAAGCTCGATCTTCTCCCGATTTCATCGCGTCAAATTGCTGAAGCACACTATAAGCTCAGTATAGTGCTTGACCTGACCTCTGGGCGACTTTCGGATGCTATCTTACATGCGGAGAAGGCTCTGGAAAGCGTTGATGCTCGCCTAGCAGAACTTCGCGACGGAATTGATGGAAAGCTGCTCCCTGCACCCATTCGGGAAGCCAAAACAGATAAAAAGGGTAAGGGCAAGGCTGTCGCCTCCGACGTACACGCAGATAGCGTGCGCCATCTGGCCAAGAGTCAGATGGAAGTCGAGATTAAAGAGTGCGAAGGATTGAAAGAAGACCTCGCGCTGAAGGTGAGCCCGTGCAGGTTCAGGAAGTGTATACTGACGGTGCTTTTGCATAGGTGGAGGAACTTAAAACAACTCCCAGTGAGCCAATAGAGTCTGCTCCTGCAATGGCTGCAAGAGCGTTAGATGCGGAATTGAATGCTAAGCCGGTATCTGTCCCTGGTCAAGCAGCAGTGGTTAACGACTTGACATCATTGGTTGTGAAGAAGAAGAAGAAGGCTGCCGAAGTAGATGCACCGGCTAAACGCAGAGCAGACGACGGAGATGATGGCAGCCCTAGTGCAAAGAAGGCAAAACTGGAAGAGGATGCACAATCATGAGGATTTGTCGACATATTGTGATTCATGTCAACTACTGCGTTGGTCATTTGTTAGAATGGTACACTGGTTGTTGCAATTGCTGTATGCTTGAAGTTCTTCTTCCCCTCTCCTACCCCAAATTCTCCTACGATGTGACCCCTCTCCGCTTTGCTCCTCATTATATATTTGTAGATGACCAGTCCCTCGAGACCCACTGGCCCACGAGCATGTATCCGTCCTGTGCTGATTCCAACCTCAGTTCCGAAACCATAGCGGAAACCGTCTGCGAAACGCGTGCTAGCATTGACAAAAGTCCCCGCGGAGTCCACGCCTCTGCAGAATGCAGACGCTGCATGTTCGCACTCGGTTATGATAGAATCCGTGTGATGGGAGGAATGAGAGTTGATGAATTGAATCGCGGAATGAAGGGAGGGCAAAGCTATGACAGATATCGTAAGATCAAGGTGCTCGATAGAATAGGACGATTCTGTGGACGAGTGGACGTGACTTGAGAACCTTTCCGGGACGTTGGGAAGTGTGGCGAGTGCTGACAAGGTATGTGAATCACATAAGAGATGAACGTTTGCTGCCAAGAGTGCATGCGCAACCTCTCGCCACACCGTATTCAGAAGAGAGGTGTGCACAATAAGAGTTTCTGCGGCATTGCAAGCAGATGGATAATCCGTCTAGCATGTGTTATCGTGAGAATATGATCGTTGTCCGAACAATAGGGAGGCTCACCTTTGAGTCAACAACCACGCGGACGGCTTTTTGACGGTCAGCGGATTCATCGAGATAGACATGGCACAGTCCATCCGCGTGTCCCATGACTGGTATCCGTGTGCTGTTCTGAATCGCTTTCACAAGACTGTTGCCTCCGCGGGGAATGACCAAGTCGATGTAGCGGTCAAGATCCAGCAGTGCAGAAACTTCTGCCCTCGTTTGGATTGCTTGGACATACGTGCTCGGAAGCGAGGTCTGTGCCAATCCCTGCGAAATGGCCTTGGCAAGCAGATGTGTTGTGTGATTTGATTCCTTTCCGCCTTTGAGGATCGCAACGTTTCCTGAAAATAGCCGGTTTGCATGCAGGCATATGACAAGCTAGAGATAACAGGCCTACCTGACTTGATCGCCAGAGCTGCAATATTTACCACAACCTCAGGGCGTGCTTCAAAAATCACGAGAAGAACGCCTATCGGACATGAGACACGATACAGTTCGAGATCGTCGTCTAGCTGTGAAGCATAAGTGACAACTCCAGTTGGATCGGGAAGGTCTGCCACATCTTGCACGCCCTTTAGCATGGAATCCCATTTATCGCCCTTTCCGAGATCGAGACGCTTAATCATGGCGTTCGATATCCTGCCTGCATCAACCTCGACTTGTGCCGCCTTGGTATGCAAGCAGAGAATGTGTGAGGGTCATTATCGATCTTTCAAGTTAGCCGAGAAACGATGCTGCACCTCCATATCCTGCTTGTTTGCTGCGAGTATTTCAGCCTTGTTAGCCTCCAGCTGCTGTTTGATTTTGGCGAGGGCATCTATTCGGACAGTAGCAGGAAGCAACTGAGACTCTTCGAATGCAACTTTTGCAGCTTTTGCGATTTCTTCCGCGGCGATATCGGATCCCATAGTCGATAGTGTTATAGATGAGGAACGACAGTTGTTTTCTATGATCAATGATTATAGCTAGGGAACTAGTAGTACAATTACTTTGTCACTTTTGTTTGTGTTGCTATTTGCCTCGAGCTCTAGTACGGTAGGCATACGCCAATAAGTAGATCAGCAAGGACTCGGAGTCCAATCAAGATCATGACATCTCGTAGAGCGATCACTGTGCAAGGAGTCATCCTGACCACCCATCGTCCATGGGTACTTCAGTAACCAAGACACTAGCGGTCACACGTCCACTTAACTTTGCTTGCGGTCCCGTAATTCTTTCCTTGAAGATTCTTTATATAGATCAGACTGTTCACATAATATTTTTCAGAGCACTTTGTCAGCGCTTTGATGGGCCACTTCCATGTTGCGGCATCATGATCATGCACGCAGTCTGGTGCAGTCTATTAGTGCGGAACCTTCCTTACTGCGCATGGTAGCGGCTTAATATTGTCGGCCCTTCTCCCGTACGGTAACGATGTATCGGTGGTGCCAATAATAGCCAAATCCGATAAGCCTCGAGCTCTAGCTATTGTCCGAGTAGCAAATGAAGCCGTTACATTCCCGCTCACAATAGTGTGAGATGATCTTAAACTGTATCCATGTTTCGGCAAGCCAACCGTTGGTGCCTCAAGTCAACCTGGTCGTTCATATAAAAGAACGCGGCTTACTGCTACATCCTGTCACCCTCGTAAATTATCAGCTTCTTGCTGCTTTCGTTTTCTTCGCCATGGTGTCCCGGTCGCATGCGTTTGTCTTCGTCGCTGTCGCCTCATTCATTCTACTTGCAAAGGCACAACAGACCTCTGGTACTCCCCCAAGCAGCTGGCCTCAAGTGTACCCGGGAATGCCGAATGGTAGCTACAATACGGAGTGGCAGGACTGTATGTCAAGCCTTGTTCGCGTCCGTAATAGGAAAGCTCACCACACAACTAGACTTCCAGGTGACCGAGAATCTGCCAAATGTTACATGGTCTCTCGCTCGTAATTGGGCAGGGAATATTCCTGTTCAGAGAGAGGGTCATCCAAATGACACCTTGTTCTTCTGGGCATTTGAGAGCGAGGAAGGTTCTTTCACTTCTACTTCGACTGACGCACCGTGGGGTATTTGGCTAAATGGGGGGTAGGTGATACGTTATCTACCTGTCCATTGTCGGTACTCAGACCATTGCAGACCCGGCTCATCAAGTCTCGTTGGCCTTTTGTTCGAGGTCTGTCTCCTGTTACTTTCCTCGCTGCAGACTTTGGATTTGACAATGAGCGAAAGAATGGCCCGATCCAAGTACAAAACGACTATTCGCTACTTGAAAACCAGTATGCATGGAGCACAGTAGCAGACTACGTCTGGATAGACCAGCCAGTGTAAGTGTTGTGTTTTGTGTTGATGTCCATTCTTTAATAGAAATCATCGTCAGCGGCGTTGGTTTTGCAACTGCTGATTCCACTGGTTATAGTACGTTTAGATCCTACGAGACTTGCCTCAGCTTACACACCTTTTCAGTTTTTGACGAGGATCAAATGGCATCGGACTTCGTCAGTATACATACCATACTCGCACCTCACTTTCACTGACTGCGCACAGTTTGGATTCTTGGAAAATCTTGTCAAGGTCTTCCCTGGCTTGGCTAAGCGCCCATTGCATCTGACCGGTGAAAGCTATGCCGGCATGTATATAGCGAGTGCATTGTCTTGCTGCATGCGCAGAACTAACATTATTCGGAACAGCCTTACATCACGAAAGCTTACTTCGAGATGGAGAATCCGCCAATTACATTGGCTAAGATAGCTATGGGAGATGGCTCTATTGCTTCTGGAGAGACATTTGAACTCCTCCCGGTGGTGAGCCTTCTACTCACAAGACGACCTACTTCACGGTGTTCACATTCTAAAGCTTAGTGTCCTTGAGACATACCCGCAGGTGATCGGGTATGACACCGATGTCTTTGAGTACTTCCGTGAACAGTTCGTACTCATACCCGAATTATACTCCTGTGATTTCGTTAATCTCTCCCCAGAGAAGCGCTTTGCGGCTATGATCTTACCCTTGAATATCCCCAAAACGGACACTTCCCAACCTTGACTTACATTCCTGGAGAAAACCCTAATTCATCTGATATGTCGGCATCGGGGCGATACAAGGCCCGACAAGGTCGATTCTCCAAGAAGCTATTTCTAGCCGAAATGGAACAGAGGTACAATGCACGTCTAGCAAAGCGGAGCACTAGTTTGTCCAAACATGAGCGCCTGCGTGCGCGGGATGCTTGGCAACGTGATCTAGCTGGCCGTGCAAATGGCACCATCGACGCATGGTACGGGTGCGATGTTTACGATGAGATGCTGGATTATGCCATCAACTTCACCTTCCCGTGGTGTATGTTCGTTGCTTTTATTATTTGACCGTCGCTTATGGAGAGGATAGCACTCAGTAAGGACTCTGGAGGGATGTTCGACGTGGGTAATATTTTTGCTTTCGCTGCTGTGCTCATTGCAGGTCGTAGGTATATAACATTCCAGATGCGCTAAACCCTGAGGCACCTATGGATGGGTCAGTTTTTTTGAACGACCCACAAACTCGTGCTGCCATCCATGCACCGACAAGCATGAATTGGACAGAGTCCATCTACTACCCATTCGGCAACAGTTAGTCAACGAGTGTATTTAAGGGCTCCTTTGACTAATGATTCTGACTTAGATTATTCTAATAATGATCCGAGTAAGCTTGTGTTTGTCCTCTCGCATAGAATTTCTTTCTGACTGAACTCTTTTCTAGGTGTCGAGTCAGTGAATCCTTGTATACCTTATCGGGTTCGGTGCTTACTGCGTAACACAGACCCATGGCATTCCTTACGGACTTGGCCACGAATGCCACAGCCCGCAACGTCTCTGTTGTCATATTCTCCGGAAATGATGACTCACTCATTCCTCACCTTGGTTCACAAAGTGAGCAGCCACTATCTGTCGCGTCAAAGTGTTAATCCCTTCCTCAGTTACTATCCAAGTATGTTGAACGATAAACTAAAGGGATGTCAGTTCATTGTGCATAGAACACCACCTTTGGCGGGATTCAAGGCTTTACGCGCAAACCGTCCACCCCATGGTATGACGATAATGGCGAATTCGCCGGTATTGTGCATCAGGAACGTAACTGGACTTATGTTCTTGTTGACCACGCAGGCCACCTCGTTGGTTACACAAATCCCGAATCAGTACGTCGTGTCCTTCGTCTATAGTCCATAAATTCAGACTGCAGAAACTCCCCAGGCTCTCGTCTTCATCAGGGAGTTTGTCTTTGGAAGTAACCAGACTGGGCTAGTCACCGACACTTCCTCGGGATCTGTGACTGTCATAGGTGGCGAGGTCTCTTCCCTGGCAAACGAGATCATGACAGGACAGGCTGCCATCTACTATGGCTCAGCAACTACCGAATCCACATATTACTTCCCAACCGCCACAGTGGAGGCATGGAATGCCTATATTGCAACCGCTACTACCACGCCTATGTGATGATTGCGTCGGCGAGGCAACTGGGAAGCGCTGCATTGGCGCAGATAGGTAGAACATGGCACTGGGGAGTGTCATCGTGGTGATAGTGCTATTGCATTTGCATTATAAGGACTAATTAACATTAATTATTGAACGGACATAGGGCATGTTTACATGTACTTGTGTAGTTCTTACAAGGCATATTTTCAACACCAATTTGTGGCACAGCGCGAAGTTAGGAGCAGCTGCTAGCTTAAATCGTGAAAGGCCTACAATTTTCGACTCAAGTTCCTTGATTTCGAACTGTTCTTAAACCACAATCTATTCTGTTCTGCACCATTCATCCGGCCCTGTTCTCATTCTCGCCATAACTCAACTACTACTCGTTCGCTTCGAAAGACTTCGAAGGACTGCACCCACATTTATCGTTCACAGTAACGAGACGAACATACAACTATTAAAACATGTACCTACACCGCACTGAATCTGCCCCCGCGAAAGCGATGGAGTGTAGAACAGCTTATGTAGCACATAAATCAAAATATTTCAGCCATAATCCCCCCATCACCACCTTCCGCACCCATCTCTATCCCCCCAACATCAACTTCGCCATCCGCATCTACCTCACCCTCAGCGTCGCGCGAAAAGAGGTACAGTGGATCTACGACCTCGGAAAGTGCGTCATTGCGCTCGTCGATTTCCTCGCTGCTCATGGGCACGTGCGAAATGTGCACGACTTGCCACTTGTCTGCATAAGTATCGCTTTGCTGCCGGACAATTATTAGTTATGGGGCGCGGACGCAAGGGTGCGTAGAGTTATGAGGGATACATACATTCATTCGCTTCTTCTTGAGTGTCATCTTGCGCTCGATGTTTTTGTAGTATGCGCCTGGCCCGCGCTCGCCCGTGTCTCCGTTGTCAAGGACGAGTAAAAACTCGTTGGGTACTTCCTGCTCGATCTTGACGGTCTCATAGTCGCGTATGAAGTGGAATGCCGTTGACTTGTTCTCCTCGCCCCCTCTAGGTGCTAATCGTTCCTCTTTGAATTCCAAGGCGTCGGCGTCCTCCTTTGTCAAGAAATATGCGAGGAAATGATCCCCGTCGCTCTCCATCGGGCGGAGGATCGCGCAATCAAGTCGCGGGTCTTCCGTGTCTCCGGGTCGTTCGCCGGGACGCTCACTGAAGCGGAACAAGTCGTATGCATTGGCCCAGATGTCTGCATCTGGGAGCACATCGTAGGACTCGACAGCGGTAACACCGGTCTTGTTGGGATGAGAGAGTGTGGTCAGGTCGAGGGATGTACAAGCGGCGAAGCCGGCTTCGATAGTATGAAGTTGCGCCTCATGCGAGACATCGATAGGTTGGAGAACTTGTTTCCTGTAGATAATGAATTGGATAGTATATAGTAAAAGGGGCGACGCACGATTCGTGTGTTGAAGTACGTTGTACGCCTTCGCGGCTGAGATACTCCGTTTTTCGGAGCCAGGGGACGTGTGCAGGGACAGGTGTCACCGTCCCTGATGTTGTTGGACCGTTGGTGTAGGGTGCGGCAGACGCTGAAGGGTCGCTAAGAAGGAAGCGATCCTTTGGGTCGAGGGAAGGCAAGTTGTCCGGGTCAGGATTTAACGCTGTAGGGCATTGGCTACTAAGAACGACCCTTATGGGAGCACCACGTACTAGTATCATCGCCATCCTCCTCCCATAGGCACTCCCAGCGTCCAAGATCCAGAGGCATGCCACATTCGGCGTCAATAATCATCGGAAGAGGTGTATCGTTTGTGATTGCGTTGATGAACGCAGGTTGGGCATAGCGTAACGGATTCGTTGGGATGTCGAGGAGTTTTGGAGGACATGGAGGCGCGGGGAGTGGATTCGAATAACGGACACGGACGAGTAAGTCGAGCTTACTGGGAAAAATCAACCAGGGATTCCAGGCAAGAAAATGGATACGTACCTCTTTCTTAGGCTCATTTATGTAGGGCCGCACTGCCGCAGCGGACAAAATTCGAGAGGGTTTGATATCACAATGCTTTCACTTTCGGATCGTGTTGGTTCGCTTTCGCAAAATGAACTTTCGCGGTTATACTTCCATTTCTGGATACCATCAATGACGGGCGTAGTTATTTTGACGCGGCACTGACTCGAGTCTTGACGCGGCGCCAGTGCAACTCATTTCTATGTTCTACATTCGACTTCCACATCAAGTTGTATGGGTTCATGATCACAGGTTACATCTTCCACATCATCATTAGAGGGAATCAAACATGTCGATTCTCACACCGATTCTGTTGTCGATTCTGATGTCGATTTTTAGATGACAGAATCGGGTAGAATCGAGAATCGACAAGAATCGTTGAAGCGGCTCCAGAGCCGCTTCAACGATTCGTTTCATCATCGATTCATCACCATCGTGTTGCCATGTCCAATTTTGTAATTTCCATGTGAATTAAAATTGCGAAATATCCATTCAAAACATATCACAAAGAAATACACTGTCCCCTACACTATGACTCAAAGGGCCTACTGCTGTTATAACCTGCTAGCTGTAATATAGCGAAAGCAACAACCAAAAATGCACTTGCAAAGTCTAAGCCCGCTGATACGAAAGCTAAGAAGCAGCCCATCAAAATAGGCAAGAGATAATCAAAGGGTTGGGAAGATAGTGTGAGGGGAGTCTGGGGAGATGACAGTGACACCATGAACATTGAGCCGCCTGATATCGAGTGCATGACCTATTATTCTGTTACTATTAGTATCCGACAATGCCCAACTACAGATGGACTGAAGAACTTACTTTTCAGATGCTAACTGAGATCACTGAAGACAAAGACAAAGCACGTGCTATGAGCGAGAATCGTGCATGATTCAGAGGTGAAGCTGCGAGTAGAATCGGGGGTGTTCAAAGTTGACATCGATTCAGGTCAAAGAATCGAGCTGAAAATTGGACTCAGAATTGGTTGCAAGAATTGACATGTTTGATTCCCTCTATTACCACACACCTTGACACCACTATCTGACTTGGAATTATTCCCACCCTCCCTGGCAAAACGGCCACCCATGGACATCCCACCCACTATACCCAGAGCCATTCTTTCCAAGCCCAGTGCCTGTTGTGCATAAAAATGCTAAGCCTGTCCCCAAACCTAAAACTATTTCAAAGGCCAAACCAGTACCCAAGGTACAGTCCGAAACTCATGGTTCTGCACATCTCTCTGGTCATGATATCCAGGTTGAAGAACTCACTAATGAGGTGGGTGGTGCAGATATCCCAGATGCAGACACTTCTACACCTCCAAAGAAAAAGCCTGCACCTTGTGGTAAAAAGGCTGCCTAGGTATTTTAAATTCTGGTTAGTCTGCCTATTCTGACTCTTGCTTTAATCACACAGATTTCAATGCTGTTGCTGGTTGCATTCCACTTGATCATCTTGCATCCATGCTGTACATTACTCTTGCACTCACAACTGCTCCCATACTTACAATGTTTTGGACTTCATGTCTTTCACATTATCATTTTTGCTCTCATTACACCTTGATTCTGCTTTCAGATGGTGCTGGACTTGTATAGACACCTGTGTAGTTTTGCTGCTTGCACTGCTTTGTATTATATGATCATGAAATTTGGATTCCATATATTGCATTGCAGTGTGCTATGTTGGAAAAAAGTTAGGTACCATTGTAATACTGCCGGATTACAAGTTTGGCTCAGCACCTTAAAAGGGCCTTACAAGGCATTCTAATCGGCCGTTCTGAGGCATGGTGAGGCAAAACTCAACATAAGGTCATCAAAAGGGCCCTTATAACTGCCTTTTAATGGGCATTAAAATATTATCTTACCCCATTAAAAGCCCTTATAAGGACACCCTCCGAATAGAGCATTAAAATGTCTTTTAAGGCCTTAAAACCCTGGGAACTTTTTTCCAACATATCTGTCTGGTATGAGTCATGTAAGCTGTGAACAATCTGCTTTGAACTGGCAAGGCTGGTTTAACATTGCAAGCACCTTAAGACTTTTTAAAATACACAATTCTGATAGCTTTGGACCAGCCTGGTATCCATCTGGCATGACAAGAGAGGTTGTCTGCAAGCTGTTTTCAGTCTTGGCAAAATTTGTCAGGCTAGGGATATTTTGCCATGCCTGGAAAGGGCTTACCAGGCTGTGCTACTTTTGCTGATGACACTAATACTGCCACCTGCAAATAAGTATAGTACCAGGAGAAAGCATTCTGGTTGATGTCCAGCTGGGCCGTGCTGGTGTTGATAGAAGTGAGATCTGAAATGAAAAGAAAGACCTGCAGGCAGCTGTCTATTGGATTTAGTGTGGTTTAATACTTCACATGATAATCTGTTTTGAAGAAAAACACATCTTACAGAGAATAGGGGCTGAGTGATATGAGCTCATCAGGAAGACAATAATATTGCTTATGGTGAAGATGAAGAATCTGATGGAAATAGGTAGGTAGCTGATAGGTCATATGAAGAAACTCTTGGTTACATTCATTGAGAAATAGTTGCAGATATCATTAACAAGCTAGTATATACTGCTAGTATACACAAAGATCAATATAACAGAAAATAATATGTATAACATATAAGCAGTATGAACAGCAGGATAGCACATCCTCAAGACTCAGAAGAACTAGTAAGCTGAGCATATCTGATCTTGAGGAGAAGCATCACTACCTCCTTGGTATGTACATACATGTGTGTTATATACTGGATTCCAGACCATACCTACACTGCATCTCTAGTCTCCATCCCTATTACTATTCATGGTTCCACCTATGAACTCTGAACCTCTGGTCCCTATACCTCAGCAGAATTAGCCCTGCTATCTCCAACTTAATTTCACACAGTACCTCTGGACATCCATACCTTAGGACCTCCACAGATAGCCTGCTTCCTCCACCCTCTGTCCTGTCCACTTTAAGTATTGTTTCCTCCAGTCCAATGTCTGGACTTTACCTCCTCTGGAATCCCACCTTGTATTCACTATGCAATCACATTCCTGTCCCATCTTTACTAGACCTCCAGAATTCTGAATCTCACCTGTAGCTATCTCTGGACCTTCACTGATTGATCCTTGTATAAGATTCATCTCCAAGTTTATTTTACTTATGATCTGTCTCACTTACTAATCTATTTCTACATGCCTGTACATAGCTTTAATCCTCTGCTTACTAATCCTCTCAGACTTTGCTCCGGTATATAAACCTCTGTAGAACCTCCTGTGCATTCCTCAGTCTGAATATACTTATATTAGTTACTTGGCCTTTGCTCATCCATCCTGGACTTGGGCTATGCCTCTTACCCAAGTATATAAAAATCCAAGACTACTTAGGACAAGCTAAGTAAAACCAACATAGGAAAGGCTGCAGGTGCAAAGTTTAGAGCAGAAGGGAACATGAGGAGCAGGGTTGATAAGGGTTAGACTCCTAAGTCCTAAGAAGAATAGAATAGAGGAAGCAGAGCTGACAAGAGCTAAACTTAAGTCTGAAGGAGAAACTGAAAAGCAGAGTTAATAGCAGTTAGACTCAAGTCCAGAAAGGAATAAATGCCAGAGAGATGGAAATGCTAGGGAGGTAGAAATACCAGAGAGGCAGAAACTCTGGCCTAGAGAATTGATTGATCTTTAAGCCTGAGGTAGAGATGAAAAAGGATACAGTGCATATGCTGAGGCCAAGCCCTTTAAAATCCAGTTTCTCTAAGCACAGTTTTGACAATGTGCCAATACCAGAGGCAGATCTCAGAGTCCATTGCCTTCAAAGAATGTTACATGTTCATTGGCATACTCAGACTTGAGAAATTTGTGCTTATCTACCTGATGTATAAGATTATACTTCACTATATATTGCTCATTCTTCAGCTCCTCCCTCATAATCTATCTGACTGTACAACCTCAATCTCATCCTTAATTACATCAATTTGGCTCTAGATATCAGACTATGTCTTCTTCATATTTTTCTGCAGAGAATATTTCAGCTTTTATTGATTCTCTACTCATTGAGGACCACATTGATAATGTCAATTAGTTGTACTATGTGAAATTACCTTTTCTGATGATGAGCTGCAGTTGACATATGAATCAAACTGAACTTGAGCCAAGCCAATCAAAACTTACTTCAAGCTGCATACTTATGAACCATGGGGCTTATGAACTGATCAGAACCAAGCTGAGCTAAGCTGTTGGCAATACTAGTGGAGGATAATGAGATTCTTATTGCTCTCCATACATGGCTCCTAGGCATAGGAGTACTAATGGAAGTGAGATACTTGTTATTCTGACCTGGTATTGTGAGATATTATCTCAGTTTCAGCCTGAGGCTGGAGGTGGACTCCCTTGGTATGATTCTAGTGGTAGCTTCTATTATGAAAGGGCACCTGGAGAGGTTGATAGTGGGAGTCAGGGTTACTGACTGGCAGGGACTAGTCCTGCATGTGAGCCATAATAACAAAACTAAGGCAGTTGGCTACAGTGATATAAACAATCAAAATCATGACAAGTGTGTCAGCTTGACACACCTTTTGTGGCAAGGCTCTTTTGAGATGTACTTTGCAGTTCAATTTAGTTTTAAATTGAGTCCCCTTGTAAACCAGAAAGTCTGAGAGTCGTTGAGTCCGGGAACTCAAACCTGCCTGAGTGTTCGGGGATCACGTGCGCCTGTACAATTGATCAATCAGCGATCTGCATCAGCATACCATTGACCGTGATGGGGATGGCTGCTCGATGTGCCAGATGCCTGAGGCTTGCTGTCACTGTCATGCATGCAATAAATCAATAAAGGTACTTTGTTGGCCCATGTTCATTTTCTCCCTCTCCCTTCTACCTACTATGTGTTGACACTCCTCCAGGCTGCTATGCCCACCATTCTCAACCAGGAGTCTCTGAAGGTGCTGCTTGCCCTCGTTAAGATCTCTACCATCTGTGTCAAGTGTTGCAGAGATCTTCCAGTATGCGAGTGTACAACACCAGGAAAGACGAACTTCGGCAAGCTTTATATTTGGGTAAGCTAACATCATGATGTTCGTCCTGCTGCTGTCAATACTGACTTACCACCTGTAGTGTTTCGACTGTGACATCAACAAGTTCTTCCGGCCACCGCCTGGGTATATCAGCGTCACATCGAACTCGCCCTCACCACCACTTCCATCATTGGCAATGATGATGCCATCTGATTTGATTACAGCTGGTGACGGCTGTGCCCATCTGTCTTGTGGCGTGAAGAAATGTGTCCATGGCGGTTGTTCCAGGCATATGTGCTGAAAGCACTGTTGGCTGTTTGGGGGCTGCGAGATTCATGTTTTGCTAGACAGACCTCCCAGCAAACCTCATCAAGACATGGAGGAAGCAGAGCTTGTGCCCACCCTAGAGCAGGCCCTTCGGCTGGCAAATACCAACTCCACCCTTTCTATCATTGCTAGTAGTCCTTCTGTTGCTCAGCTTGATGCTGAGCAGCGGGACTATATGCGTGCGGTTGAACTATCTTTGCAGTTGAATGCTGTGTGATCACACGAGGTACGTAGTTTCTACTCTGTATGATATCTGGTCGCTGACTTTGCTTGCTACTAGAATACACCCTCGTCATCAGCACTTCCTGGTCCAACGCAATCTCGAGTCTGTCCACAGCTGACTAACAACCCTTCAACTGAGCCAAAGATCACGACACAGCTCAATGCCACCTGGATGACAATGCACAAGACTGACTTATCCCAGCGTGCTCAGGACCAGCGCAACCAAGATACCAAGGCCACCTGTGAGCGTCGCTTCTGTGAACACTTCTTCCTTGTACTCTGGCACCTCGTACGTATTTGCAGTGTTGTTCCTGTTCCTAAATACTGATGATCTGATTCTCAGTCTGATCAACCACTGCTGCGGCAATGGATCTCAGAATGCCCCTCATGGCCATACTGGTCTCTTGACGAGAGTGATTTTTTATCGGACCTCCTACATGGCGAGAATCTCTTCAAGTTCTTCAACTTTGCAACCATGCTATGGGAGCCAGGACACATAGACCATGTCCTTTCCCTCACCACCCAGGACTGTGTCTTCATTCGTGTGGCTGGAACATTGTGCAACTCATTTCAAGATTGTCTTGACAAGGCAACAACGGCCAAGGCTAAACCACACATGTGCACCAATCTCGCCGGTGAACGCAACCAAGTTCGGGAAGACTCCAAGTGCTCTCACAAGGGAAAGGCTAGGGAGCTTCGAGTCCCTACAATTGAGGACACCATTATCCTGACCGACTCCAATATCGACAGTCGCTCTTGCAAGAGAAAGGCTAGGGAGCTTCAAGTCCCTACCATCAAGGACACCATCATCCTGACTGACTCTGATATTGATGTCATTGATTCATCACCCCTGCCACTCAGCAGCTACCTGCCCCTTAAGTGACGAGCACCAACACCCAACACCTCTGATGCAGAGCTCACACCTGTTCGCACTCCCTTATGGAAGTGCCGTCACATAACTACTGATGACATCGACACACCTATCTCAATCAAACAAGAACCAACAAGAACCGACTTCTTTACACTGGCAACCAGCGATATTGAGGATCCAATTGATGCTGACGCACTGCTGGTTGACACCCATCCCAAGCTATCTCACCTCTCAAGCCCATCACACAAGGCTGCCACTCAGGCACTAGCCAAGAAATGTGAGAACAACATCAACAACATTGACTGGGAGATGCACCCCCTTCCACTTTGCAACCGCGCATGGCCTGAGTTGTGGTATGTCGTTGATATGATTACAGGGTTCAAGGGTATGAACAATCTGGTGATGAAGAAACACTTTCCATCAAGTGTGGACCGCTTCCGGGCCATCTTCGGCACCAAGTGGGTGAAATCAACATACTATGACCAGGTGAAATGGTGGAAATGAGGCGTCGAGCATTGGGACACTTTTATTGCTGCAGGTCGGTTTGATGGTGGCAAGTGGCAGGACTTTGCAGTGTTGATCCCTCTTTGCTAACTCATACTATACTATGTAGCATCATCTATATCCTGTCATGCAGTACACATCAATTTGTCATTATTCACATCCCCTTGTCACTCTCATGCAGCATACATAGTTTTGTTATGAAATCCCTTGCTATTCTGTTTGAGCAGGAGTGTTACTGGTGCAAAGATCCCCATTGCTCTTGCTGACCTTGCCACCACAATCCTGAAGATGCTCAAGACTATCCAGAGCGACATGTTCCAGCATGCTCTGGCTGAGTACAATGCACATGTAAAAGAAGTTACATGATGGGAAGACTTCGTCTCCACACTAGACCATGTTCCAGTGTGCTCACCACAATCCTGAAGATGCTCGAGACTATCCAGAGCGACATGTTCCAGCATGCTCTGGCTGAGTACAATGCGCATGTAAAAGAAGTTACACAATGGGAAGTGATGATATCATTATCTGAAGCGACTCTCTTATACTGCACACCGCGCTGTGGCACTAGGAAAAGTGCGCCAAAAGGCTGTCCACCTGACTTCTGTGAGAGGAAATACGATGCAAGGCAATTGTAGTCTGGCATTTGCGAAACGAGACAACAATGTCGAAGTGTGTTGCCTGTGGACAAGAAGAAAAGTGTTGGACCATGTTTGGGAGATCCTATTAGAAGGCCTACATACAAACTAGTATTGATGTGGCGAGTGACGTGGGTGCTTGCCCGCCTTCTCTAACTTCTTTACTACTGCAGTGTTGTGCATGTTAATCATCTCGTCAAGGAAAAAATTGAACCTCACTGGTACCATCTCCTGACAAATCGAATGATACCCTCCCAACCAGGCATTGGCTTGCTCTGCAGCCGATGTGTTGAAAAACCACTTGCCATCTGGTGCACGCAGCTCAGGGTATGCCTCAGCATCACAATGGGTGCGACAGAACTCATCAGAATCCTTGTGCTTTGTCCAGAAGTGGAACACGTCCATGCACATACCCATGGTTTTGAAGAATACAATTCTGCATGCGTTAACCTCCTTTAATGCGGAGCAGTTTGAGTCATAGAACATATGCTCTGGCTTCTGAGCACGAGGGAGAGAGAATAAGTTCTCAACCATGAGCTATTAAAATTGCAACTGATCAGATCATGAAGCCACACAAGTTGTCAAAGACTTACAAGCACGTTAGATACTGCCTCAGCCCTGTACATTGTTGTGCGCCCAATGATGATTCCACATGGGTGCTGTTACAAACTAGGATAGTTCTGACGTATGGCTACTCGATAAGAGTAATCAGCGAAGGTTGGTTCAAGGCTCTTGCATATGCAAGAGTTCGGTTGGTTCTAAGACAAGACAAGGAGTGTCCTTGACTTGAATCTAGTTCAGACAACTTAAGATTGGAGGTCTTAAGCGAAGGAAGTTCCAGGTAAAACCTAGTAAGATTAAAGTAAAGAACTACATAGTACAAGATGAGTTTATATAGCAAGTGATAACGGCTTTAGGGCAGGTATAAACGAATCAGAATGAGTAAGAGATAAGCGATGAGTCAGAGCTAAGAATAAGTCACCTAGCGACGGCTTTGATAGTGATCGTGATGTAATACAATGAGTCAGAGATAAGACAAAGAAAGATAAGTCTAGCGGCGGCATGATGCAGCTTGTGACATAATACACGTAAGAAAGAGAAAATGAATAGGGGCATACTTCGACTGTAACAGGTGCACAACAAACTGTTCATTGTGCGTCCGGCGGCGGCTGAACTGCGCCTTGAGTTTGCATCCATTGCCACTCTCATTTTTGTTGTTACAATGCTGAGTCGAAGTTGGTGGTGGTAGGTATGGTAGCGAGGTATCTATCTCGCCTGTGGAGGTTAGAGAAGTGTGGTGGTGTGAAACTTGGTTGGTGGCAGTATTGATGGTGTACAATTCATCGACGTCGTCCAGAAGTGCAGCCCCATTTGAAATATCTCCAGAGGCACTTTCAACAGGATTGATGAGGGGTAGAACTGACATGGAATCATCTGGAATGATGTTCTGCAGCTTCGCACGAGCATGCTGTGACAATCATACCAGCACTAGGCGCGTATGAGTGTCATAGGCATATTTTGCCCTGTCTAGAGGAAAAGAGTAAGATGCTAGTCACCAGCGCTATGATTCTCAAGCTATCCGCTTTGGAACCACTTTTCTCCCATAGTGTGCTGCCCAGTCCGATGCCTAGGTATTCTGTCCTCCCATGTCCTGCCTATGTCCACCTACCTCCGCTGGTGGGTTATTATTCCTTACATGTCGCTACTGATCAGTCGCAGGTCTTATTACATGTATCCTTGTGTTCCACTGCGCTGCATGTTTTATTACCTGTCGCTACATCATGCTCTCGCCAGTGTTGCTACTATTCTTGCCTACACACTCCCAAACTTTTACGCAGTATGATAAAATGACCCGTCGCACATACAGTACAATACTTCCCTTCCACGGACCTTTGCTGGTGTGTCGGAGTCTCCTTAGTCGCTATATCTCAGTCTTGGTGCAATCGATTCTGCTCTTGCCAATCTCTCTGATCATGTGTCGCTTGACTTGCTTTAAGTGCGCGTTGCTAAGGATCCCTCATAAGTTTGACTGTTGTAATGTTGGGATCACTATCAGTAGTCGCACTACAATCTAGTCGCTATCAGGCATTTCACTTGCACTGTCTTATCTTACTTCCACTCTCACTCTCTTTGATTCTTCTCGCTGTCGCTAGTCGGACGTTCGCATAGCACTATCGCATAAAACACCTTGCATAGCACTACTCACTTATATGCACGTTTCTCTGTTGGAACTCACTTGTCGCTAATCGCTATAGCGCTACTCAATAGTTTTCAGTCTTAGGTCGCTATAGGTAGCAAGTCCTTCGCGCTATTGCTCCCCTTGCATATTAGTAGGGAGTTGCTTCGTTAGCAGTCCTCTTGGGTCGAATATTACACTCGCGCCTATTTGGATAAGTAGCACTAGTTTCTAGCAGCCTAGTCGCTATTTCTCTTTCACAATGCTGTTGATGAAGGGCATTTGCTGCTTCATTATTCAGTCTCTCCATTTCCTGGTGCATGGGGTCATTGCAGGTCTTTGTTGGCTTGCCCATGGTGTCAGCAACCACCGGTTGAGAGCAGTTGTTGATGGCACATATGAGGTGCAAGTGGTGGTGCATTGGACAAAAACGGTGGCAGTTATTCACAAGGGGCTCAGTACAACGGAATACACCACAACATGGATGGCCCATGGACAGACCATCTGTGATGATGGCTTGTACCTTGTGAGTTTTATTGTCATTGTCATCGTATGTACGCATACAGAGGTCACAATAGTGTGGGAGTTCAGGTAGACCTTCAGTCACCATGCAAGCATTGCACTCCTCCATGGCCAGCGTGAAGCGATACTTCTGTTCAATCTTTGAGTGGACATGAAGTCTTACTCCTCGAGATCGACAGTTGTTGAGGAGTGACAATATGACAAATCCATCCCACACATTTTCTGTGGTCAACTGGGGACTGAAGGGCCAAGCACCATCTAGAATGCTGCTTCGCTCAAGGCAGGCATGTGAAAGATCATAGTTCCATGCACAGTTCATGGCAGACACCCTGCATGATCAAAGGTTAAGACAAAACTGCATTGAGCGTGAAAATACTCACCATCTGGTCAACATGAACTCCACATATGAACGACATTTGTTGCTACATAGTGATGATTAGCAACCTCGACATATTCCGGTAGGCCCTCATAGTAAGTCCGAACACCACCATTCATACTATAGTTGTGGTGGTACATCGTATTGCAACCTAGATATAGCGTCATAAATGATCAATGCGACCAAACAAAACCAAAAATACATACCTGGACAGTAGCATTTGACAGCCCATAAACAACATACACCATCTTCGAGGGTGAAAATAATAGCATTGTGTGATTCTCCTTGCTTCATCTGCACAAGCGTGTCACAAGATGGGTTTGTGCAGCTGTCAGATGGGGGGAACAAAACACGGGATCCTGAGTATAAGGCTACTATGTCAGTACATATGGCAGTGAGTTCATTTGATCTTACCTATACCGAGTGGATGCCCATATACTTCAAATGCTTCCCTTTGAAGATTTTGTGGCTCCATGTCACTCGGTAAGGACCAGATACAGTCTTTGAATACATCCCAACAGGCAAGAACATCCTCTGCATTCATAGTGAGAGACTCAGCAGAAAACTGGACAATAGTATGAGGCAGGATGTCTGGTGCAATGTCACTAGGCACACCAAGTGGCTGTGTATGCATGATGTCACATTTTAGCAGGGACGTTTGAGAGACGAAGTTGGTCACTTGGTCGAATGACAGCTTCAGCAACTGTGGGCGACTCAGAATGCCAGAGAATATAGTGGCAAGGGAGAGCATTATGGTGAAAAGCAGATGCAGGTACACCACAGCATCATTGAAGTCAAGCTTGCTGACACACTTTCACGGTGGCACTGCCGCCAGGATCGATCACTCGATCAGCATCTGGGCAGAGTATGAAAACCTATCAGTGTGTCTGGATTGTCCGGGTGCATGTGATACCCATACTATCCGGCCGGATTTTCACCTCCCAGAATTAACGATTCCCAGATGCCCTCTTGTAAACTCTATGAATATTGACTTAAATGGAGGTAACAGATTGGGACAAGTTTCAATCTGTCTCAATGGGTAATTACAAAGTTAGGCCTTTTCAGGCCTTTAATCATTTTGAGTTGTTCAAATTAGGATAAGACATATTAGGGTGTATTTCACTTGAATATGTGACACACCCTTTGAGAATGACACATGGACAAGCAGCCTAGTCAGCACTGCCAGTACTGTCTGAAACTTGAATTTGAATCTGCCATATGACATGCCATGGACCAAAGAGCCAAATTCTGAGCCAGAAGAAAGGAATTCCTCTATGTTGCTCTCTACCTTCAACTTGCTTGACAATCCCTACTGCCAGGCTGATGGAGCATATTAAAAGATCACAGCATGACTCATAGATACATAAAACACTGTGGAGGGCTTTATATCACTACTGTACAATTCATTTCAGTCTGAGTATGTCTATGGTAAAGGTTATTGAAAGCTTAATACCTAATTCCTGGTGAGGTTCCTCTCAGACAAATGCATACTATGGCAGGGAATTGCTGGACTTTCTTTTGAGCATCATTCAAATGCAAGAACTGCTTAATCTCAGTATATCCATTCAAATCAGCATAGTTCATGGAAAACTAAGTCAAAGGGAGATACTCCTGGACAGGAATGCCCTGCACGTTTTCCCAATCTGTCACACTGGACACTGGGTGGCCATTGATGCAGATCTTGACACTAAACAGATCAGTATCTTCAATTCTCTGAATTCTAAGCCTCTCACTAATAAAATACTAAACACCTTAAAAGACATTGATCACTAGCCTACTACTGAGGCCCCCTGGATGTTCCACCTTCATACCTGTTCACAGCAACTCAATGGATTCTTTTGCAGTGTTGCTACCATAAGAGCCATATATCATACCATACACAATATGGAATCTCAAATAGCCTAGTTTGACATGTGTGAATTATTATAGGTTGTGTGTGGACAGCACATTACTGAAGGTATATGATCCTGCACTCAATTGATGTATTACCAAAAAGCAGTGTGGTAACACCAAGTTGTAAACTATGACTGCTCTCCTGCACAGATGTTGCTGGTAAATAATGCCCACCAGATCATAGTAGGAGATACACTTGAGCATAAGATTTTCTCCATATAGAAAGAAATATATGGTGAGCAAATGTTGGTTTAGATATTGTCATCCTTAGAGAGGTGACATTTAGTGGGTCAGAAAGAGACTTTCTACCACCTCCTGTGAAGCCTGGGCCAGCAGTCCTACGTATTATCATCTGGTGGGCTCTTCACAGTCTTTCTTACACAATCAATTAAAACACTTTCTAAGCAATATAGACATATTGGAGCTCACTCTGCAGGGAGAACCATGAGAGCTAATGCCCTATGCAGTTGGTCAAGATTCACTACCTGCACAAGTTTCTCTTGGTGGTGAGAGCCCTGGATCTGCCACTGGATGCTTGGTACTGCCTCTAGGACCTGAAAAGAAAGTTGGAGAAATAAAGAGGAACACACAGTCAATAAACTCTCACTTGTGGAAACAAAATACAGGAAGGAATGTGGATCATGGAGGTCAAAAGGCGAAAAAGGTCCAGGACTGGTTGCTCAACCTACATGCAGGATACCACTTCAACAATGAATATTCTTAAAAATCTGTGTGTATGACTCAAATAAAGCAGGATTCTTCTCTGATACTGACCTCCCATGAAACCTTGATGAACTATTGTAACATTTGACTGATTTCATCTACTAGTTCATCTATGTGTGGATATGCAGCAAGAGACTTTATCAGGTTTTTCATTCTCTCTTGTGGCTGCATCTAGGTCTGGGACCTCAGGAGAGTTGTTGTCTTCATCTCTGTTCTTTACTCCAACAATAGCACTATTCTGAGCTGCTGATATGACCTTAAACTGCTCAACAACAGTCTGGAAGCTGACAAAGGTACTGCACTGTTCAATGGCACTTTGTCAGGAGGTAAAAACAAAATAGGAATAGGAGCCTAATGCTTACCAAAAGGGCAAAGCACACCCAGTGCACTGTTGTAATTTCATGACCCATTGTTGCTAGATGAAACATGTGAGTACAAAAATGTTTTAAAAAATATTGAGTGCTTTTTGCTTGATGCTTCCCCATGGTGCAGTCACATTCTCCTTGATGAATATAGTCATCACATCTAACATCTCCTTGAAAGTTTCATTAGAAATTTTGAAAGTCATAGGGTGTTTCTTTGCATAGGCCTTGAATGTTATTTATATGATTATATATGCTTTTCCATGTCATTAGACTTATGGTATCATTCCTCACATTTCTCTGACTATTTACATTACTTCCTGACCTCCCTAGGACATTTCTAGGATGAGTTATTCCTTACCTTTGAGTTGTGACTTGTCTGTTTACATTTTTCTTTGTCAAACATTGCCCATACAGTGGCTCAAAAAAGTGTCCCAATGTTTGTGGGTTTTCATGTAATTGCTTCATTGTGAGTCAGGGTGTGGGAATCTGACTAAGCTATAGGGAGGCATCGGAAAGCTCTGCTTCTTGGCATTATTAATATTTCCTATAGCGTGGGATTCTGACATTATTGTGTGAAGATATGTACATTTTAAAGTGGTGACTCATTGGGACACTTTTTTGACTTTGAATCTGACAAATACAATCTCTATAATTACCGTACTTAGTCTTTCCTCCTGTTGCTCTAATCACTTCTTCCAATCTTATAAACAAACTCTATCAATTTTTAGCATTACTCATTAGCAATCTTCTCCCACTGTGCTGTAACTCTCTCCCATAGCTGAAATAGCCCCTATGAAGGATCTTGACACGCTGCAAGTAATCTCCTGAACAATTTCCAGAGCTGTTCAATAGGGTTGAGGTAGCATTAGCAGCCTGCCTAGTTAAAATATGATAAACAAGATATCTTTTACTATATGGTGAGCTCAAAAGGACAATGTAGTTTGATATTTTTCTTGTCTTGAATGGCCTTTTTGATGACCCTAGCAATAGTATCCCTACTCAAACCAGTTTCAGTAGAAATCTGCCTGGTAGATAGATATGAGGAGCTAAGGATGAGAATAGGGGCTATTTCAGCCATGGTGAGGGAGTTGCAGCATAGTGGGAGAAGATTGCTAATGAGTAATGCTAGGAATTGATAGAGAGTTTGTTTATAAGATTGGAAGAAGTGATTAGAGCAACAGGAGGAAAGACTAAGTACGGTAATTATAGAGATTGTATTTGTCAGATTCAAAGTCAAAAAAGTGTCCCAATGAGTCACCACTTTAAAATGTACATATCTTCACACAATAATGTCAGAATCCCACACTATAGGAAATATTAATAATGCCAAGAAGCAGAGCTTTCTGATGCCTCCCTATAGCTTAGTCAGATTCCCACACCCTGACTCACAATGAAGCAATTACATGAAAACCCACAAACATTGGGACACTTTTTGAGCCACTGTATCCTAGAGTCTAGTGCTCCCTGCCTCTTTGGCAACTTACTCTGGACTCTAGTCCTGATTATCTCTAGTCACTTATTAGCCTCTAGAAGCAGCTCACTTTATTCCCATCTTAACAAACATCTAGCAGGCAAATAAAATGCCCCTCATTTTTGCACTTCTCTCAATATTAATGCAGGTGTTTTATTTTCAACAATAAATTCTTTTTGCACTCTTTTGAGTGTTTATTGTGACTACTACAGTGTACAAAGCACTTTTCCACCCTCTTGGATTAGCCCAAACTTGAAAATGTATCTAGTCCTCAAAATTTGACCACTTGGTACCATAAAGTAGTGCAAATGCAATCTTTTGGTTTGTAGATTAAGGCTACCTCATTAGAATTTTGAAAGTTGAGGGGTTGAAAAAAGTTCCAATGAAATTTGAAACATGTTACAAGAAATAGTATTTCTGGGTAACTGGACAGGTATACAAGCAAGGAGATGCTAAGTATGATCTACAGAAGCCGTCTGCTTGCAGTTTCAATATCTAGTGCAGTCAAATTTTTCTGTCGCAAGCCCAACACGACGATGGGAGCAGGACTTCTTAACCAGGAAGGCTGCTTGTTGCACGTTGAGTCCTTTACTGTTCAAACCTCAGCACTGCATGACCACTCAACAAATTAATGATAAACATACTGGTAGGCATCCATATAATGCCAAGTTTTGTGGAAAAAACGGTGAATGGTCACAACATCACACATGTTGAGACATTGCAGAATCAGTGTTTTTGCCATTGAGAATTTACCATCAGTGACATTTTGATGGCCTGCGTCATGTGGGAATATCAGTAAATCAACATTGTGGCCGAAAAATGAGAAAAAACTTGTGGTACTTGGCATATCCCCAAAGCATCTCAATAGGGTTGAGTTTGCAATGAAACTTTGGAAGAAAAAGGCAAACATGGCTGCAGCTCTTGATGTAATGCTGGATAAGTGGCTTTTCATTGACAAAATCATCTTGAAGTGAGAGTACATGGTACATGCAACACCAATTGTCTTCTGAGTCTGTTTTTGGCTCATCCTTTTCTGCCCGTGGCTTGCCTATTTCAGGTGTTTCTTGTCCCAGTGCCTCCACTAATGTGAGTCTCTGTTCTGCATCCCTTTTTGCCTGCAACTTCTGGCAGTGCTGACACTTCCCAACCACCTTCCCTATGTGCCATTCCATCAGTGTGCCCCAAACTGATTGCCATTCTTAAAGAATGACTTTCTCCTTTTGTTTCCCAGCCAGTTCAGGGTCAGAGTATGTGTGGAACTATAACAGGAGGATAGGTCCAGAGGTCTGAAGGTCTGAAGGTCAGGATGGCAGGAGGACAGGAGGTCCAAAGGTCTGGAAGTCCAGATGAGCATAGGACAGGAAGTCCAGACAGACTACTGTGGATATAGTTCCAAAGGTATGGTGTATGAATAGGAGCTACATTGGATGTGGTCCAAAGTAGAAACAAACAGAGAAGGACTACACTAGGTAGAGTCGGAGAGACGGGGATTGGACTGAAGTCCAGAAAGAGAGGAAGTGCTGGAAAGGCAAAACACTGGTCTAGGGAATCAATCCCTAGACTTGGAACAGAGACATAGGGGACAAATCCAAAGGTCTGGATTCTGGCCTAGGGAATCAATCCCTAGACTCAGAAAGGACAGAACTCAGATGAACCAAAGTTAAGAAAGAGCAAAGTCTAAGATGATATTCAAACTGAGGAACTCTATAGGAGTTATACAGAGGTTTATATACTGGAGGACATACAAGAGGATCAGTAAGCAGAGGACTAGGGCTATGTACAAGCATGTGGAAACACATCAGTAAGTTAAATGGAACATAAGTAAATGAACTCGGAGATGAAGTATGCACAAGGATCAATAAGCAGAGTGGAAGGGAAGATAACCAGTGGACCAGAAAAGGTAATGTCCAATAGGGGATAGGCACTGATTTAAGGTTCTAGGTTCAGGGATGAGCTGTAGACCAGATAACAGATCAGTGGATGTAGCATGGAATCTAAGAGGAGTTAAAGACTAGATGTCTTGCTGGAGGGAAAGTACAGATAGGGACATAGGGCAGGAACTGGTTAGAGATAGGTACAGGTGATATTTGAAGATCCAGGTTCTGGAGTTCCAGAGATCTAGATGAATACAGAACGAGGATATGGTTGTAGGGCAAATATGGTCCAGGATCATGGTCGAGGCAAGGTCCGGATGTCTGACAAGACAGAATGTACTTGGAGCAGACAGGATAGGGTATGGATGGAGCAGGCTAGCTGCAGAGGTCTGGAGGTCAGGGGTAGTTAGGTAGCGGGGCAGATCCTAGACAGTACAATGGACAGGGAACTGGGAATGAGTGAGGATGAGGGATCTGGAAATAGGCACAGAAGGCATGGGAATATTATGGGATATAGGTCTGGAATATGGTATATGACACTTCTGCAGTCTACCTTGCCCTTGTCTCAATGCTGATAGATCTATATACTACTCATACCAGGATATTGGCTTACTCACAGGCAGACTCTGTTTAGTAGACATATCATTCTTGCCTTCAGTTTGAAGCAAAGGTTTTGTCATCACATTCTACCCAAAATCACCTATTGGCCTCATTGCTGAGTGAATTACTTGAGTCACACAAAACTGAGTCCTTTGAGTCTCAGCAGATTGGTTTCATATCAATGTTACAAAACTGACTGAGCTCACATAGTTTATCAACACTTAAGACCCACTCTCAATCTCATAAGCCAAAGCCAAGTATGAGAACTTCTTGTCCCCTGTTGGTGCCACTTCGTTCCACCTCTCCCTCACAAGCAACCACACAAAAATAATTTGTCCTTCCTCCTGATGCCCCAGTTCATCAAGACTATACTGTGCTCAGGTGTCCCTATTTCATCTACTACATCCGTTAACTCGCAAAAATACAATATAGAAATCCCACACTGGCCAGTTCATTCTACCCAAGTTCACCTCACAGGAGCCATACTTATGGAGTGTTGTATGTTTATTTATTTCCCTTGACCTTCTTGAGCTGATGTGATTCAGGCATATACTTGGTGTAGTAACCAAAGCCAGTACCACATTAACCACTGAAGAGGGAGGCATCTTTGTTATATGTGCTGTATTTATGCTGATGTTGATCCTGCATAGAATTCAAACAACCACTCCCATACTATAGCATTGGCTCTAGATGATTGTCAATACTCAGTATGGGTGCAAGCTACACTGGTCATTACTGAGCTGGCTATCATCAACAATTTTGGTGTGTTAGAAATTTTTCTTGTTTCTCACTCAGGTCATCTGACCTTTCGATTGTGTAAGCTTTGGCTCCTTTGTGGGGTTCATGTCATCTGGCTTTTCATGAGCTTCTGCTCCCAGAAATTCATATCTGCACATCGATAACAATGATGGTGTCAGTAGAGTTTAAAAGTCCAGTTGCTAGACTAAAAAAGACTGGACTGTGGTTGCTGGTTGCCTCAGTTTCAGACTGGTCCAGTTGCCACTTGCCTCCCATGGACAAAAAATGAAAAACCAGTAACCTCCAAGATGAAGAAGATACAGGATACCCCACATTCCCACATGTTTCTGAATGCCTTCAGGTCTTGACATCTCTTTAATATCCTCATGTGCAGAGGTAGAAGCACTTATTCAGTAGGCACAGCAGTCTGTGATTGTTATGTTGATTTGGAGGAGAATACAAAGAGAATATGAGGAGGGATTGAGGGACTGACTGGACAGACACCTTTGAGCTTAAAGGTTGGCAATGTTTTGGCAGAGTTTGGCTATTAAAAGGAGAATGAAAGAGGAAGAGAATGCTGCTGGAAGGGAATGCTAATTGATGACACAGTTTGGGTGTGGGTGTGGATGTGGGTGAGAGGTCCCTGTTGTCAAGCAGGAAACCTTGGGCTGTAGAGTTGAGGTTTCTGAGGAGGGTGGTTTATTGTCTTTCTTTTTTTGCTTTTCATGTGTTTGACACATGGTATAGGTGCATCTTAGTGATAGCATGTTGCCACAACACAGGATGGCAAATCAGACAGCTTCTGGTGATGTCAGAATGTATATATTTTTTGGATTAATACCACTAGCACTACATCATCTTTACCTGGCTTATTGAACTTATTTATGATTAATGATATGATTACCAGCAGAATTTTAATGCCACATCCATATTCATCAAGAGTTTTAGCACCAACTCTGAATGTTAGTATTGGCCAGCATGCATTGATAGGCTAGTACTGGCAGCAGATGGCACAATGGGACAATGGAAATGTGCACACAGTGTGTTGGCTTCAAAAAGGGGCTTTGTTGATGGTTGCTGACTTTGTGTGGGCAGATTATGGCTGGTTGCATTCCCTAGACAGAAAAGAGAGCATATGCGTCTTGTTCAAAGAAAAGAATGCAAGAATAGGTATGTCACTAATGAAGAAATTATCACACAAGCTGCCAAGGCCATAGATATTCTGGTAAAAAATTTCTCTAATGAGGATCACATCTTCATTTTTAATAATGCAACAACTCATCTCAAACATGTGGATGATATATTATATATTCATAAAATGCCAAAGGGTCTATCAGCAACATGGGATATATCTGTCAAAGTTAAAACTAGCAATGGAAATACTGTCATTGGTTCCACTGGAAAACTAATCTAGGAGAAAATTCAGATAATGAATGTACAACTGCCCAATGGAGATATACAATTCCTCTATTTTCCAGATGGACATCAGAAAGCTGAATAGTTTAAAAGAACAGCTCAGATCCTTGTCAAGCAAGGATACTTGAATGCACCTAGTCTATGAGCAAAGTATCATGATTTTAAATGCTCAAAGGACTGAAATGATTGCTGCTATCTGCAGTTGTTGTATACTCAGCCTGACTTTATACATGTGGAATCTAACCTGGAGACTTCATACCATGCAAGAGGTTTCAATGTAATTTTCTTAACAAAGTATCACTGTGAGTTGGATTTTTACAAAAACAACTTCCACTATAAGAACTACAATATAAAAGGTCATGCATTCTGGAATCAAAAATGCTATCATTCAAAAGAAAATGGAACACCTATAAGGATCACAATGAGGGCAATAGGTACCACTTTTATTTGACAAAGGACCCACTCACCTAGATGACACTCCCAAGCTTAAATATAGATCGGAAGTCCAATGCAAACAATATGGCCTACAATCTAACACCCACCCTAACAACTTGTACATATGTGGGTCATGCTGCATTGTGCTTCAAGTGCACAAAATCAAGCCTATGAAATGCATTTTGCTGGAAGAAACATCTGCAAGTGACAGATGACAATTGTATATTACATTATTTTTCTTCATTCAACTACTAATGGTGGCTCTTGGCTCAAGCATGCTCTAGAAAAGCAGTCCTGAAAAACCTTCTATACAATCCCCTTCACTGCAAAAATTGCTTTATGATGATCAGAACTAATATGAGCAGTGAGATAATCCAAGCTTAAATGATACCTTCATAAACTTAATAAGATGCTCAATATTCAGATCAATAGCCATGCACTCTCCTCTTCTTCCATAGTAAGTTAGATATCCAGGCTATGATTTACTTTGTGCTTGAACCCAGCCATACTTGAGGCAGAACTACTTATGAACTCCACCACAGCACATACACAGTACTTTTCAGCAAATAAGTACTCTTTAACTCAAAATTTCAATATAATAAATCTTCCTGTTGTTATCTTGGAAAATGGAAAGTGCTTATAATTTTTTATCATTTTTTATATATTGTTATGCAATGCAATATTTCTTATATGTGTCATAGTTTAATTATGATATATATATTGTCTACCTGTAGCCACTACCTTAATTGTGGCAGGAGCTGAATGCAGTACATCATTGTCTATGGCAGGCATTGGGAATCTAATTTCAAACACTGTTACATTAACACTTATCCAATCACCATTGATTGAACTTATAGCAGACAAGAAAGTGTCATTGAGAAATAGGTCATTAAATCCGATGTCATCAAACCCATTATCAAATATAGTGTTATCAAATCCAGTGTTACTGAGCTGAGGTTTGGTGAGTGAGGCACAAGGATCTGAGATGATGATATTGTACTCTAGCTGAATAACTTTCTGTCAAGAAATCATCTGCTTGTGGTGCCATATCAATATCTTTTGTATGTACTTGAATCATGGGCCATGTAATGAGATTAACATCCCTATAGTCCCAGAGTTATTATCTCCAGCCGTTTGGAACAGTGAATGGCTAGTGGAGCATAAGTAGTGAGTTAACAAACACCTCTAAACCCTCAATAAAAGTTCTTACTGGTACTAGATTCAGTGGTGTGTACATACCCTGTAAATGAATTTAATAGTGTATAAGCAGGCTCAGGTGTAACCTAACCATCTGTACAGCTTTATATATGTCCTCTATGGCTAGGGTCAGCACAATTTCTTGCAAAGGTAGCATATGAGCCACCTTGAGGAAAATCTCCTTAAGGGTCTCAACTGCATGTTGCTAGAATTACTCCATGTAAGCTTAGAATATGTCAAAAGATGAGAAACCACTGAGTGACTGAATCAGTCAAATATAGTCTCATCATTTTTATCTGTAGGAAGACTGTAAATATGGTCTATTTGAATCTGCAAGGACATTATGGAGAAAAATCTGTGATATTCTCTCAGATGACAAGTTAGAATGGTGGTTAGCCATCTTCAATGAGCTTGTAAAACCCTACCTAAATCTTACATTATTCATTTGTATTTTACATTAATGTCTATTATAATTGCCTAGTAATTTCTAGAATATTATCCCAAGAAAAACATCAAATTAAGTGGTCAAAGCCTAGTGTGACCTGTTTCAGAAGTTTATTAACTCAATGCAAACTCATGAATAATCGATCAGTGACTACTGACTCATGTACCTTGTGGCATGAGAAAATAAAAGAACAGGGTATTGAGAATTGTGTGATGGAGGTTTGAAAGTAGTATGTAGAGGATCATAGATGCACAGAATTGTGATTTCTTATTCTCTCTTTATTGCATCGACCTTTTCCATATTCTACATCCAGTTGTGCTATATGAAGTAGAAATTTTCATAGCTGTGAACAACACCTTGATATTTGCAAGGTGAGTGAAAAGAATAAAACAAAGCAATATGATCAATTTTTGTAGCATAGAACACTAAGTAGAAAGTGGAGCAAAATTTAGCAAAGTTAGAAGCTGATATAATCTAAGTAGCAATCCTAGTAGCTTATGTGAACACTCATTGTGTTGATTGTAGAGTCCTATTCAACTCTGATAGGAAAAAAAGCAATGGCTGCTATCAAGAACATCTGATAATGATTCATATAAGATTGACAGATTGACAATGAATAAACTATATGATAATCATCATAGTAACACATAAGATCAGTTAAACAAAAAAAATGCAGTATATGCAAAGCTCCTCATAAAGTTGGTTACAATATCTATGAACACATAAAGAGTTGCAGCCTAACAGTAGGCACATTGGTCCACTTTGGGAGGTATTTTCCACTTATCTGCCAATGAGACTGAGAGAACTGGGCAAGCTGCTGGTAGCATTGTTCACTGTAACTCATAACTTATGTTCTAGCTAGTCTTAGGCTCAAATGCCTTGCTGAGGTGGACCAGATTTCAAGCTTGAGCTGTGAGACTGAGCCAGCCCATAGCCAGGGCTTGGACCTAAGCAAGCTGTCAGCTTATTTAAGCTCAGCATTGGCTGACCCAGGGATTGAAGTTAGGCTAGAATATCACTAACTGTAAGAAGGAAGAGAAGGCAAAAAATGGGGACAGCAACAACAAAAGTTCATAAATGAAAAAACACTTAACTATAGAGTGAGAACTGATTTATTAATACAGCCAAGACAATTTCCAGAAAACCAATACTCAAACAGAATGAAGAATGAACAAAGAGAACTAAGATGGAAAAATAATATCAAGACAATAGTTCTGGAAATCATGTGGTCTAATACTGATAGGTTCCACCTACTGTTTCCATTATCACTGCAGCATTGCAGTGCCTCTTACAACACCAGTAACCTCTGTTTATGTATCAATGTGGTTTGTCAGTCCAACAGGGTAAAATGGTTTGTGGCACTTCCTATCACCATACACACTATTCCCCTTTAATCAAGTAGTCAGTATATTATGCTGTGAGTTATAGCAGATGTCCCACCTTTGCAAGAGACTCTTCCACATGACACTTGCACTTTCCAGGACAGCCTGGGTTGAACCAGCCTACTGGACACACCAAAAGTTTGGCCTTGTCCTTATACAAGGGTGTCAGTGAATTCTGGCCTATGCACATCAAGACTGGCATAGCAGGGATGTGGTATCACCAGAGGGTCATTCAGCTTAGAAAAGTAAATTTCAACAGGCTGGAAGAGATGTCAGATGAACAAAACTGATGCTTACATTGATGGACAAATAAAAGAGACACATGGCAGCTGCAATCATATCAATTTCTGCCTGTCTGATAATCAGCTTTAGTCATTGGTAGCAAAGGACTTACCTCTATAAATATGTTGGCTGCAATGGAAGATGGGAGGTTGGAAGAAAGAATAATGAGTACTGAATATGCACTATATATTGGTTTGTTGTTGTCATTATCCATGTAAGGTAACTGTAGTCGACCAGCAGCATTCTGTAATACATAGACACTGTATCTACTACATGACATTTAATCATCTGATTGACAGAAAATATGCTGAGTGAGAAATGCAGCACTGTGAAGAAGCAGCACCTCTTGATGCTATAGCTGATACTGTTGGCTTTTTGAAGGTACATGTACCATTTGGTTGTTTATTTATTTATTCATTAAATTAGCTATTTGCAGCACAAAGAACTTATATTCCTACTGCTTTTCTATGTCACAATGGATGTCCTTCCTGTGCAGGCTTCATCTGGTTCTTCTGAACAAGTCCTCTCATCCAGCAAAGAGATGTGCATGGATTAGTGTGCTAACCTCTCACCATCAGCTCTTGAAGCATCTCAGATTCTCAAGTTCTCTTACAAGCAAGACTGACTGAATCTCATGTCAGATGTGGTTATGGAAGAAATGGATTACAATATTTCTGGGCCCAGTCTACCATTTTCAAAATCCTGACAAGTTAATGCCAGTGTGGGACTAACACTAAGGTCTTATATAGTGAGTTATGTAACCAAGCATGACCTTCTTCACACCATGGGAGGATCCCACTATTGGAGTCTGTGTGCATCTAGAAGAATGGCTGTAGACCAAGTTGCAACCAAAGATCATCCATGGAGCACTCAGCATATTTATTCCTCAATGTCACTCCTCCAGTCTGTCAGCGGGATTGTTTCTTCAAAGTTGAGCTGCACCTCATTGCCCAAGGTCATTGTATCCAATACAGCCTGAATTATAGTGTCTAGTTCTCCAATCTTGGCCTCTGTGGCGAGTTTTCCTAGTGTGCCTCATAGTACTTTAGCAAGCCCTGGAATGTACAAAATGAGTATTATGAGATATAGGTATCCTGATATAACAAGCCCTTACTCTTGACATCTCCAGCCACACCAGGATTCTATATAGCAGCTGCAAGCATTGTTCTGAGGATTCTACACCACTTATCCATTTTTCAAAGGGATTCATTATCCTTAAATAGGCTGAGAATTTATATTGTGGGCATATGTCCATTGCTATTGTTTCTATGAACAATGTCAATAGTTGGATACTATGTCTGGCCCCTACAATTCCACTTGTCTTCCATATTCTTGGCCTTTCTTTCTAGGTCAGACTTTTGTTGTTTCAGTGTTTTTTGATACCAATTCCAAGTAAGTGCAATAACTATGGAAATCAATGATACAATTGCCATATTCAAAAAGTTGCTGGAGGCAAATGTATCATTACTAAGCATGGCAAATGCTAGTTTCATTAATACTACTGCCTTGACTTCGTGCTTTTTGCATAAGAAGCATTTCCATTGTCCATGCCAAGCGGATATATTGTATATTGAGCACTGAGACTTCTGTGAACTTTCTGAGATACATAGAACCCACCAGCTGAGTCTATATCTATGTCCATCTTCATCAGGAAGAGTCATGGAGTTGAGAATCTGTAGGGAGTAGCAAATCTAAGTCTAAGTCTGTGTTGCGTGCTATTCTTTCATCTGTCACCATTGTTCTGCACTTATGATAAGTGAGTGAGGAATTGCCTTCCCTGCACTCTTTAGAGTGGTTCCTTTAAAGCTTCTATTTCATATGTAGGGGTTCAGTGCTTGGGTTCAGTTGTAGGTGAGATAGTTTTTCCAGGCACAGTGAAAGCCTTTACTGTGATACTGAAAGACTTGAAGGTCTGTAGGGCTGCAGTGATGTCTTCCTAATGGGTTTGTGTCCCTCTAATGAGTTTTCCTGCACTTGTGAATGCAATATAATGGTCAGATCAGCTTCACCAGCCACACTAACATCCATCACATTAGTTGCTTCAGTTATCAATGGTTTCAGGACTGTGCACTCATCTCAATTAAGGTGGCACTATTGGTGATCACTATGATTAAGTGTCTGTCATATCCATACATTTGGATCTCAGATTAGATCTATGATCTGGTCCACTGATCCACTATCTGGTCCACAACACAGTTATACTGGTCCACAACTCATTCCCAAACACAGAACCTTAAATCAGTGTCTATCTCCTTTTGGATGTTACCTTGTCCAGACCACCAGTTATCTTCCTTTCCATTCTGCTCATTGATCCCTTCTTTGATCTATTAGACTTACCAATAGACTTTCCACATGCTTCATACATAGCTTTGTTCTGTGCTGACTGATGATTCCGTTATGGTACCCATAGTATATCAACCTTTGTAACTCTCTGTAACACCTTAGTTCAAATATCATCTTAGATTCTGCCCATTTCTGTCTCTGTTCAAACTTGAGTTCTCTCCCATTTACCTCTGGTCTTAGGATTAACTCCTTTGACTTTAGTCTGGACTGCATCTGGATTAGCCTTTCTGCTTCTCAACCAATATCCAGAAGTCCACTGGATTTATCTCACATTTCATATCTGACATCTGGAATCTTCAGATCTAACCCTTAAGCCTTCAGAAATCAAGGGCAAGTACTCAGGTAAGGGGCACAGTGTATGAGCTGAGGCTGAGCCCTTTGGATCTGATATCCTTGAGTACATTCTTAATAGTGTCTCATAAATGTCACACTTGGAGAGACTCAGAGAAGACTCAGGAAACACTGCTCCAATGATTCTTGGGTTAGTCACCTGGAAGCAGGAGTGGAGCTTTGGGACCTGTGCCTGAAATGCCCATCTCAGAGTTGGAGACTAGCATCTGAGTGGGACCTAATGAATTGATAGCTGATGATGGTATATGTGAGTGAGAAACTCTTCACTTGATGTTTCAACAAATGAAAACAGAACATATGGATAGTGACATAGGGATGGGAGAGAATTATTAGTGGAAGGAGCTATTTTCATCTATCAAAGCTGCTACAATCATGTGGTGAATTGGTGTGAAAGAGTAATAGGAGCTAGTCAATTAATTAGCAACTAGCACTACTTATCCAAATGGGTGTGAGTACTATAGGTGACTGTATGTAAGCAACTGTCATGCATTAAAGAGATTAAGTTGCTAACTAGTTCATATGTCAGTCTGATACAAAACTGTATAAAAAATTGCTATTACTAATGCTCATCACTTGATATCTGGAGTTATTCCCTCTTTGATAGCTAGCTAACAGTCCCACATAAGGTTGTTCTATACTTGAATGATGACTGCATCAATCTGCACATGGACTGTTGAGTGGTGTTTGCACTCCTCATCTTCAGAGTGGCCTCACAATGATAACTTGCACCACAAACTGGGTATGCCTGCAGTGATCTCCATCAACATTCTAAGTGAATCTTGTGGTGCCAGACACACTTATATATTGTTTGTAATGTATATTCAGATTCACCATGTCAAGTGGACAACAGTAATCAATAATTGCAGTGCTGTTCTACAAAAGAGGTAATGCTCTAGATGATGTTGCATTTTCATGTATATGAATTAGGTGACTGATTGATAGGTCTGGAAGTCATCTCATTGGCCATCAGACCTAGGATGGATTATGTAGGCACCTGGTGGACCATAATCTCAAAGACTATAATTCCAAAAACATTGAAGCAGCTGTCTTTGAGAGTTTTGAAGGTGTCCAGAAGACAGCTTTCTGCATCTCAGTTGGAGTCTGTGAAGTGAGTTATGGCTACATATTTGAATATTTAGTCACTCATTTTCATTATTAAAGTGGATGTGAGTACAGAGGGATACAGGTGGTTAATGCACAATTGATATACAATTTTTCATATTCTGACAGACTGTAAATTTTGCACACTCAGCATTAGCCATTGCATATGTGCCTTGTTCTGACCTGCCACTACAGTGAGTGTTTTATCTCTTTTTGTTGATATTGACTCTTTGCTTTCTCATATAGCATTAACCTGTTGTTGCTGATTAATGACTTTCAATGTGCTGATAAAGGCAAATGCTTTCCTTGTTTACATATGGTACATGGGGAGACTAGCCCTACCATATAGTACAACAAATAAATATAATGCACTAGCATGGTCAATGCACAGCTTTGATGAGTGGGTTACTGTGGCCATGGATAGATGAAAATATTACATGGAATCCAGTTCTGGGTACCATAGAAGTTCTATAATAATTAATCATTTGAAAACCAAAAATTTGTAACCAAGGACTCATTCAACAGATTTCTTACTTGAGTCCTTAACTACATATTTGGCTCTACCTCTGTTTATTTCTACTCTGAACTTCATCCAGAATAGTTTTAATAAACTTTCCCCCACTTATCTCCAGAAGCCTGCTGAACTTACCCTGCATCCATACTCTGGAATTCTGTACTTTGTCTTGAGCCCCCAGAAATCAAGGGCACATACTTAGGTAAGGGGCATAGTATATAAGCTGAGGCTAAGCCTTTTGTATACTACCTCTGATATTTAACTTCTGCTTCTGCGAGCATGAAAAATCATCACAGTCTGCATCAGACTTGTCAACACCACTTAGACTGGATAAAATATCTATTGCAGCCAGCACTGGTTTGGTAGGGAGGTGCTTCATGAGCTTAAACAGACATGATGGAGGTATGACTACTTTAGGACATAAATTTGTTTTGAAGAAAGTAGTCATGAAATCTTTGGCTACAATATCTGCAATATTACCCTGGGTGTGAGATCATGAGGAGACCTTGGGTTTCTTCTTTCTGGTTGTGACAGAGCTGGGCTAAAGGCATGCAGGGCCATTATAATTAAAAGTTTTGTTGACAAACATTTGCCTTGCATTTGAAAAGGAAGAGTCTGCAGAAGGTGCCTCACCAATGATAATGGGCTCCTTGGAGGCTATCAAGCAGCTATAAAGTGATCTTACAACATCATTAGTACATACCTGCAATGGCTTTTGTTACTTTGACAACATGCATTGTCTTTGCCTTCAATGCATGGGTGAGTACATTGACCTCATGTTGTGTAAGTCCTGTAACACCCTTACTCTTCGGATTGCTATTGTAAGACTCTCCTGGCATCAAAATTAAGCACGTGGGGTGCCTCTTGATACATAGATGATTATTAGTGAGTAAACTAGGATCAATATCCATAAGAAGGTTCTATCTGCAAACCTGCTGCCAAGGTTCACTGGAGAAAAATAGTCAGGATCTCACTGTGATATGTGATGTGTTATGGATCAACTTGTTTGATTAGCCCAGCCTTGAGTGCTTTTAATGTTTTAATACCTTCTCTTTGCCTGCCTCAGATGAATTCATATTCAAAACTTCTATTGGTGCCTACTCTTGATCAACCTTGAAAACACATTCTACAGTAGCAAGTGAGGTGGTATTATATACATGGGCTTTCATATGCTCAGATGGCCACATGGTCACTGGATTGGCACTATATCTACATGTATTAACAATTATGAAAAAGTTTCAAAGTAGGCAATACTTACACCACCAGGCTAGGCATTATGTGAACATAACCAAGTGATGTGTCCTCATTGACAATATTGCTACACATAATGAAAGCAGCCTCAAAACCTTGCCTGGCAGCAGCTCCATCAAGCTACACATAAGACACTCAACTTGTTAAGAAAACATTACAAAAGCAGAATGAAGTTCTTTGTAGGTATTGAGAATATCTTGATATTAATCTAGGTAGGTTTTCTTGAAGAGCTCATAGCACTGACAGCAAACACTAGTACCTGCCAATAATTAGCATTGAGCAAACCATGTACAATATAAATAGATCACTTACTTGGTGTCATTGAGCCATCCTGGGGAGGAGCATCTTCACTGAGCCTTGTGAGTTTCTGGTACATGCAGTCCTTGAAGTACCCTGCATAAAGGTTTCAGTAGTTAGTGCTATTGATTATTCAACCTCAACTCTTCATCCATAGGTTGATTACCTGTTCATTTTAACAAAGAGGACAGGGGCTCTGTATAGGAAGGATTATGCAGGTGCAGTATTTTGTTTACTGTACTATCCTCAGTTCTAGTTGTTTTTAATAACTATCTGATTTTTTCATAGGGTACAGTTCTAAAACCAATGTTCTGACAGCATTCATGTTTTTTATCTGTATAACAGAATATTTCTACATCTCATCATTGAATTGTAATTTATTTTCTAATGCCTTGTCATGATATTATCACCTAAGTCATGTGAGGTTTATTGTTTTCGCCAGACATCTGCCTTATCTGTATTCCCATCTTGCTGATTGATTCTATATGAGATTGATCTCTATTTGGGTTTCCTATCTATCAGCTTACTGGTTATACTCTGTTCTGTCTATTTATCTGATCTGTTGTCCATATTTATATCTGAATTCATTTTACTTATAATACATCTCACTTATTAATCTTTTTCTACATACTCATACATAGCCTTGCTCCTCTGCTTACTCATCCTCTCCAGAGTAAAGTTCAGGACAAGAGGAGATAAACTACTATTGATGTAGCTCTTCAGATTAGGGAATAGTATTAAAGACTACTATGAATAAAGTCTGAAGTAGAAACACACAGAATTGGACTACCCTATAGCAAATAACTAAAACAGCTATAGAAACTTACTAGTAAGTACATCATGAGGTTAGCACTTCTGGAACCTGGAAATCTACATATAACACAGAACATATAAATAAATGACAGCTCTTCTCTAGGCCCTTTATATGGGATGTCCAAGAAGGATCACCTTCCTAGCATTTTACTTTTGATGCCCTCCTTAGTTCTGCCATAGAATAGTCTTTCATGATGTCTATCCACCCAGTATTCACTAGAAAGGATGAAAGATCACTAGGGCTAGAGAGATTGGTTGTATGAGCATCTAAAAAGGTACCATTTATATATTGAGCAGAAAGGGATAAATACAAGACCAAGAATAAATCATTAGAACAGGTACTTCACAGAATTAAGTGAACAACAAAAGAGTGCAATTTTGTAAAGAGATGTTGTACTGGAACTGGTAGGTCCTCCTTGTAAAAAAGGGTGCCTTGCCAGAATATATCCATCAACTACATATCTGAACAGAGCCTATGGTTTTTGCTATATAAGGGCAATATCAGCATTGGAGGCCTGGTTTGAGTTAAAGCAACCATGCTAGATGCAGTAAAGGTTATTCCAGTAAGATCAGCAGTGGATCACTATAATTAATGTCTGGCATTCAACTTAAAAAACTTCTCACAATTCCTGCACAAGTGCTGCTTGAAGCTCATGGGTTATATATATTTGACACAAGTATAATTCTATTAGGTGTGAGTTTAGATATATGATTGTAGGAATATGGACATACTTTAGGTGCCTATTTGAAGAGGCACTGGTCACTTCTGTCTGGCTAAATGTTGATGCTCAAGTGAGGAGTCTATCAATGAATTTGCAAGTTCATGATGTACCAGTCATGAATCTACTCTGCCACTCAGAGTTCTCAAAACTCCACTAGTCAGTGCACAAACCATGTCCTCAGATTGCTCATACTTAGATCTACACAAGGCAGAATCATGCCAATATGTCAATATCTCAGTGACAATGAACTTGTACAACACACATGACACATGCAATGACTGAACTATCCTTGGTACCAAACAATTCCTCTCTCCCTGAAAATAACTCTATACTACCCATACCTTTGTCAACTCTTACTGATCTGGATGTTATCCTCCCTGTCGACAATAACTTGGCTTCTCACATGTTTGTATCTGAAGTGCCCAAAGAATCAAAGACCGTTCAATAGTCTGATGGGAGCATCATGGTAATGTCATGTGTTTTAAAGGATAGGGTAAATCTATGCCAGGATGATGTGAACACTATCAAGAATCTCACTAAGCTTACAGAATATAATCCTAGGTCAAAATATGTTAAACATGTACATATCCGCAATTGTTGCTTGAAACCAGGAGGATTATATGAGCTAATAAGTTGTGCCATCCATGCTATGTGGGCACTAGAAATGGGAAGCAATAAATCTGAGACACTGCAGTTGATGTTACATAGAATTTAGAAAGATAATCTATTGATAATGGTCAATAAAGCCTTGTGGGTACCTAAGTTTTGTAGGTTCTTGTACCTATGATTTACCTGTGGATGGTGACCAGTTTGGAACCTAGGTAAACCTTACCCATGTCATACTCTAATTTCATCAAATTCTTCTGACTAACTACATCTCAAGTCTCTGCTTTTCTTCCCACTGATACTTCATTCAAGGCTTTAGCCAATCTGATCTCTCCAACCTTCCAAGAAGTGTCATCTGGCAGACAGTCCATTGTTGCAGTTTGACTATAACCCCAGCAAAAAAAATTGTATTGAGTAGAGTTGTATGCCTTAAAGAATCCTCTTACTGGTTAAACTCATAGCCTGTGCCTTTGAGTGAGAGTAATTATAACATAAACACAATAAGTGGAAATGAATGGACACACCTTCAGTCTCTGATAACAGACTGAGGTAAAGCAATAATAAATATTTATGTATTTAACAAGTGTGTCTTGGGAGGTAGCATCTGAAAAACTATATGTAGTAGATAAAGAAATAAATTCAATAGGACAAGTATGGTAGACTGCATCCAATTAATATGCAGGTTAGAAACACATAAATGACTTGAGACAAGACTTCAGTGCTTCTCTGCTGATAAGGTCTTCTGAGTCCATCTGACTAGTACTAAGTTTGCGACACATCTTGATGGCTGAGTTGAGGTCTTGCCAGAAACATTTCCCTCACTTGTCCAGTGCTATTAGTATCCAAGGATTTTTTCCTGTCAAGGCCAATGACCAAATACTTGTGGGCTTGTAGGACCATGACACATAGGGAAATGAGCAGCCTGGTGTACATCTATCCCTTGTGGTGGGGTTAGATAGGTATTTCATTAGAAAATAAGAATTGCTTACTTATGCAGCAGTTTATGTGTGGTAGGTTGACAACCATGCATTGAAGTCTCTCAAGAGTGTATTTGTGTATTTCATTAGTGAAAAATTTGCCCTTTTTATGTCCAAATAATAAGACAGTTCCATTAAATGCAGCCATCCAAAGTTGAGGACATGTACCTTATCAACAAGTGTTTTGACAGGTGTGTAGACTGCATGGAATTGTTCCAGAGGCTAGATATTTGTAAATGTTAGTTGAGATTGATAGTGTATATTTTGAGTACCCACGGAAAATCCCTTGAGAGAAGAGTAATGATTTTCATATGTTATATAGATTCAATATCCTTCCAATTCTTTTTGTGGTCTGTTGATAATTTAGTCAGTCTGATTAGTGCAGTCCAATTGATTAAATGTTCATCTTAGGATAAGTGAGGAATCCACCTTGATAGAACAGTGACCACCCTTTATGGTGAACTTATCAGGGTGAACTTGATCACTGACAGGGCAGTTGTTTGTTGTTTGATTCCATCTGTTTATAATGCTATGATCAAGAGTGCTGCACGTGAAGTTAGAAGTGAGAATGAAAGAGGATGGTTTGAGGCAGACCTCAAGAATGATGGGAGATCCTCTTGTGTGGATGACACATCAACCATGTATTGGATCTTGGAACAATTGTTTGTGTATATTAGCAATGAACTATTTGATGGTGCTGGCCTTGTATGGGTTCCAATAGTCCTTCATGTGTTCTTCAACATCTGTTTAAAATGTGGGGTTGGAAACATTTCAGAGAATCAGGTAACTGACCTACCATGTATTACAACATGCATATATGGTGACACACCATAGTGATCTTCCAGATAGTCTACATTGAACATTGCATGCTCAGGAGTTTCCATTTCCTGGATAACAATAGCTTCTGAAGATTTTTGTGAAGTGTTGCCATGATTAGTCATGAGACTTGCAAATCTTGCTGGTTGCAAAATATCAACATGCAGAAAATAACTACACAATCAAACTGAATCTGGAAATCATGTAAGAAGTTGTACCTTTAACTCCCCTGTGTGGATTGATGAATTGCAAGCCTCCTCCATTTTAATCTGAATCTCATGTTGATCAATTAGAAAAGGTGTTTGTGTGGAAATATAGGACATCCTTGGACTCTGACAGGTGTCCTTCAGCCTTGCAATCAATGACACATTCTGTCTAAAGATCATGCAAGTGAGTAAAGGCATGGTTTGTGGTATTCATCCCTCCAAAAACATTTTTATCACTAGTTTCTTGTGCATCCACAAGAGGGCAGTCACAGTTCCACTGGCAATCTCTTAAAATTTAGCTTTAGAGCCAAGAATTTGGTACATTGTGGTCTAAAATACCACCATGAATGAAGCTTAGGACATGGTTTGCGGTATACCAGGGCAAGTGTATGAATGAACATAGTGTGATGACCTGTCCAGAGGTGTTGTATGCTATTCTGTTGCATTAATGTCATCAGTTTCATTTGCACTAAACTGAATAATCTCTAGAGACATGGTAGTGTGAAAGAAGGCAAAATCAACATTTATCTGATGCTCATCACAATTACATTTGCGCCTATAAAGTCCACTGATTCAAGTTGTACAGCAGCAATTCAACCTGCCCTCAGCCAGCCTGTACTGCTGTAGGTGATATAACTGTCAGATAATTGTAGCAACGCTAAGCTAGGTATATGATAGTAGTTTGGATTTCACTTATTCTAAACATAGGGTTAATGAGGGACTTTGGCAAAGTAAGAATAGAGTAATAGTTGACTAATAATGAAGGTATGCACCTGACATCAGGTGATTGGACATGGAAACCATTAGATATAAAGTGAAAATAATAAGAGTGAGCTCCATCTCTCAACATACTACTGACTGGTCCTCCCACAGATAAAAAAACACTTCTTATGTGATTTTTTTGTCAAATGTAGTCTTCTTTACTTAAAATTATTGGAGGCCCAACAGCATTCCTAGATAACAGCAACAATTCTACTCATTGATAATGACTCAGATTAGTTCTCAAGATGTACACTGATTCCTGCCTTTCTCAGTACTACCACCTCCTTACCACTCTCATTGCTATCCTCATCGTATATGGAGAATGTGGGTGAATGAGTGCATGCAATTTGCCCAAAACTGGCTTCTTTGTCAAAACTCTCTGCTTTGCCAGTTTTGCTTTTGCCTTCTCATCCTTTCAGATCTCTAGTGATTATGGTATTGAGCTTATTGTTCAATATTCTCCTGTTTTCACTCCTCCTCAAGTTTCTTCCATGCTGCCAAAGCTTCAGCCCTCTGTTCTCTTTCCTCTTGTCTTGTCCTCTTCTCATCAGTAGCCCTCTTCTGCTCATTCTCAGCATTAACACTCTTGTAAAATTCATCACCAGACAATAGCTGGAGCAAACTATCACCCATTAACTTCCCACTACCCTTCTTAGAACACTTTTTCGGCTCTTAGTTTGCCAACTACCCCCTCAAATTTGAACAATAAAGCTCATTGAGGATATGTGCAGCTTGAAGCTCAACAATCCAATGTTTTATGGCTTTGTTTGCAGACTTCACTTCATGAAGCATGATGAGAAGAAGGACTTCATTCTGTATATTTGGTTAGATGTTGAGAGGATCAATATATTTTTTCCATTTGATGGGAGAAATGATACATGAGGTACCATAATAAAATTATGTATCTGATGTTAAAGGGACACTAGACATAAGGTTCAACAAAAATGTTTTGCTGAGCTGTTCAATCAGTAAGTTAATCTTGGAACCCATTGTTGTCATTGATGGAGATTTGGATTCAGTTTGAGATTCTTCTGAGTCTGTCAAACACTTGTCAAAATTTGAGAGCTTCTGGAGAAAGCCAGCAATGGCTCGCACAGGCATCAAAGATGTGATGGGAACTATCTGCTGGCAAGAAGTTTCCTTACTGTAAGCCATCATTTTGTTGCTAATGATGGTGGGATCAAATATTCAGACTCCTGTTTTCCTAAACACTGTGCAGATCAAATCTCGAGTAAGGGCTCAAAGGTGAGCCTGTCCATATATTGTAACAAAGTTGCTCTTTGTGATGCTCTTGCCTTTCACTCTTTCCAACCTATCACATTTTTTGCTCCAGCACTTTTTAGCACTCAGAGTATGTTTTGAAAAGATTCTGAAAACCACTTGAAATGCTGACTTTTAACTCTCTTCAAAACACTTTGCACTTCAAATGCTTGTTAGACGTATCCACATACACAAAAAGCAGAAGTTCATATATTTCATAGCTAGCATACAAAAGCCAATCTAATCTAAGGTAATGAACTATGGAATGAGGTGTCAACAGTCAAACACACACACTCCAAACCCTAAATGTCTGTCAGAACAAAAGTGAGAGCACCAACACAGGATCAATGTCAAGGGGATTACCATAAGGAGATAGACGCTGATTTAAGGTTTGAGCTTCAGATATGAGTATAGGTCGGATCCAGAGGTCTGGAGATATCGGATGAGGTGTCTGGATATCGGATGAACGGATCCGGAGATCTAGGTGAAGACGGAACTAGGATATGGATAATGGATATAGTCCAGTAGTCTAGGGGAGGTAGAGTCCCAGGTGGAATGAGCTCGGATCCAATGGGACCAAGGGTGGATGAAGCAGGCTTAGCTGCGGAGGTCTGAAGGTATGGATATATGGATGTACGAAGGTGTACGGATCCGAACCGATAGTGGTCTGGAGGTCTAGAGTCATGGATAAGGGTATGGAGGTCCGGATGTGTGTCCGGAAGGCGTCCGGAAAGCGTGGGAACATCATCGGACATAGGTCCAGAATACGGGATATGACACTAGGGACCATAACAATGGACACATGCATTGCATGGAACTAACTGCCAAGTAACATAGTGGTAGAAAGCTTTGTTGTAAAATGAACATGAAATTATGTAAGTTCTACCTAAGTGCTTTCCCAGGGCTCAGAGCCAAATAGAGAGCACTCTGAGGATGTAAGTGAGGTAAAGTAAGGGTCCATAATGAAATAGAAAGTGTAATGTGCTAAATATGGTCTGATAACAAAAAGGGATACACCAAGGAACTGGTTGGACAATGGATGGATGCTCCTGGATGCTGCATGATGTAGTGCAACAAGTGCAAGAGAAGCATGTGCACAGAAATGTGGTGCATTGTGCAGGAAAGTATCATGCCTATGGCATGTTTTGCAGGAAAGCGGCACATAATATATGGAATGACTAGAGACATGATAGAAGTCATACAATGGTGAGCTCCAGGATGAGATGAATGAGTATTGAAGGGAGACAAGTCCACAAACAATGGTAAGCCCATCCAGGGCAATATCCAGGATCAAGTTTATATATCAGAGGAGAGCTTTGACAGCCTTGACATCATAGACAATAATAAAGGATGGAAAGAGAAAGCTGTGGAAATAATTCATATAATGGAGCAGAAGAATTAGCAATGAAACAGGCATGAAACAGAACTTTCCTGCATCTTATATACATATGGATTAAGGACATGCAGGGTTTGTGGCAAGGTTTATGGCTGGTATTGGCATTTGAGTGCAAATGACTATTCTAATAATTGATGAGGCACATTATTCCCTAGTATTAGTAAAGCTACTTATTGGGAAGTCCAGGTGCTTGCATCTCATTAGCTGTCACACCATGTCATGGTTAGGCAATTTTGTAGTAGCCCTACCTTACCATTATAATGGCATATCAGGTGCTACATGGAACATGCACTCAATAGACCAATACACTGGTATATCTCATGGCCAAACAAAATTGGCTAAAAGAGTAGGGCCTCATTTGGTAACTGTTGTATAAGTCCAAATTTTGAAATACAAAATTTTGTTTGTACCAGCACCATGACAAGCCATGAGCTGAGTCTAAAATTACTTTGTTTCCAACCATGACTACTATATGTAGATCTAAGCCTTACCCCTCTGATCTCCAACTCCAGCAAGTCTGCTTTGCAGTTGTTACTATTATACTTTGCACCTAGCTCCAGGTTATGCGGGTGACATGAAAGGGCCCTCAGCAGCCCAAGGCCCAATGGAACTTGAAGGAGACTGACAGCTTCCTCACATACATGTTATTGGTGAAATCAGCAATGGGAGTGGCAGACTTCAAGGATATAACATTTAATGATGTTGCAAAACATATTATGAGCAAGTTAAATGGACAACAGTATGTTGTTTCATACTGATGGCTGCTGTACTAACTGATCTATATAGTTGAAGCATATATACCATTATCAACTTCATCATCCTCATCAAGATCAGTATCTTCTACATTGTTGTTCTATAAGAAAGCCTCATAGTTCTCCCACATGTGTGTTGCAATGTGATTACAGTGTGCATTTGCAGCTTGGACAAGTGGTCCACTCTCATCTGCATCAGTGTTTCCTTAATGGGTTGGGTTGTTACTCATGACATTCATTAGTGGCAGAGGGTCTTCAGATGGGTCATAAATCTAAATAAAGTTGTGTAGGGTGTATAATGCTGCTGGAACATGAGCTTGTATGTCCATTTTGTACTCTAGGGATAAGAGAAGGATTCAAAAGTGTCACTTCAAGATGCTAAATATTGGTTTGATGATGTTTCATGCTGGGGAATGGTAAAGGTTAAAGAGTTCCTCTGTATTGATGAGTCTGAATGATACATTAGTTTGATTCAAATAAAAAAATGCAAGTGAAAAATTATCTTACAGCAGCACAACCCCATTCAGTAAGGTGATATTAAACACCATGGTAAGGAATGAGGAGTTCTTTGCAGGAGGAAAATCCTGCATCTGCAAGAAGGTATTTACCTGGAGAAATCTTTAAGCAGCCATTGTGTGCTTGATCCCAAAGCTGTGCATTAGTCATGGATCCCTCCCAGCCAGTTAATATATACACGAACAGCAAGTCAAAGCCACACACAAAAAGGCAATTCTGCAACACAAAATCCTTTCAGTTATGATAGACAAGACACTCAGCTGCAGGAGGGAACACATGAATGTGGCTACCATTGAGTGCCCCTATAGCACCCTCAAAGTATGGCCAGTGTTTCAGATTGTTGCAAATTTGGGTGGAGACAGAATCATCATCATCAAGAAAGTAATATACTTGTGGTAGAACTGGTGGAATGCAAATATGTCAAGCATCTTGCAAAAATATCTACAAGAGCATTAGAACAATAGATTGTTATTGTATAGTAAATTATGTGTACTGAGAAATTGTATCATTTGAATGCTGGAAGTGTTCACCAACATATTGAATTGTTTATCCTATAATGTGACAAGAATAGAGAAAGATGGCAAGTTGCTCTTCAAGTGAGACATATTATGAATCTGTGTGATCAAGGGCACAAAACTTATTTATCAGACTCTCAAAAATGTAAACATGAATCTCAAGCTCAGTGTATTTGCTCAGGATGACCAATGATAAGTTTTATGACCCATTCATGACCACACAGTGTGGAGGTATGGTATGGCTTGGCTCAGGGGCTTAGGGAATTTAAGCCACTGGAAGAACCACTTATGCAGTAGAAGAAACAAGAATACTAATAAGAAGAATGACATAGTGAAGCATCTGCTTGCAGACTGTCTGCTGTGCTAGGTGGCCAGTTGGCTGAATGTGGCTAGCAGTGAAAAGCCACTGATATTAGATAAAGGGGTTAACAAACAAGGGACTAAGCAGGGGCTGATGAGGAGGCTGTATATGATAAATAGGCCTGTTCATGGCATTAAATCAATGAGTAGCACCAGTGGTGCTAGGATTGAGTATTGAAGTACTGTATGCCAGGATGCTAATATCATATTCAAACTCAGTTTACAGCTTGTCATGGTGCCAGTACAAACAAAAATTCATATTTTGAAATTTGGACTTACACAATGGTTACTGAATGAGGCCTAATAATATAAATATAGTCATATCAGGCTAAGTGGATTTCAGTGATATATATACTATTCTACTATGCCTTTTGTGAGTGCTTTGTGACATGAAGTGCATTTGTTTTAACCATACTCTAGGCATTTACTTGATTTTTTCTATCACAGCAAGAAATGGCTCAGTGGTACATCAGGGAAAAGCACAGCACCTATTGTTGGAATTCAGAGGTTGAACAAGCTTGCACAAGCTTGCACAAAGTCCTTTTCAACAGAACAAAGTGTGCATTTTGTTCTATTGTGTCTCATCTGTTTCTCTCATATCCTCTATGCGCTCTTATGTTACTAAATCTTTTGTATCACTAAATCCTTTTGTTTGCTGTGACCAGTGCCATTTTCCCTTATTATAGTCTCACATATTCACAAGAGCATTCAAGCTATTTAGTTACCATTGATTCGAGCCTTTACCTCAGATGTTTGCCTATGATTGTATTATTCCTTGAGGTTATGAGCCCTGAGCTCTAAAAACCTTACGTCTCATGTTTTCCTGCGAAAAGCTGTATATTCACAATGTCTACTACTGTGCCAGTCACCACGGATACTCTGCCTACAAATGTGCCTAAACTCAATGTCAAAGGCACCAACTGGGTGATATTCTCACTGTGCTTCCCGATTGCTGTTGAAGCAAAGGACTTATGGGAACAATTCAACGGAACTAATCCCAGGCCTGGCAGACCATCCATGACATTCGGAGGAACAACCACCATATCTCCTGCCAACCCCATTGCACTCGCTCAGTGGCAGAAACATGAAAACCTCGCAAAACACTTGCTTACCCAGTGTATCCTCAATTCTACTGTGTTACATGTGCGGAATCTGTCCGACATTGTCACAATGTAGAAGGAGATTGTGCACGAACACACTGAGAAGGGTGCATATGCACAGACGTGAGAACTAAATCTATGATCACTCCTTTGAGTGGTGAAGACTAGATACGAGTTTTGCCAGCTGGGAGAGGGGCTTCAGTCAGTGTTTGGCTTAAGCCAGGAGCCAAGAGTCTGAAGTCTCCAGAAAACAAGAAGATCGAAACACTGAAAGGGTGAGAGATGTTTTGATCAGCGCTGTGAGTCACATGACCCATGAATGCTCAATGTGACTGATCCAAACTTTCCAAAGACAAAGTGAGAGCAAGGAATTGTTTCGATCAATGACAGCTGAAAAGCAGACAGCCAGACGTCAGGTTTTCGGAGCACTACCCATAATGAGCAAAGCTCACAAACAGTCATGATTGAAAATGGCAATTCCCCAACTAGCAGACTTGCAAATGAAAAGGAAGTGCAGGATTGGAAACAGTAGTACCAGAAGTGAATTGTGGGCCCACAGGCATAGGAGGTGGTTCAAATGGTCCACACTGGCCAGCATAACACCTATTACATATAGATTTAGTCTGGCTGGTGTGGTTCCACATCAGTATAATTCTTATTACAAGTCTGGCTGTTAGACTTGGCCCGGCCGGTGAAATTCTACATTACATAGACACACACTGGCCAGTATTATTCTACATAGTGTACAAATCACATTGCAAGCCAGCTATGGGAGTGGTCTGTTCATTCCTCATCATGTAGTTAGAATAAAGCAAAATCCATTATACTACAACACATGGTCCTTGAACTTGTTCTCTGCATCCTCTGCAAACATTTTCCACAATAATACCTGTCTGTAGGCATAGGCTTGATGACCAGGTTGCATAGTCTCCATTGACCATCAAATCCATTGGCCCTTCTGATAATTAAACCAACTTATGGTCCATCCCATTTCGTGTCTTGTCAAATTCAACTCCTCCTCCCACCTCCTCCACCTAGCCTTTGCCTTTAACCAGTTAACCATATAGACTGGTAATATGGAGTTAGTTTTTCTTTTCAGATAGATGGCAGACTCACATTCGTCCATCCAAGCATCTTGTTGACTCTCATGAGCACCATTAACCCTCCAAAACCATGCCAGCTTGTGAGACCCTTGTCCAAACCTATTCTCTTCAGTCACATCCTTATTGACACTAAGGTGTCCTGGCAATATTTCTTGATAAATATTTTCCAGGTCATTGTGATTCATGCCGAGCCTTTCCATAGCCAATCTTGCCCTTTGATAGCTTCTGACCAATGTCTCGATTTTGAGGCTACACCGTCGAGCATCCTGCTTTGACCTTGTGCCAGTCCAGACAGAATCAGCAGTTCGAAAGTGCTGACGATAAATGACAGCCTTCTGGCCAAGAGCCAATCGGATCTTTTCTAGGCAATCATTAGCTTGACCTTTTCTCAAGTCTAATTCTTCTTCCTGCAGTTTGGCCAGACTGAGTATGTCAGCATGGTCATGAGTCACTGATGATGGCATCCAGATGCCCATATCTTCTGCTGGAATTTCTTCATCAAGCAATTCTGAATCATCTTCATCTGCAACTTCCCAGGCTTGTTCATCAGCTTCTGCGGTGCAAAATTGAGGGTCATCAACATGGACTGTACCCGCATCCAGTTCTATTCCCTCTATCATTCAATCTGCTGTTTCATGAAATTTGGTAATCCGAGCTGCTAGTTTCAGCTGCTTCTCTTGAAGATCAGCTTTCTGAGTAGGGGTGGCATCACATGGGAGCCGTCGGATATCTGATCGCAATCCATCCCTGATATGAATGTGATCATTTGTTTCACAAAATCTAAAGATGACGTACTGGGAATCTTCTAGATTAATACCCTGAATGATCCAAGAAACAGATCCTGGCCTGCCTATTTCAGAAGTCTCCGATTCAGTTAATCTTAACCGGATCTCAGCCATTGTGGGGGCTTCAGAATTCCACAGATTTGGATTAGTCATATCCTTTGAGGGGAAATACCAAGGGATTTACCTTTATCAATCTTCAACTGATAAATGTCGAGATGTTCTCCCTGTAGCTCCACTGCAATCTTCTCATCCTTTTGCCATGTAGCAATTTTTCGAGGGTCCAAAGAATGTGTCAGCTCATCAAAAGGGGGCTTTGTGTCACTAACACCCTTAACAGCACGTTTATGCTTTTTCAAGAGAGTCTTGACTGTCAGAAGTATTTAATTATGTATCAGTGATATTAAATTTTTAAAGGCCTATTCACTGATTCTGACCAATTTCTTCCAATTTGAGTCTCTCATGTGATCATCTAATATTTCCTGTCGGTGATATTGACTCATCGACCGAGCAGTGGGTGATATTTTACTGAAAGATGCCAAAAGAGTCTCCAAAATTTCACCATCCACTTGGCCAGCACCCTTGATGAAGTTAAGATTAAATCTTGCAAAGCAGGGGAGTTTGTGTGCGCTGAGATGGAATTTACCAACAGCTGTCAGCACCTCCCTTTTTTTGGGAGTGATAATCCTGGGGAGTTGTTGACACGCTCCGCAAAATGAATACACCACTGACACCCATATCATAGATGATCAGGGAGGTTTTGATATCATGAGAATGATAATTAATGGCACTGCAGATCGAGTAGTCGACATTCATGTGGCTGACAATGTGCATGAACTTATGAACATGCTTGTTAAACATAAGATAGGACCTACCATTCACCCTTCTGAAAATCTACCACAGTGTGAGGAACAAAGCATCCATGATGTGCACAAGCAGTAGCAGCCACTCCAGTTGCTCTAAGATTACTCCGATTTGCATTTGCTGCATTAACAGCACGGTGATTGCTGCAAGAGGACCTCTAGTATACATATCTAGTCAGAAGGTGTAGATAATCCAATAACCCCAACCTGAACACACCTCCTTGCTCTCCTTGGCTGATGATAAATGAGCCTGATAATCAGCCTCTGTCACCATATACCCTAGGCCATCAGATAGAGTGACGTCAAGGTGTGGTTGTTTCATATTCATGTGTTGAGCGGTGAAGTTGCCATCCACTACATATCTCTGCATAACTAGCCAGCTATTCAAAAAGGCGTCAATGGCATGGCTGGCCGGCCGGGGCACCAGGTCCATAAATAATCATATGTCGATCATCCAGCTCAGAACTACTGTTGTAGATCCAAGACCACCTAAGATCCCCAAAATACAATTATATTACTTACCTTTCATACTGGTCCTGCCAAGTGAGGGGTATGTTGATGCCAGGCTGTGGACAGGCCGCACAAAACAGAGCCAGATCACCAGCCCCTGGCTTTACCACAGTATCATGCCCAAATCCAAATTGTTTCCGGTTCATTAAATCCCTCCATTGGTGAGATGCCCTCATCAATTCACAGTACCAATCCTGCCAATTGAATAGCCCCAGTCAATAAAAAAAATGGACAACATTGCAGACACAATGACTGACCGGCACAGAGTCAGGGAAAGCATATTGGTAAGCTGACGAAGATTTTGAAAGAAGCTCATGGCAGAAGTCTTGCATTCAAGAGCATCAATGAGAAAATGGTCCAGGACATCAAAGGTGAAGGCAGTGCGGGGTCGAGATGTACTAGTAGGAAACAATTGTGCTTTGAGCAAATGCAGGTGCTGTTGACCAACTGAGTATCCAGGGCAATGACACCACTGCACATTGTGGATAAATACTCCTGTGGAGTGTATAATAGTCAGGGCAGTATTTGTCGGTGTTGGTCCTATGAATGTCTCAACTCCAACATTCTTTTCACTCCAGTCTACATTCTCATCAACATCTTCCCATTCCTGCATGACTTCTTGAGACCACAGACAAGGCTGACCTCCATGACCCATGTGCCAGATATACCCAAGCTCTGAAAGCGATGTGTCATGGAAACACTTTCCATTCCACCGTTGCAGCTTATGAAATGGTAATGATTGATGGGCTTTGAGGACGCATGTATGGCACCATCCATGTTCACCACTGCAAGTCAAGCATCGGAAGAATCCTTCTGTGCTTGGGCAAGACGTGCAGGCTCCTTCATTGATGATATTTTCGGACTCGAGGATGATGTCCAAGTATAATTCATGGAACATGAGAAGCGCCCATTGTGTTTGACATGGCAACTGAAGGGTAGATGATTGGATGAAGTGCTCGAACCTTTAAAATTTTCAGTTGATCTGAGCTGACTAATTTGTGCCCCATTTGGGCCTTACATAATTTGATTTGTTTGATATCAATGGGTGAGATGTTCGAAACCTCGATCCTCCTGTGAGGGTTCTTGACATCTCTCCTGCCAGCAGAGATTGCTATAGTTGAGTGAGGTACCATCATTGGCCACTGGGGTACAGATACTCACCAACTATATTCAGAAGTTCAACCGCTGTGTCATTGTAGTCAGTAGAACATGTTGCATGTCAACTACAAGTTCAATGAATCAAAGGGGAGATGCAATACTTAGGTGAGGGGGCCCTCCTCACCCAAGTTTTGGTTCCAATAGAATAGTAGGTAATGAAATCCAGAGACTAAACTACGAAAATCCTGCAAACATCTTAGAAAGCATATTTAAATGTAGTGAAACACTTAGCTTTGATAAGGCAATTGAAAAGACGGAAAACAGTTCTGTAGGGAGTAGGGTCAGACTTAAACTGGGGACAAATGGCCTGACCTACACTAAGTAAAATACACTGGGTCAAGTAGAGCCCCAGATCCAAAGCGTGGTGGCCACACTATGTGGCATGCACCGCATCAAGTAGAGCCCCAGATCCAAAGCGCGGGAGCCACACTAAGTGGCATGCACCGCGTAAAGTAGAGCCCCCAGATCCAAAGCACAGGAGCCACACTAAGTGGCATGCACCGCGAGCCCCCAGATCCAAGCGCAGGAGCCACACTAAGTGACATGCACCGCATAAAGTAGCCCCCAGACCCAAATAGATACTGTAATAAGTAAGAGATAGATCTAAAAGAAACAATTTTAGCATATGGGACAGAGAGGGGAGCAACCCACCAACAAGAACAGATGCCATTTTCAAAAAGACGGCGTCATAAGTAAGAGACAGGTCTGAAAGAAACATTGTTAGGGTATGGGACAGTGAGGTGAGCAACTCACCAACAAACAAAGACGCTGGTTTCAAAGAGATGGCGTCATAAGTAAGAGACAGGTCTGAAAGAAACATTGTTAAGGTATGGGACAGTGAGGTGAGCAACTCACCAACAAAAAAAGACGCTGGTTTCAAAGAGACGTGGTCATAAGTAAGAGACAGGTCTAAAGGAAACAATGTTAGCATGTGGGACAGTGAGGTGAGCAACTCACCAACAAAAAAATGACGCTATCGGCAAAGAGACACCGTCTTCAAAGGGACGCCATCATAAGTAAGAGATAGGTCTAAAAGAAACAATGTTAGCACATGGGACACAGAGGTGAGCAACTCACCAACAAAAAAAGATGCTATAATCACAGAGACGCCATCATGAATAGTACTGAACAAAGCAAGGTTAGAAATAGAAATGCACAGGAAAGCCACTTACTGTGCTGAGTGGCGACTTTAAGTGAGAACCTTCCTTTGGATCCTTGCAGGGCTGCAGCACCTGCAATGATCCAAAGGTGGGCTATAAGTCACCTCAATAGACGGTTTTGTAAGAGTTAAGGGTGAAGGAAGGAGAACGGAAAGTTGAACCATGGGAAGTTGAAGTTGGAGTTGATAAATGTGCCGCTTTGTAACTGTTTGTCCCACAGGAATTCAGCGCTGTACTAGAATATTTAGTATTGTTTGGTCTACTGGTTCAGAACGTGTCTAAGTCCACAACAACGCATCTAAGTCCACAACAACTCGTCTAAGTCCACAACAACACGTCTAAGTCCACTTACTACTGCCTTCTTTTGTCCTCTTTTGTCCTTCTCATCCACAATCGGCTCTCCCACTACCATTTCTCTCTGTTCCCACGCCCTCAACTTCTACATTTGCAGTGTCCACTTCCACATTTGCGGCGCCCATGGCAAGAACCAAACAAACAGCGAGGAAGGCCACTGGTGGCTCAGCGGCACGTGTAAACTTGGAGTTAGATGGCGCTGGAGATGTCTCGACCGTGGCGGGACAGGATGAAATAGAAGTATGCGAGGAATTTCAGCATAATGATGTGAGTCTTTGCTTTATTCGTTGTGGCCTTTTCTTATTCCATCTCAGTTCTGTATAATTTGCAGGGACGGTTCCATCGAGGACGACTATCTCCTGTTGTGCGACGAATGTCCGCGTGTTGTCTGCACCAACTGCGTTACTGTTCCCCCGGCTTTTGCACAGGCTGTTGCAGCTCCTCATGTCACCTTCCGCTGTATCTGCTGTCATATCACAGGACAATGCCAGGGAGGTGATAACTTGGCGCCATACTTTGTAAGTTTTCAACCTTTTAATATGTTCTGATCTTGATTCAAACTACAGGGCTTCTATATGAACAACAAGCCACTACTGGACTCGTTCCTCCCAATCCGCACTGCCCTCGAGCTCAACATCACCTCACAACTGTCTTCCGACCATCTCCTCTTCATCCATCTAACACTGGTGGATTATGATACCGCGGGTGGGTCGTTCAAACTCGCACATCAATTTTTAATGCCATACTTCCCCAACGCCAGCATGGAATATCACAAGGTAACGTTTGACGTGGGTACTGTCTCGAAGGTCAACAAATACCGGGAGAGCATGGACGCCCTTGTGGGCAAGCTATCTAATACTCCCTGGAAGCGCATTGTCTTCGGCATATCTAACCATACTGACAACGAGTCTGGAGACCCGTTTGTGGGGTATGACAGAAAATCTTATGCTGCTACTCCGGTCAATAATGTGCGTGTTTTCTGTTTGGATCTGTGTGATTCTTACTTGTTATAGTTTTTGGACATCATTCTTGGACCCTGGCGCGTCCTCATTGATCAAACGCCCAAATCGTTCCTCTGGCTCTTTTCTTGTGGGGCGCTTGTCAACAACCCTCAGTCCTTTTCAAAGTTGCGTGTTTCAGTTGCCCAGTAAGTACACCATATCTGTCCCTCATTTGCGACTCATGACTAATAACTAATACTAATTTGACTGAAACAGTCATGGCGTTTCTGCTGCCATAGCGTTCAATGCTGTCCGATTCCAACCAAGCTTCTCAGCCCATCTCTTGCTTGCTTTCTGTGAGCTTGTCCTCATCCAGCGTCTCTCCATCCAGCAAGCATTCCCCGACATGCTTGGGCAATCCTACAAGCTTGGTCGCGATTTGGACATATTTTTGCTGTCAAAGCATGACCACAAGTCCATCGATGTTTTCAAATACTGCTGGACTCATACACAGCTTCGCCCCTGGGGCAACTTCCTGCTGCTTCAGTGCCCTGAGTGTGGTCTGGTATATGCTTGGAATTCTGCTAACCGTCAGAAGGTATATTCTTTTGAGTGCAAGAGTGACAAGTGCAGGAAGGGTTTTATATTTAGCGCGCCAGAAAACTCAAAGGTCCTTGTACCTGGCAAAACTCGTATTTCTTGCTGGATTGAAATTCCATTATAACTGCCGGTTTATTTTTACCATTGATATCAGTTTGGCATGTTTTTAGAGTACCTACATACTTGATTTTGGATCCAAGATTTCGTCTATTCTAAGTGTTGAGTTCCCTTTGAGTAAGCGCTTTGCCTTAATTGACGGTAAACTTTTACATACCTGGCAAATATTATGGGTCAAACACAGTCACATGAACTCAAACGCGGTCACATGACTATGTTGTAACTTTGACCTTGTTATCGGCCAGCCAACTTCATACAACAAGTGTGCCTCAACCTACAGATTCTCAATCCCTTTACATTGATATACAATCTTAGGACCATGTCTTCTGAATGGACATTGAAGTTCAAATCTATTCTTGATCAGTTTGAACAGGACTTCCTGTCCAACCAAGATTCTCCCACAGGTCGTTCCTACGTGGTGAAAAAAGTCAAGAATGCTATTCTTAAAGCTCAGGGGGAGCAACCTGGAGTGTCCTTGCCGAGTGCTTTGAAAAAGGTAATTTTAGAGACACCATTGATACCTGATATAATCTACATTTATTTGATATACAGGCTATTAGGACCTACTACTACGAGAATATTGACTCTGAGGAATCAGATAAAGAAGTCGAACCAAATGTGGAAGATGGACCCGTTGTGACAGCTGAGGAAAGAGAAGCCGCTGCACGTCCCAAAACTGCACTATTTTACAAGAAAGACTGCAATGAGTGGGATGTCGCCAAGAAGTTGTTTAAACAGGAGATTGATGACTACGACAAGGCTGAGAGGCTGAGGAAAGGATTGGCTGACTCTATCAAGTATAGGACTGGACATGCCAGGGAATGGTTTAAGAGGATGTCGATTGAGCAAGGGAAAGAAGTCAAAGATGCCAAGGAGAAATGGAACAGGGAGGGCATGCCTCAGGAAATTCAGGCCATGTAAGTGGGCATATTACAAGATGTCAACTTTAAACTGATGGGAATCAAAGCTATCAAAAGAATAATCTCAAGAAAAAGTTGTAAGAGTTTTCTGAGGAACTACGTCATACCATGGGTTGCCGAGTGGTAATGCTAGTCAGTCACAAGAAGAAGGCCGAGAAGTCCTTGGCAGTCACCCTGTTAGTTTCTGTATTGCCCATATAATTTGTTGGACTAATAATGGCATTTAGCCATGAATCGGAACCGCAGAGTGTCAAGAAAAAATTTTCAGTCAGCTCAAATGGTACCAAGGAGTGGTCTTCAACAGGTTTCAAATTATTTGCTGAATGGTCCAAGACCAATTTCTGTATGTTTTGTATCCCACTTGTGAGATTTTATGTAGGCTAATAAATTTTCATGATTAAAATAGATCCTGTGGACGAAGATCAGGAGGATTTGGACATAGATGATTCAGACGTAGCCAGTGGCCTACCAGAACTCATATTGGACGAAGAAGGCTATGCAAAGCTCCCACTGCATGATGGTGTGGTACTCAAGGGACAACAAGATTTGATCAGATACATTTTTCTAGCTTCGTATAGTAAGTTCGAAGCTTCAATTATCTTACACTTGATCGATCTGTTGATTTACAGAGGTTTTCACCAAGAGCAGTAGACCTGTTCCTTGGCGCCAGATTGTTGCTAATGCCTCTCACTATCTGGAGGCCGGGTGCATACCTGAGAAGTTTGTGGTAAGAGACCCTTCACATATGAGGTCAGAGGACGTAAATTTGCTCTGGCACCATTGGGAGAGACAAGGCCTTGCAAATAAGAAGCTAGTCATTTTTATCAATGTAAAGAAGGGCGACAAGGTAGCTGAGGTAGCTGAAAAGGAGGGAAAGAAGAGACAAAAGAAGGACTATGTAGAAGTTGTTTCTTCTGACAAAGAAGAGGTGAGATCAGTTGGCTCTGATTCTACCGAAGGTAGGATTGCACCGGCCGATTTCACTGTGCTGGCCAATGTTCTCTTCAATGGGGTCTGTGATGAAAGATGGGTGTTTTTAAAGACGCTCTACACTGACATGAACTACCTGGAATTGGTGGAGGCAACTTCGGACTTGGCAGGATTCCCTGGACAGATGGTCAGTAACTTGATTTTTTTGATTTGACAGTCCAATACTTACTATTTACAAGACTCAATTGGACCAACTTGATTTTTTTGATTTGACAGTCCAATACTATTGGCCATGCTTTTATAATGTACTAGTCTATTATATATAGTGGGTTGTACAAGGTAGGCCAGCACGTATTCCACATGGATCGGCCAGCAATGATTTTACATGGATCGGCCAGCAATGATTTTACACAGTCTACTGGCTGGCCAAACTTTTACAAAGTACTAGTCCATTATACATAGTGGGATGTACAAGGCTGGCCAGCATGTATTCTACATGGACCGGCCAAGGACAGGCTGGCCATGATTCTACAAGGTTTTTACACATCCGGAGCCAGGGTTCTACATAGGGAAATGACTGAAGTATGTGCATGCTCCATGATTGTGTCACTGTTCTCCAAGAGGAAGTACCTTGATCAGTAGAATTCTACATATCCCATCGTGTGGCAGATGAACGTGGATCTGTAACATATTTTAGCACATGTACAAATTAACTACATTTCCAGTTCACCATGTGTCACCTTCTCTCTTGGGACCAGAATGACAATAAGATACACAGACAGAAAACACCATGATCCTTACATTCGCGTGACTCTTGTTTGAAACGGGGCTTGGCGGACCTAATAAAATTGATAAACAAAGCTTCTGATGAAAATCCATGACACACTGGCATAGATAACATTGATTTCACCCAGCTTGGGCATCAGGGGTAGGGGCCTCTTATCTCCCAGAGATTGGAGGGGGACAGGATTTGTCTTCTCTGTGACATCAATGGTGTGCTGAAGGCATAAGTGTGGGCATTTATTGTATGTGTTAAGACCGTACTCAAGTAGTATCGGATCCAAAGGGCTTGGCCTCAGCTCGTGCGCTGTGCCCCTTACCCAAGTACGTGCCCTTAATTTCAGAATGAAGTCCGGATGGAATCTGACGAAGTCCGAAGGACTTCTGGAGGCTGGCTACTCTGGTTGAGTGCCGGAGGACTTCCGGATGAGCGCAGGAAACTTCTGGAGGAGTACAGGAAACTCTGGAGGAGTTTCATCCGCTGCATTGGGTCTGAAGGTGAGACTTCCCAAGGTAAGTTCCCTAGATAGAAACACATAGAGGATAGGCTGCAAAGGACAGGGTCCAAAGCAGGATAGGATAGGAGGAGTGGTCTGAAGGACAGGACGTCTGGAGGTCCGAAGGTTAGGATATACAAAGGGTATGTCATCCAAAGGTTACGATGTCCGAAGGTTACGACATCCAAAGGTTATGACATCCAAAGGTTACGACATCCAAAGGTTACAATGTCCAAAGGTTACAATGTCCAAAGGTCCAGAGGACCGGGGAGTGGACAGGATTCTAAGACAAGAGAAGGAGGGCTACAATGGACAAGGTCCGGAGTAGAAACAGACAGAGGTAGACTACACTTAAGTAGAGATGGAATTGACAGGAAGTAGACAGAAGTCTCGGAAAGACAGGAAGTGCCGGAAAGGCAAAGCTCCGGCTTAGGGAATCAATCCCTAAGCATGGATGGAGATGGAAGACAAATCTGGAGGACCGGAAAGTCGGCCTAGGGAATCCTTCCCTAGGCCTAAGAAAAGGTCAGACTAAGATGGACTGAAGTCTGAGAGCAGAATGAGTGAAGTCTAAGATGAGTGGAATCTAAGTTGATTTTTGAACTAAGGAAACTTTACAGGAGTTGTACAGAGGTTTGTATACTGGAAGGGATCCGAGAGGATCAGTAAGCTGAAGACTAATGCTATGTACGAGCATGTGGAAACAGATTGGTAAGTATGAACAGAACATAAGTAAATGAACTCGGAGATGAACAAAGTACAAGGATCAATAAGCAAGACGGAAACACAGATAACTGAAGTCCGGAGTCAAGGGGATTACCATAAGGAGATAAACACTGATTTAAGGTTTGAGCTTCAGATATGAGTATAGGTCGGATCCGGAGGTCTGGAGATATTGGATGAGGCGTCTGGATATCGGATGCATGGATCCGGAGATCTAGGTGAAGACAGAACTAGGATATGGATAATGGATATAGTCCGGTAGTCTAGGGAAGGTAAAGTCCCAGGTGGAATGAGCTCGGATCCGAGTGGACCAAGGGTGGATGAAGCAGACTTAGCTGCGGAGGTCCGGAGGTATGGATATATGGATGTACAAAGGTGTACGGATCCGAACCGATAGTGGACTAGAGGACTGAGGTCATGGACAAGGGTATGGAGGTCCGGATGTGCGTCCAGAAGGTGTCCGGAATATGGGATATGACAGTATGCCACCACATTAGGGTGATTTTTCCTTAACTAACATCAGCACAACTGTATGGAGGTGTCAAAAGATGTGTACTGACTTGTAACTACTCACTGTTTCTGGAGAAAACTCGACCTCATATCTTGTGTCTACAAAGCCGGATAGATCTAATCCAGTTCCAAGGCCAGCCACACCTTCAAGGTACATGTTAATAGCAGTTACAGAGCAATAATCAACATGGTCGAACCAGAACAAATTTCTAGCCCTCGAAGCGGGCCACACCTCTGCAACTGTTGAGCCCAGCATACTAGGTTAGTTTGGTGTTCTTCATAACATCAGATACAGTGCTGGAATTGGGTTCTTGACCACTGTTTTAGATCATTGAATGAACAGATGTTGATGTGATTGGCACATTGATTCACATAATAGTGACTGTCATGAGTGATCCAAGCATCGACAGCAGTGCTGTTCATTTCATGAATGGCGAAACATTGTCCTCAGATATTGTCGGGTTTTATTTTCCTGAGGCTTTGTGAACAGAACAGGCACTGCTACACAATATGAGTTAGAGAGAGAGTATGATGATGTGGTGCCCTTGCCTCGTCATAACAGGCACCTTTTGGCTTATTAATTCCATGGCCTTCCATCCAAGCAATATTATCCCAGTGCCCAAAGAGTTGAGTAACAACTTTAGTGCACTTGCCCTTATCAATGTTGAACTCCTTGATCTGACCAATTTGATAGACATTGTTATCCCCCATGGAGATATATGCGAAGTCACCAATATGGTAGTTTACTCCCCCATGAGAGAAGCTATCTTGATTGGCTCGTACATCTGCTAAATTAAATATGCATTCCTTGTGACCACAAGTGAGGCACTGCTTATGGGTGTCACAGAAGCTCAGGAGAGTTTGAGTTTCTAAGTCTGAGAGCCAAATGAAACTGGAGTCGAAACTGTTGAATGTAAGTCTGGGTGGTCGTACTTAGCATAGTAACATGAAGCACTGCCATAAGAGGCTGCATACCCAAAGTGAAAATTGTTGTCCTCCTCAAGAGTTGACTCATCTGGCTGGAAACTGTCCATTGTGAGTTCGTGGACTTTACACTTTTGCAAGATAGCTTCAGCTTCAACATCTCTGCAGTCGGAGAGCATCAAATAAAGTGCATGTGAATGGCCCACTTCTTGGAGCAGTGTCTATGAGCTATGCATAAACCATTGTGCATGAAACTTTTTGACGCCTTCATTGTCCTCAAAGAAGTACCAAATCAAGCAAAACCTTGGAATGTAAGGCAATCAGAAACCAACAGGACACACGAGGTCATGACTGACCAATAATCATTTGCTAATTTGTTTGTCAACTGGGAAGGCTGGCACTTATAGGATGATGCGCAAATGGTATCTTCATCCTCTCCAGGTAAAACCACAACAGCATCCCCAACCTGATGTGAATAAGACACACTTTTTTTGAGAAAGAAAGATCTTACTGAATACTTTATGTTATCCACAAGGACAGAATGATAGAAGCCAGGATGGTCATCCACTGCATTCTGCCACTGGACGGAGTTCAGGTTAGCAACATGTACTATAGAAGGTTGTTGTAGCAGGTCATTCAACATATCTACATCCTTGTTCATGGGTCGTCCTACAACCTTGATATTCTCAAATAACATTTGTGTGACCCTGCCGACAACAGGTGTTGTGACAGTTTCATTCCTATGATTGAGGTTGATATTGTTAGAACTTGACTGGGGTGGCTGGTGGGTGAAGGAGCGAGAGACCAGAGCAGTCAGCGCTTCTACTTCATCTCTGATAATTTGCTTCACTGCCAGAGTATTCACAATGCTGATTCTGTCATCACTACTAAGCTCATCAAGTGTTGCAACAACATAACACTTCTGTCTGACGGTCAGAAAGTGATGCACATTGTAGATAACCTAGATACTACAGATACCAATCAGTACACTGAACATCATTTTTATTGAGCTCGCTGACACACACAAAACCTGTTTCGTACATGATCATGGACACATAACATACTCTCGTACAACCTAATACTGCCAATGAAGGTAGTTCTAATTTCTTATGGCTTTATCACAATTTATTATAATTTTCTTGAAGGTTTTTCATAGTTACATGAATTAATCTTTCATATTATATACTTAGCACAGTCAATAAAACTGTGTTAAAACCCTTATCCTTTCATTAGTAAGCACATTCCCTCACCTTTCGGGATTTTCTCATACATTTTCTCACCTAACGAGCTATATTCGTGTTAACATCTTAACAGTCATCATCTGAGCAGTGTCAATCTTCTTATGTAATCTACATTTTGTTTAATGATTAGTCATAGTTTCTGGACAGTTCCGAAATAGCGGTAACCTCTAAGTGAACATTTGGACACTGAGTCACAGTGAGTCATATGGAGTCATTATGAGTCATTTCCGTTATGACTCATACCAAGTCATTATGAGTCACTATTCCATATTTAGTAGTTGCATAGCCACCTTTAGAGTAGTATATAAAGGGACATGGTTTCCCTCTTTGAGCAATAAGATCCCTTTTAGAGAGTTTGCGTATCTCTCAGAAAGTTTCTCACCCCTTAATATCTGTGTGAATACTGAGTGAATATTAGTTTATTCCCTCCACTCTTTTGTCACTGTTTCCCACGACGTTCTGACTATCTGAGGCTGCCTCTAAGTCACATTAAATTACTCTAGCTAGTGCACGGTTACTAGTTGTCTAGTGTAGTTTCACTGCCATTCTCTTTACAACACAGGAAATCAATTCTGTGGGGAGAAATCCACGTACTTTAACAATTGAGGACGATAAATAGGACTTATACTTCAGTCAACAATATTAAGAGCTTGGCCACTTAAGACTACATCAAGAAGGTGTATTCTAGTCTGGACTGCATCATTACTCATTGTGAGCCCCTGATTGTGAGAATAAGGAGTATCCCAGAGATATCGCTCTGACTCACCACATATCACTGTAATCCACGTAACTTTCCGTAATCTGCATACTGTCGCATCATTATTCCTGAAGAACCTTAGTACTGCATCAAGCCAGTTAATGGGTATTGTTCTGGAGATTCCCGAATATCTCACCCCTTTTAGTCATTGGTAATTTGCTCAAGGAGAACGCAATCTATATTTGCACCCCCACGAACGACCACGTTATCAACCGTTGGTATTTGTCTGAACCGTTAACCGTGGAGGATAAGTGAAATTTGGTGTTTTTATTGCCTTTCACATCCTAGTAAGACAACATGTACATGCTCCTGGAAAACAATTGAATTTATGCTAATTTCTGCATCGGAATATGCCATGAGTTTGGCGTGGTCCCAGCACAAACATCTGCATGACCAATAAAATTTGAAGGGCACTAGGGAGTGTCAGAGCTCTGATAGAATTTGGATTCTATTGGAACTGATGAGCAGTGGTTACACGCAGATGTTGGCAACAGGTTGGCACACCTCAATAGAAAGATGAGCAAGCTGGAGGCAAGAGAAACCAACACAGCTAACATGTGTGGATGTTAAGACCGTACTCAAGAGGTACCAGATCCAAAGGGCTTTGGCCTCAGCTCGTGTGCTGTGCCCCTTACCTGAGTACGTGCCCTTAATTTCAGAATGAAGTCCAGATGGAATCCGACAAAGTCCAAAGGACTTCCGGAGGCTGGCTACTCTAGTGGAGTGCTAGAGGACTAACTTCTGGAGGAGTACAGGAAACTCCGGAGGAGTTTCATCTGCTGCATTGAGTCCAAAGGTGAGACTTCCCAAGGTAAATTCCCTAGATGGAAACAGATAGGAGAGACTGCAAAGGACAGAGTCCAAAGCAGGATAGGATAGGAGGAGTGGTCCGGAGGTCCGGACAGGCTTAGGACAGGAGGGGAAAGGCTACAATGGACAAGGTCCAGAGTAGAAAGAAATAGAGGTAGACTACACTCAAGTAGAGACAGAGTTAACAGGAAGTAGACAGAAGTCTTGGAAAGAGAGGAAGTGCCAGAAAGGCAAAACTTTGGACTAGGGAATCAATTCCTAGACATCAGAACAGAGACATAGGGGACAAATCCAAAGGTCTGGATTTCTGGCCTAGGGAACCAATCCCTAGGCCTTGATGGAAAGGCAGAACTCAGATGGACCAAAGTCCTAAATCGAGGAAGAGCAAAGTCTAAGATGTGAGAGAGCAAGTCTATGTTGAAAGAGCAGAGTCTAAGATGATATTCAAACTGAGGAAACTTTACAGGAGTTGTACAGAGGTTTATATACTGGAAGGGATCTGAGAGGATCAGTTAAGCTAAAGACTAATGCTATGTATGAGCATGTAGAAACAGATTGGTAAGTATGAATGGAACATAAGTAAATAAACTCAGAGATGAGACAGAGTACAAGGATCAATAAGCAAAACGGAAATACAGATAACTGAAGTCTGGAGTCAAGGGGATTACCATAAGGAGATAGACACTGATTTAAGGTTTGAGCTTCAGATATGAGTATAGGTCGGATCCGGAGGTCTGGAGATATCGGATGAGGTGTCTGGATATCTGATGAGTGGATCTGGAGATCTAGGTGATGACAGAACTAGGATATGGATCATGGATCTAGTCTGGTAGTCTAGGGAAGGTAAAGTCCTAGATGGAATGAGCTCAGATCTGATGGGACCAAGGGTGGATGAAGCAGGCTTAGCTGTGGAGGTCTGGAGGTATGGATATATGAATGTGTGAAGGTGTATGGATCTGAACTAATAGTGGACTGGAGGACTGAAGGCATGGATAAGAGTATGGAGGTCTGGATGTGCATCTGGAAGGCGTGGGAACATCGTTGGACGTAGGTCCGGAATACAGGATATGACAGTGGAACTTGAACAGAAAAGTACAACTACGTTCACCTCACACACTCACTTTGCAAAATAAAAAATGTGAGATTGTATCAGCACCCTGAAACAGTCCCTGATGGTTGATCCTGTCAACGGGCCAAGTCATTACAGGTCACAGGAGTATTTTACAGCAACCAAGACTGAAAGATACAGTGTGAGGACCTCCCAAACAGTGTTAAACATCCAAACCATTGAAATAAGAAGCTGGTCATATACATAACCACACATATATGCCAGGGAGTATCAACTCCTCTGGTGTTTGTTCAATGAGTTGTGTTCTTCACAACAACAAGTACAGCTTACCCAGTACAGTATCGTTGAGTCCTATTGCCATGATCACCCTGCAGGTGACATTTACAGCCAGGAAGATCATAACAAGGAACATAAGCCTCCTGATACATGGCATGCAACTGAGCAATCATGATGACTTGCATCATGTGTCAGTCAGGTCCATGTCACAGAGGTATAGCACCTGGGCAACTTACTGCCTAACATCACAGTCAAAACCACATCTGTGCCATTTAATGTGTAGTCTGTGATAGTGCCTAAAAACTCCCAATTAGTGAATGCCCTCACACTAATATCAAATATTCCGACTTACACCTATTGAGTGATTATGTTGAGATGAGTTCAATGGTTGGAATCTCACTCACCCCTGCATATGAGCATATTGGTTGGATGAGAATGAGATAATTGCAGAATGCTTACTGCATCTGTCAGCAATACCGATCACACAGTTTCTGTGTCTCACCGGTCAGAAAAATGGCACACTGGCAGCGCATATGAGACATACCCAGAAGATGGACACTAGTTGTAAGAGATTAGCTATTAGCACAGTTCAAAGTTGTTGATCTCAACACATACACAAACAGTATTCCAATATAGCATATTTAGAACATTTTGAATTCAGCACAAGTTTCCCGCCACGCTAAAGCACAACATGAGGTACGAACAATCAAATACAGCGCAGTCATGAGAGCCCAGCATTGTCTCTGTCATGAATTCATTGCACTGACTTGTTTTCTTCAGATACAGGACTCTTGTCACTCACTCAGATGAGTTCAATCTAAGACACCATTCTTAGTGAGATGGCTGCTCCGGCGATAATATCGATATACTTCTTGTCCAAGTTAATAGACTGGAAATATCCTGGTGATTTTCAAACACTGTCCTGCTCACCCCAATCGTATACTACCACAACGACCACAGCAACTGCGAAACTGGATGTCAATGTTAGATCTAGACATCCTGATGTGACGAAGCCATCCAATAACTGAGAACTGGTATATGGCCAGTAACTGAGATGTAGGCCATGTTCGAGGGATGGGTGTGAGCAAGTGGGGAAGGTTAGTGGTGTATAATGACAGTGTTCATACTAGATATACCACTGTTCAGAGATCCTATCACTAAAATCAGTATAATGGAGATGTATATTTGGTCCTGCCTCAAGACCCTTGATCAGGTGAAATGGTTTGAAATCAAACAAAAAGAAGCCCTGGATAATCAGAATTTGGTTTACAAACCAGTATTATGCATGCGACCACTTGGACACCAGAAAACTTCCAGTGGTGGTGATATCACAAACTTATTTCCAATGCCATTTTCAAGGTGTTCCATATGAAACCATGTGGCCATCGATCTAACCGTGATGTGATCACAATGAGCATATGTGTTCTCTTATCTTTGCTGGCCAAGCTCGAGACTCGCTATCAGCTCCCCTGATTGTTTTCTGTAACAAGGTCGCATTCTGTAGTATGGCAAAAGTCAGAGAACAAACACAACAGCACACTCTATGTGGTGGATCTGATTGTGCACTTAATGTGATGGTGATTCCTTGCACTGGCAGATACATTGTGACTCATGCTGTGTGATTGGTACCTGTTAAATATAAGACACCATACATACTAAATCAAAAGAGAAATCGCACATGGGAGATGAGAAGCCTGCAACAGGCAAAATGCCTGATTTCTGATTGTACAGCCTCGGTCATGGTGGCCACTGTATTTCAGGGATGTTTGGTAGTGCTGACTTGAGCAAGAGCCAATAAAGGTTATGAACTAAAAGCAAGATGCATCATAGTTGGATGCTTGCACATGCATAGCCATCATACAAATACACTGTTGCTTCAGAATCCTGGTTCCACCTTCATGCATGACTACTTTGAATTTGTATTGTTGGCACCTTGTGAAATTTATAACCAACAATTTCAATTGTGGCAAGAAGGTTCAAGGTTGACAACAAATCTGGACACTACTACTGGTCATGCAAACACTGTCCAGATGCTGTCTGCATCCAAGGTCGTGAGAACCAACTCCCAAACCATCTTATTCACAAGTGTAAAAACATTGATGATGATCTTGCAGGTCCTGAATCTATATCACTTGACAAGATTGATGCAGCATTTGCACTATTGGAACATGAGAAAGAAGCCATAGAACAAGTGCTGGATGATGTAAACGAAGTGTTGGAAGGCCAAGTTTATGCTTTTGCAGAATTGGAGCATGTTGATCAAGGTCTTCTACCAAAATCTGTTGAACCTTGACGACAAGGTGATGATAGTTGATCACACCTTGCACAATGATGGACTGTGGGATGTGGACATGCTGATGTCTTCTAATGGTGTTTCCTAGTGATACATTGTTGTACATACAGCCTATAGTGCCTTGATGATTCTGCCCCCAGCACTAGCCACGGCCCACAATGTCAATTGTTTGGCCATGCTGTTGGCATTTGTTTTCAAAAGTCCGCTGTGCAGTAGCCCAGCTGGCAGGTGGGAGCACACCTACATATGTAAATCTTGGACATCAATACCATCCCTTACCATCCACACTTCAGTCACACAACCATCAACAGCAGACTTCATAGGCATGCCTCTGTCATATACCACATATCTGGTTACAGATCCGATCCAGATCCACTGGACACATCCGTTGTCCAGTCCACAGATCCAATCCAATCCTCATTTCATTTCCTGTTCATATAACTCTAACTATCGTTCATCTCCTTTCGGTATTCCTGTACACCGGTAATCTGGTTATCCTTTACTTCCGCTATTCTTACTGATCCGCTTTAACTTGTACTTCATTTCCGGTTCATGATTTACCTGTTCCGACTTACCAATACACTTTATGTATACTTTGCTCATACTTCGTACATAGCCTCATACCTTTGCTTATTGATCATTCCATTAGTTATCCGTAGTATATAAACCCTTGTACTTGCACTGTAGAAGATCAGTTCGAATATCATCTTAGATTGCACTCATCCTGTCTGGACTCTAAGTCCTTCTGTTATCCGTCCGGACTTGAGTATGATACTCTTGTCTACTCCAAGACTTAGGATTGAATCCGATAGTCTATACATCCGCCTCTGTCTTCAGACAGTCTTATTCATTAGTTTCTAGTTCGGATCCAATCCGGATTAGCCGTTGCCCTATATGTCCGATATCCGGAAGTCTTACCGGATCTGTTATGATACTTACCCGTCCCTCTAGACGTGATACCTTGTTGCTCTGAAATAAGGGGCAGTACTCGGGAAAGGGGCACAGCACACAAGCTGAGGCCAAAGCCCTTCGGATCCGATACCTCTTGAGTACGGTCTTAACAGCCTCCCAAGAAACAAAAAATCTCAGACTTCACAATTGAAGACATGAGCAGGTTATTCCTTGCCCTGGCTGCTTTTCAGGAGAATTTGAATGAAACAGATGAAGACTTGCCCCCAGAACTTCTCCCTTCCATGAAGAAGCTTGCAGAAAAGCTGGAAGTTGTTCCAGTAAGTGGATCGAGTCAAACAATTCATAATCAACTGCATCCTTAGAGGCACATGCAGCACATCTCTTTTTCTCAGGTTGATACAGGCATTTTCAACCAGCTCAGTATCCGGTTGAAACCTTTGGTCCTGCTTGCTGAAAAGCGTGGGGAGATAGAGACTCTTGGTCTTGCTGAGATTGAGGGTAATTGGTTGTCTATTGATGCCACCAGACAATTGCTACATTTGATTCGCAACTGTGTCTCCAAAGTGGTGAGCTTGTACTGCTCTTTAGTTCTTGTTCACTGCCCATGATTGTATTCTCAGAATGAAGCTGTCTCTCACATTTTAATCAACATGTTCCTACTACACTTGGCTTCTGTTATGCACAATGAAGGGGCAGAGGTTAACATCATCCCAGAGTTTCCTATCTCAAAAACTACACTTGGAGGACATTCTTTTGCTGGCATTGTCAACTTTTTGGTAACACAGGCTCAACCAGAATACACTGGTGCATCTGCTCAACAGATAAATTTGACAACCTGGCTGAAATTTTGTTACAAAAGACTTGCTGCTTAATACTCCTGTCGCTGCACTCGCATCTCATAACACTAACGTAGCAGAATCTGTAATGTGCAATATATTTGAGGCGAAATGGGACCATGTGAATGTGGCTTACCCACAAGCTGTTGTGGTGGCTGCTTCATATTGTAAAGAACACAAGTCTGTTTCTAGCTTTACTGTGGGCAAGGTTCACCAAGTTCTTCCTTAGGTTATCTGTCATGAGAGGTTGTATCACAAGTGGAGAACAATGGGTCTTTTTTGTCTATAATAAGGCTGGTGCTTCAGACCAGGGTGAAGTGGTGCTTGCAAAACAGATAGTATTGGGACCCAATCTCAAGGAGCTACCCCTTCTTCTGGGACTTTTGTGTGATTGGGTATGGCATTGGTATTTTGATTAGTTTTGCACAATATGATGTCTCGACAGGTGGAGAATGCAAGGGATTATGAGCAGAAATTTTTCAAGTGAAGACTGGTGTTCAGAGCCGCTGTTAGTTCTTCATAGTCGTTACTTGTACTTGGTGCTAAGTTTGGTTGAACTGTTTGCAAATTATTAGGAACTAGGTAGACTGGTGACCAGCCCCTCTATGAGGCAAAGTGTTGATAGAGGGACTGGTGAATCTGGGTTTGAATTTGGATAGTACGCACTTTGGAGTAATCACATGACCTGTAGCCAATAAGAAAACTAAATTTTTCAATGTGAATATTCGAAATGTTGAAATTAATGTTGAATATTGATGTGATGCAAACATGGTTGCGTCATTAATGTCTACAACTCCAATGGATGTGAACTAGAGTCTATGGACCAGTTATCATCAGTGTCAATGAGCATTGAGAGGTCCCCATCATCCCAGGAACATCCTTGAGACATTTTCCCCTCGAGAATACTGCTTAGGACCAGTACTATCTCAAAAGTAGCTGAAGTTTGAATTCAAATCATAAATGGGGCTGTCCGAATGCAACATGATGCTGCCCTGCAGCAGCCAGTGGAATGAGAGCTGATCGCTGCTGGAGTTGACAAGCAATGTTACGAGTTCATGGTACCCTGTTATCAGTCAGACCTTACTTGGTTCTTTTGAGTTTCTCCAAACCCTGCACAGACAAAGTCCGAACATCCTCACGTCATTCACAACGAGAAGACCCCAGGCTGTGCTCGACATGTTCACTTCAGCTTAATGCTGTGATCATTATCAAGTGGTACATAACGGCCTCAAGATATCCTTACTCCCTGCATGTTTCGAATTCCCTTCCCTTACTATGTTGTCCGTTCGATCTTCCAAGTCATTTTCAAAGTCTAAATGTCCTCACTTTTGCAAGCTTGCTCCTCCATGATGTCTGTTGTCATTGTCTTCCTCTCATCAATGTCTTTCCCTCAACTTTGTACCGTTCCCAAACCATTCCCATATGTACCACTCTCATTACTAACATGGCAGTTGGTCTTCAGATATCATGTCATTTGTATCCTAGCATGTAGTAATGAATATATTTTCAAGTGGACTCCTTGAAGATGTGAAGCCTGCTCAGTTGTGGCTGTCAAATGGGTCAGAATGTCTTATTGTAGGGAGGGAGGTAATATGGACAAGCAAAAAGATGTGTTAGTTTAAACCAAACACAGAACCCTTTGTGAGGCCAGCTCATGGCTGTAAAATGGGTCAGAATGTCTTGTTGTAGGATGGGTTGATTGAGGTTCGAGTGATGCCCCAGCATGGTTGAAACAATGAGGGTGTATTATATTGTGTATAATCTAAGTACTCACCCATGAAGTGCACCATCAAGAGTACTGAACTGCGAGATGGGAACATGGGTGAGGTGGAGTGGAACTAGCGAGTCGTCAAACTCACTAGTCATAACTTGGTGTGCAGTGTGTGGAGTATGCTGTGCTGGCCATAGACATGGCTCCGGTACTCCTCTTGTGTCTGGGCGAAGGGCATTGGCAGGTGTGCAGGATGGTACTGGTGTGATTCTTTGGGGCACTGGTTGCTGCAGTGCATCCTAGTGTCCATTGTCTGTGCTGGGTCATACCACTAGATTTTGCATGACATGGTGGCACTGTGATAGAGCTCAATTGTTGTTGAAAATTGAATGGTGTGAGTGAAGATGCATACATACCTTGACGAATGACACTTCTCAATACAAGGTAAACATGAGTGGAATCACAATAATGAGTGCCAATGCCCAATGACACATGAACATCAATGCTCAAAGGCTCGTCCTCTCATAGTGCCACCTAGAAGTGTCAAGTTCACGCTGTCATGGTTAATATTGTGGTGAGCCTGCTCATTGCCATTCATTGTAGCTGGACACGCATGCATAATACATATCTTCAGTATGCTGCTTGATAATAATCGCAGCATTAAACTTAAGTGAACATGTCGAGCACAGCCTGGGGTCTTTTTGTTGTGAATGACATGAGGATGTTCGGACTTTGTCTGTGCAGGGTTTGGAGAAACTCAAAAGAACCAAGTAAGGTCTGACTGATAACAGGGTACCAGAAACTGCTCAATAATTGCAGCGATCTCACGATCTTGACTGCTCCAAGGCAATGTCATATACCATATATCCGGTTACAGATCCGAAGATCCGGATCTCAGATCCGATCCAGATCCGCTGGACACATCCGTCGTCCGGTCCACAGATCCGATCCGATTCTCATTTCATTTCCTGTTCATATAACTCTAACTATCGTTCATCTCCTTTCGGTATTCCTGTACACCAGTAATCCGGTTATCCTTTACTTCCGCTGTTCTTACTGATCCGCTTTAACTTGTACTTCATTTCCGGTTCATGATTTACCTGTTCCGACTTACCAATACACTTTATGTATACTTTGCTTATACTTCGTACATAGCCTCATACCTTTGCTTATTGATCATTCCGTTAGTTATCCGTAGTATATAAACCCTTGTACTTGCGCTGTAGAAGATCAGTTCGAATATCATCTTAGATTGCACTCATCCTGTCTGGACTCTAAGTCCTTCTGTTATCCGTCCGGACTTGAGTACGATACTCTTGTCTACTCCGAGACTTAGGATTGAATCCGATAGTCTATACATCCGCCTCTGTCTTCAGACAGTCTTACTCGTTAATTTCTAGTTCGGATCCAATCCGGATTAGCCGTTGCCCTATACGTCTGATATCCGGAAGTCTTACCGGATCCGTTACGATACTTATCCGTCCCTCCAGACGCGATATCTTGGTGCTCTGAAATAAGGGGCAATACTCGGGAAAGGGGCACAGCGCACGAGCTGAGGCCAAAGCCCTTCGGATCCGATACCCCTTGAGTACGGTCTTAACAGGCAATATCACAACCTTGAGCCAGTTTAGATATTTCAGACACAGTCTTCCATTGTTTGTAGTGCCAGACAGTCATATTATGGCACATTTCAGGAGTTATTAGAGGTGCCATTGAAACTCGTTGCAAGCTCCCACTGCACTACACTGCAGCTACAGCGTATGATTGAGGCCAAGTGTGACAGAAGTCACACATCAAAACAAAGGAACAAACAAAAGCTGGCAAAATTTTGAAAATGAGACTCTAATTATAAAGTCATTTACAATGCACTGTAGCAAGATACGCGAAATATGTGCAAACCACGCGAGCACCCGTCACTCTCCGAGGCTGTTCTCCCTTACTTTATAGATTTTCATTATTTATATTAGGATGCAGCTGAAGGCACAATGGGTGTTGGACTAGTAACAAATGTGTTGAATGATATAGTCCTGGATGTGGTCCAATGAAACAAGAACACATGCAGTGCATGAGATAACAAAGGTATCAGTTTAAGCAATTGGCTGGACAATGGTGTGGAAATCACAACCAGACTAGATACCTGTAAAGGTACTTAGCCAGTATATGAGGTCTTAGCTCTGCCTAGCTGCTTCACTTGCAAGCAAGAGTGTTCGACCCTAAAGGGGCCTGCTGTCTAGTTAAGTCTAAATATGTCAGTACCACACAAAGAATGGAACCCAATGGCAGAAAGTGCAAGTCCAAAGGTAGGAGATGGAGTCCAATGTAGGGTCTACCAAGTCCGATGTTTTAGAGATTGGAGAGGAAGGGAAAGCAAGGGAGAAGTAAGGAAATGTGTGGGACTAGGATTGTAATGTAAGGGAATGGTTAGGAGAATGAGCGACTGAGGTTCAGATCATAAAGAGAGGAAATCAGATAAATTCAACAGGTATAGGGGATAAGGACTAGGTAAGGTGACCAGTATCAGGGAATGCTCCCATCTGCAGAGTGGTGAAGTACAATCTCCTACTAAGTCCTATTTAACTAGCTACGTGAAAGTCCAGAGTACTGTAGGCAAAAGTAGTAGCACATCATTGGGTCCGACGAAATATGTAAAAGGCCATGAGGTGCTGTGGCCAGTGGGAATCCATGTAATAGCGCTGTCTACCACATCAGTAATAAGGAAATACATGACTATGCACCTAGTGGGGTAAAGTGCGACTGCACTGGACATAGGTAGGATGAGTCCGCAGGGTATCTGAGCAGGTCCGACCATCGGGTTGCATCGGTGTGACAATATAGTTTTCCCTGAGCTGATATTACCCCTTTTTACTTGCCTTCACTTACCACCATTTTCCTTAGTTTATGTTCGCATTTTTACTGCTTACATAATCATGTCTCCCTTTCACCACTGTCAGTACCAGTCTGAATCACAGTCTTTTGCTTGATGATATTTCTACTCTCTGAGCTCTGAGTCTAGTACAGAAATCCTTTAGGGTCGAATAGCAGCTAGGCATAGCAATTTTGACCCAACATTTGAAGAGTACTTTACAGAGTTCTCTTCTTGTTGTGTTTCCCACATCAGGTTTGTCGGGTTGCATCGGGGATGGCTAGGAGTGAGTTGGACAACATGGGGTATGGAGGCATAGTGGCTTCATACAAGCCCAGTGGAAATATGATTGTCACAATGGAGTTGGGAACTGGCACTTGCTGCTGCTACAATGGATGAAGGGATTTGCCAAATGACAGTGACAGCTTGTCATTTCATTCAACAGAATCAACACAAGGCACAATGCCATCATCCTCCTTGACACAGTACAGACAGGTACTTCCCTCCCATCCTTCAAGCAATCCAGCTCCACATTGCACTGCCGCACCCTCCCAGATCCCAGATATCCCACCTCACCCTCCAATGCCCAACTGTACATTCAAGTCTCGTCCCATCATCTTCTGATTCATTCATTTCTATTTCCTCTGATCCAGTTGGTAAGTACTGAAACTGATGATTACTTGTGTGACTTGCTGTTGATCATCGCTGTGGTGAACAAGTTTTGGCTGGGCTGTAGGCAAAAGCACCTAACCAAAATATATGAGTCTCCTGCTCTGCCTAGCTGCTACTCCTGCTAGCAAGAATGTTCGACCCTAAAGGATCTCTGACTAGGCTCAGGCTCAAGGAAAGAGAGTGGAGAAGGTACTCCAAGTCAAGGTAAGAAAACCATGTTCCAGGAGCTATCTGGTGAGCTGAGAAGCTACAACTAGGAAAGCTACTACTAGGGGATGCTACTGAATAACCCAAGTAAATGGGGAGCAACCAAAGAACTGGAAACAAGGGAACTAGGTAATGACTGTAGAGTCCTAAGTAAAGAGTGAATTGATTATGTAAGCAGCAAAAGTGCGAACCTAATCTAAGGAAAGTGTCAATAAGACCTGCATAGTGAAAACTGCCTCTGCAAGGCTACAGAAAGTTTGAACACCACATTGTGTCAATCTATGTGATCAGTGATCTCGCCCAATGAGAAAGTGCTGCCAGCGTGCTTGAATATGGATTCAATCCACCACCTTCAGACTATTGATTCTGTCAATGTCTTTACTCCTTGTGTGGTTTATGATGGCTGAAAGAACCTCTTCGCTCCCAGGGAACTGCCTTTTGGTCCGCAAAATAGTCAAGAGGTGTGCTTATCTGATATGCAATGATATTCATCATTTACATCTATGTAGTTTGATGTCTGCCTCTCTGATAATCCCAATCCTGGAAGCCCCCAGGAGAATACAGGAGGCCGAGGGCCAAAGGTGTACAAAATCTGATTCATGAAAGTCGCACAAATCAACCCTGAGTATATCACTTTATTTCTCTGACAACACATAGCTGGAATTTGTCTTTGTTATGCAATGTTTCATTCTAGGACAACTGTTGCATGGCAACATTGTTTTGACTACCTTGACAGTATGTAATCTCGTAAGGGACACTTTAGTTGATGATTAATGTTACGTATTCTGCAGGCATTGAATGTTGTTGTCCATATGGAACCGACAATGAAGTACCCCTTCAATATTCGGTCTTTCTTCACCGATCAGGAAATGAAGGACATCAGTTCTGGCCTTGTCATATGGTGTGGCTACTTCCAATCAGTGAGGCCCACAATCAGGCAACTCCTCGTTAATGTCAATATCTCAACTGGAATAATGTACAAGGCTGGAAACCTGATGGATCTCTGTCTCATGTTTCTAGGTAGACCTGGACAGCATGCCTTGCTAGCCCACAAATGGCTTGCCTGATCATGAGCGAATCCATTTGCAATGCTTTATTTCGGGTATCCAGGTCAAAATGATATATGCTGGTGAAAATAAAACCCCTGATGTCATGAAAACATTGAGCAGCACACAGGCTGCGGATTTAAGTTTCACCTTGCAGATGGAACGAGCAGGACTGTAGCTCAATATTTCCAGACAATCCTTAATCATCCTTTGAGGTTGCCTCAACAATCTTTGCATTGAGGTAAGTTATTTGCAGTAGTCCTCAAAACATCTCATCAGACTTTGTAGGTCGGCAGCAGCGCCTTGATCCCTCTGGAACTATGCATGGTTCCACCAGGTCAAATAATGTGGAAGCAATTACCCCTGGAGAAAACAAAAGATGTTGTAGAATTTGCCACAAAGTGACCTGAACACCACCTCACTAGCATTATCACTGGTCTTTTTGTATGTCATTCATCCTCTAAAATGTGCTATGCTTAGCATCTCTTCATTAGGTGCTCCAATACAGCCAGTTGGAATATGTGTGCCAGTTCGGCATGCATGTTGAAGATATCACAGGATCACTCACTGTAACAGCCTGCATTTTTCAACCGCCTACATTGAAGTATGGTGTGGGCAGCACACAGCCAACCATTGTCAGTGTCATAATGTTATTTGTCTTTCTGTGTACTGATGTTTTTCTGTTTCTTAGACACCGACAAATGGCGCATGGAATATGTATGTGGTATTATATGATATCTATACATTACTAAGGGGATTCCAGGATTGACAAGTGGTTCTTTAGAGCTGCGTCAATTGACAGATGGATTGTGGTAGTCTATGAGAGGCAGCAGCGCTTCAACCCACAGGCTGCCCAAGACATGATTGACGGCATGCTCAAGAGTTTCAGGGATGTTGGTCAGTGGCTCATGCAGCAACACCTTGAGTCACATTTTGACACATTCCAATAGGTATCCATATCACAGATGGCAACGTCAACAAGCCAATGGTCACTTGGCAAGATGGCCAAGGCCGGATTGGGGATGTAAGTGTTATTCTGCAAAGTAATGTTTGAATCTGGCTCAAACGTTTACTTCATCAATTGCATGCCCATGGCATTGAATGTTTCCAAAGGACAAAACAGCACCCACAGCTCATTCCACACTTTGGTCACCCCATTTCGGGTACCTCTTAGGTTGTATTATACCTATAAAGGTTTTCACCTAGGGGGTGCTTTTCGGGTGGTCTGGCCAATGTTTTCTGGTCTTTCCCCAAGTGCATATGGTCCAAAATGAAATGTATTGAGCATGGTCCAGGGATCAAAATAATTTTTGCATGGGAAAGACCACCAGCCAACTTTAGACCATGCATACATTGGGAATTCCCCATGGTGTAGGGGTGTCAGGGGTCCTATTATGACCCAAAATTTTGGGCAAAAAAAACACTTTGGTCATCCTCAAATGCCAATTTCTTTGGAAATTTCTCATTGCATCTATGCCTCGCACCCTCCATAAACAAATCCTCTCATATATAATTGAACAATATATCTGGTGGGTACATATATGGAAAAAATGAAAAGTCATTACTTTAATTGAACTTCTTAATGAGAGTTGTAGTATGTGTTAAGGCAAGTCTATATGTGATCATACCTTATCAAAATATTGACAGGAAGGTGAGATATGGCTGTAACAAAAATCATTGTCGGGCTTGTTTACAAAAAAAAAAGTCATTATCCTTGATGAAAGTTGTAGTCCTAGTGAGGGTATGTCTATACCTGCACATATTTTGTTAATTTACTATCAGTTGGGAAATATATAAGCTTTGTGTGCGAAAACAATAAACAGGGAAGACCACAAGCTTAATGGGAAAGACCATAGGCATAATAATATTCATCCAATAGAGACGACCACATGCTTAATGGGAAAGACCATGGGTATAATATTTGTCTAATAGGGATGACCACTAGCTTAATGGGAAAGACCATGGGTATAATATTTGTCTGATAGGGAAGACCACTAGCTTAATGGGAAAGACCATAGGCGTAATATTCATCCAATAGGGAAGACCACTAGCTTAATGGGAAAGACCATAGGCATAATATTCATCCAATAAGGAAGACCACATTTCAATGGGATAGACCATAGACATAATATTCATCCAATAGGGAAGATCACAAGCTTAATGGGAAAGACCACACTTTGGTTAAAGACCACAGCAACTCACTTGTGGTCTAAAAGACAAGCCCGACAACATTTTTTGTATTGCTTATAACTCACTGAAATCACATGCAATTGCTTAGATAATACAATATACATTCCCGCCTCAAGTAGTACTACATATTTTATCAAAACATCGGACCGTGGGAAAATTATGATGTTATGAACACATAGTCTATTTTTGTCATTCTTATGAGTCACCTCACAGTCAGGGGCATTACCACACATCAGATTTCGAAATTTCAGGCACCTGTGGTGATTCCCCCTTAATGTGTCATCCCCTATAGTTTCATAAGCCACCCCACAGTCAGGGACATTACCACACAGTATGATTATGCAATTTCAGGATCATTACATCAGAATTCATCAGGGGGATCTACATAGTTACCACATCACATCTTAATTTCGCAATTTTGACCACTTACTCCACAACACCTAAAATATTCACCCATTTTGGTAACTCTCCAAAATATCAACTTCTCCATGTCATTTCTTTCTCCACTACACCACAATCACTCATCCCATGTAGCTAAGTAGTAGGTTATGTTATATATGTATAATATAATATAATAGACCGCTTTTTTGGTGTATTTCTGTCCACATGCCTCCTCTAGGTCTATAATTGCTGTGTCTAGTGACAACATGGAAAAACATTTTCGCATTTTTGCTCCCGTGATGGGAGGGTGTTCTGGAAGGTGTAGAACATGTTTAGGAGTGTATATGCACTCATTCCACCGCTTTTTTGACCCTCTGGAGTTCCTTGGAGTTCCCAACATCAACATATATAGCATATATGCATGAAATACACAATTGGCTCCCATGGTTGAGTTTCCAGGTATATGTGTAGTCGCAAAAACTGTCCCCAGCATCAGTTCAACATTATGAATAATGTATCAGCAGCTTATGACATCAGGTGAGGCCTTTGTGGTGCTGTGTAACCACCCTCTCCTGATGGTTCACTCCCTGGGAATTTTTTTCCTGCAGGAATGCAGCTCCAGCATTGTATGGGGACCATTCCTGACTAGATCTAGAGCATTTTAATCAAGTTGGCACCACAGGATACCCACAGGAGCCTTGTACATAGACCAAAACCTCCAAACATGCATTTTCGCATTTTTAGTGTTTTTCATTGCTTTAGCTTTTCATAATTTGTCCAAGCTGTTCATATATCATCATTAGTACATATTTACATGATTTCTATGCGCAGGATCAGTTAGATATAGGCCAGAATATTAGGATCTAGTAGAAGAGAGCTATTGTTACTGATAAGGGGCCACAGTCTTCCCTCGGTCGAAATCTGATGATCAGAAATTTGGGATGCATGTCTGGCACACACATAATATTAGCCCTAAATTTGTAGAACAATCCACTCAGAGCCTAGTGAATGGCAAGCAAAATGCACATGTCATAGAGTGTGGGAAAGTAAAAGTGTCAAATCATCGAAAGTCACCAATTGATGAGCATGTATGGTACTAGAATTATACCACAGTATCTACCTAATTTTGTATCACATATGTCATTTTCTTCACCATGTGCTCAATTCTGAATGGATCTTTATAAGACTTTGGGACTATGTTTATGAATGTATTGGACATATATTCCAAGGGTCTGATCATGAATATTTCTCTTGGGGAAGTCTCTTGCTCCTTATCAATAGACATGTTAACTGTCATATACCATATATCCGGTTACAGATCCGAAGATCCGGATCTCAGATCCGATCCAGATCCGCTGGACACATCCGTCGTCCGGTCCACAGATCCGATCCGATTCTCATTTCATTTCCTGTTCATATAACTCTAACTATCGTTCATCTCCTTTCGGTATTCCTGTACACCAGTAATCCGGTTATCCTTTACTTCCGCTATTCTTACTGATCCGCTTTAACTTGTACTTCATTTCCGGTTCATGATTTACCTGTTCCGACTTACCAATACACTTTATGTATACTTTGCTCATACTTCGTACATAGCCTCATACCTTTGCTTATTGATCATTCCATTAGTTATCCGTAGTATATAAACCCTTGTACTTGCACTGTAGAAGATCAGTTCGAATATCATCTTAGATTGCACTCATCCTGTCTGGACTCTAAGTCCTTCTGTTATCCGTCTGGACTTGAGTATGATACTCTTGTCTACTCCAAGACTTAGGATTGAATCCGATAGTCTATACATCCACCTCTGTCTTTGGACAGTCTTATTCGTTAGTTTCTAGTTCGGATCCAATCCGGATTAGCCGTTACCCTATACGTCTGATATCCGGAAGTCTTACCGGATCCGTTACGATACTTACCCGTCCCTCTAGACGTGATACCTTGGTGCTCTGAAATAAGGGGCAGTACTTGGGAAAGGGGCACAGCGCACGAGCTGAGGCCAAAGCCCTTCGGATCCGATACCTCTTGAGTACGGTCTTAACATTAACTTTCGATGATTTGACACTTTTACTTTCCCACACTCTATGACATGTGCAGTGCACACCATGAAAAAACTGTGGCTTAGATAACAAGTTCCCAACCATAAAATAATGTAATGACCAAAACAGGTAAGCAACGTGGGTGGGTCATTCCCATGGCACGCTGTCATGCTGCACATTGCCAAAAGGTTTGTGTTTGCTGTGAGCAACAGCGAGCTCAACTATCTCATCTTTTTAACACATTTCTTCCCAGTTTTTTGTAGCACCATCTAGTACATCATTAATATAGATCTAATTCACTTCTATTAAGGCTGTATACCTGTAGAGTGAGCATATATGTATATATATAATTTACACAAGTATAAACTCTTTTCTACCACATCCAGCGCCTCAGGAATGTTCTTGTCTGGTCAAAAATATGTTAGTTAATAATAAGAACATGTCTAGGTAGAAATACAAGCCAAAAAGTATCTTCTGAGGGCTAGGGAGGGCATTTAGTGAGGTAAAATGGAGGGATGAAAGGGAGGAAGGGAGGGAGAATAGTTCTTTGTGTCAGTGAATCATTGATAGATGTCCTATAATAATAAGTGAGTAAAGGAGGAGACACTATAAGCTACCTGGATTGCAAAAAATGCGAAAGTACAGAGGGTGTGAACTGCAGGTTTCATAAGATGAAGACAGGTGCACACCAATGAAAGGCACACCCAAGCGGTCTCATGGGAGTGTATATATACTCTAATAAAGTGATATTAGATACCTACATGGGTGATAAAATGGTTATCAGAGATACAGTACAGAACAGAACAGAAATGATGAAAAAGAACATATGCACTCACCAGAAGGTCCAAAGTGCAGTACTGGTAGACTTGACAGTGCAGGACATGGTTTCTAATCACCTGAGGGTAATTGAAAGTGTTGTAATCAAGAGAAGGACAAGTGAGAAACAAAAAAAGCGAAAAATGTGAAACATCAGACTGACCAAATCAGAGGAGGCATCCAGCATGTGTACCAATGATAAAAGGTTCAAAAAATACTAGGATACATCCCAGAAGGTTGGTGTATCAAAAGGGAAGTGCTCTGAGCCAGAGGAGGACGAGTTATTTAGAAAGAGTGCTGAACAGGAGTGAAGACCACTTACCTTGCTACCAGAGGTCCCTGGGTAGGTATATACATCCATAGATGTTGGGATAGGGTAGGATACATCTAGAAATATCAGTATGCAAAGTTCTAAGGCATACCAATGAATTGTGATTGAGGTAGAGTAAAAACAAGAGATTATGTGTGTAATTGCACTTTGGACACATAAGGCAATTGGTGACAGCATTGACTCAGAGGCATTCAAGTGCATGTACAACACTTTGCTCTCCATTTTATCTGTAGCTTCACCACAACTCATCAGAATGTCTTAAAACTTCGCATACTGATATTTCTAGATGTATCCTACCCTATTCTAACATCTATGGGTGTATATGCATACCCAGAGACCTCTGGTGGCAAGATAAGTGGTTTTCACTTCTGTTCAACACTCTTTCTCAATAACTTGTCCTCTTCTGGTTCAGGTGATTTCCCTTTTGATATAATAAACTTCTAGGATGTATCTTAGTGTTTTATGACAATTTTTCCCTTGGCACACATGCTGGGTATCTTCCTTGACTTGGTGAGTCTGATGGTTCACTTTTTTCACTTTTTTGTTTCTCATTTGTCCTTCTCTTCATCACCACACTTACAATCACTCACAGGCAGTTAGAAAGCATGTCCTGCACTGTAAAGTCTACCAGCACCACATTCTGGACTATCTGGTGAGCTATATGTTGTTGTTCATCTTTTCTGTTATTTTTTATACTGTATCTCTGATAGCTATTTTTCTGCTCATGTAGGCTGCTCATATGACTCTATTAGTGTATAGATACACTCCCTGAAGACCTCTTTGGTGCGCGGTTAATTGGTGAGTACCTGTCTCCATTTTTGTGTAACTCTCAGTTCACCTCCTTGTCTTTTTGCATTTTTTGATCCTAGCTACCTTCTATTGACTTCTCCCTCACTCAGGTATCATTATAAGATATCCCTCAATGATTCACTGACCCACAGAACTATTCTCCTTCCCTTCCTCCCTCTCCTCCTTCCATTTCCCCTCTGAATGTCCTCCCTAGCCCTCAGAAGATAATGTTTGACCTATATTTTTATCTAGACATTTTCTTATGAGTACTTCTAGCTTATTAAAGGGGACACAAAAGCCCCGTGTGTCCTCTTTACTAAGAAGGAAATATGGGAAGTATAGGTGAGTTAAATAGTAAGTTCCTTGCCATTTGTCTTGTATCAGTGACTCATGACCTTTTGTATAGCTTTGCAGTAAGATTGCTTGATGGGCCCGTCATATGACCTCTGAAATTATGACTTTAGGTCAGCATCGCAATTCAGTGCTGGAGTCAGAAGTGCTTCTGCACCAAACCGCAGTACTATGCAAATGTCTGCCTCAAGTACATAATTGTCCATTGAACTCATTTTTTTTTCGATGCTTACTCGTCACAGGGTCAATGTCAAGCTGGGTGGTATCATCTTCAATCCCCAGTTGGTCATAATGCTCACCGACCCTTGCAATCCTACTATTGTGATGGGTAAGTCCCATTGTTGCATTGTTCTATCTTAGAGTTAAACAAGCCCACCAGGTGCCAATGTGACCCATCCTGCATTTGGTTCTGATGGTTGTCCTTCATTCACCACACTTGTTGGTAATCTTGACTCCAATACCGCCAAATACATTGCCATAAGCCACATTCAAGTGTCTCATGTTGAAATTATTGAGAACCTTCAGGACATGGTGAAGGTGAGCGGTTCTTTCCATATAGATTGCTAGCACTAATTGTGTATACTTAGCACATAGTATACTTAGCACATACTTAGCATGTATATGAAGTATTGCCAATTTGCGGAGAAGAAGACTGGCAATCTTGCCCCTGTGCATCTTATCTTTTACAGAGGTTGTTGTGGAAGCCATTGGTGCCTTTTTCATTTGCTGAGTATGCAACATAGATGGTGTTTTTGAGGGGCAGTTTAAGCAAGTTCTTGATTCCAAACTCAAGTCAATCAAAGGCATGTTGATGTTTTCTGAGGGACAGAAACACGATCTACTAACATACCCTGACACTTGTGCAGAATTGAAGATCAACCCCAGGATCACAATTATCATTGTAATGAAGTGCCCCCTTGTTTGTTTCTTCCCCTCTGGCTCAGGGCCTGGCGAACAAGATAAAAGCGGGCACTGTGGTGGATCAAGGCATTGCGCACCCTATGGAGTTCGACTGGTATCTGCAGAGCCGTCTCCTCGGCACGAGTTGCCCTGCACACTACAATATTCTCTATGATGAGAATAACTTCAGGTGAACTTATGTTCACATTCCTATGTGGTGGATTGTATGCTGACAGTAGCTATGCTTTCAGTGCTGATGGTTTGCAATCTCTGTCTTTCACTCTATGCCATGTGTATGCATGGTCAACTCGATCAGTTTCTATACCCACTCCAGTGTATTGTGAGTCTATGCCCAACACGCTTGCCGCCAATGAAGTGACTGAACTATTCATCAGATGTGGATATTGTCTGTTCTCATACCAAGAACCAATACAACCCTCAGGGTAATGTGGATTTCTCTGATTCTGCCACTCAGCTCAACTCAGCCCAGGCTGAGGGCACCTTGGAGGCACACAAACATGGGTTCAAGCCTCTGCATGCCAACATGCAGAACTTGATGTATTTCTCTTGAATACAGTCATGAACGGCACCAAGTTCTTCAAACATTATTCACAAGTGAAAGCAGCTGGCCTGAGAAACTTCAAGCATCTCACAGATATCCTTGATGATCTAAGAGCATAAGCACACATTCTTTTATTCATTGGTTGACCATGGAGTAGGCTAACTTCATTGTTTGGAGTCTGAGTCTGGCATCAAACAGTGTCTGAAGAAGGGCATTCACATCCACCACCAAAATTTCATTAAAATTGCAAACATACAGGGCACCATAACTTATTGCTTCTGTCCAAAATCAAGATGTCAAGATACAACTATCAACGTCACTCTTGTACGTACTCTTCCTTTTCTTTTACATACACAATCACTCTTCATTACATGCGTTAGACACATTCTCCTTTGATTCTCCATCTCAATCAGGGTATTAATACCTCTCCCCATTGAATATCATTCTTCAGTCCTTGACTCAATACAAAGTCCCATTCCTGTTCCTAGTCCAAGCCTCTCAATTCATTGTGCAAGACTCCAAATTGACGTTGCTACTCAATGAACTTGTGATTGAAGCTTCAAAAGCATGAGTGGCATTGATGTTTTGGGAATGAGTGACAGCTCTGACTCAGGATAGTATGTAAAAAATTAACCCTCACCCTCGGACAAGCTACCTCAGGAATCTACACCTGTCCAACACCACAAAACTGCCATGGGTAAGCACAGTGTATGTTATGAACGATGTGAGTTCGCAACTGGAACTTGGATAGGGGCTCTTGCTAAGCCTACTGAGACCAGTGAGCGTTCAATAGCAAGAGTTCACAGCAATAGCTCCGTTTGTAAGACGGAAGTATTATCGACGATTAGGACGGCATGTCTCTAATCATGTTCCTCAACTAGCAAGACTATTGACCGATGAGGTCGATAGAGTTTAAGATGAGAAAGCGAAGCTTGCTTAAGGCTTCTAGCAGATAGGCAGATAGAACCAAGTAGATTCAAGTTAGAGAGTACAGGCGATACCCTACTGGTATATATAGGTAGGAAGTAGTTAAGGGCAGGACTGCCGTATTAGTGGTAAGGGCAAAGGGGAACACGAGTCAGAGATCAGTACCAGTCAGGCGGTAAGGGCATAGGGTTGTGAGTCAGAGGGACGAAACAATGGTAACAGTAAAACGTGCGCAGCGATCTAGAATGAGCTGTGCGTTCAAAGTGAAATGACGTAGTAAGTACAAAGTGAGACCGGTGAAGAGGAAAATGAATAGGGGCCTAACACGACCCGATGTTCTTGTAACAGTGTACATGTGGGTCTCCATAATCCACACTGTACCCATAGTACCTGCCAGACCTGGCATCAGCGAAGCACTGTGGTTTTACTTGTACCTGTGCTCTACCCTATGAATCACAGTATCTTTCTCTGGCTGGCATCAAAGCCATCAAGGTCACTTAAATGCTAACTAATATAACTATCTCAAGGTATGCGACAAATTCCTCTACCTGGACCTGTGTTAACTTTTTTCAGGGTATCATTCCTGTCCCTATGTTAATAAAATCTGTCCTTTTAGTGGGCAGGGAAAACATGAACTGAGCGGTCCAGGGGGACATCATGTTAGTTGATGTTTTTGACAAAAAATAATGGAAAGCAAGCAACCAAGCAGTCGAGTGCTTGGCGTCATCAAGTGCAACTGGAGAGCGTACATTTTCTCGTGTTTACAGATTAACACATTTAAAAAAAGACTTAGATATGTCTGTCACATTGACTCTACAAGTCTCACCTCAAGGAACTCTAGTTCGCTTGGGCTTCAAACGGTATTTGCTACTCCAGTTTCGAGACTTCTCTCTCGCATACAGCTACATACTTGCCAGGCACTGTCACTCATTGGAAATAAAACTGGTAACAGTCGATTGATGGGAGATTACTTTGTGTTAACTGGAGGGTCATTTTGTCCATGCGCTTGGAAAGGCAGAAAGCAAAGAGGCGGAGCAAGAGAGCCTCTTGTTGAAATTTGAGGTGCCATATAGGCCCTTTGGAAAGGCAATTCTTGATTGTCTACCAGCAGATGAGTTGTCCCACCTAAGTGTGCAACAAGTCTGGAGTGGAGAGATCGCACGGACCTGAGAGATCTCATTGTCTGTAGTATAGATCCTCCAGGTAATACTAATTGTACACTGCATATGAACAGGTACACTGACTCCTTGGATCATCAGGACATCGACGATGCCTTGCACACGCGTTGTCTGACAAATGGCAATATTGATGTGGTGTTCAAACTTTCTGTAGCCTTGCAGAGGCAGTTTTCACTATGCAGGTCTTATTGACACTTTCCTTAGATTAGGTTCGCACTTTTGCTGTTTACATAATAAATTCACTCTTTACCTAGGACTCTACAGTCATTACCTAGTTTCCTTGTTTCCAGTTCTTTGGTTGCTCCCCATTTACTTGGGTTATTCAGTAGCATCCCCTAGTTGTAGCTTTCCTAGTTGTAGCTTCTCAGCTCACTAGATAGCTCCTGGAACATAGTTTTCTTTCCTTGACTTGGAGTACCTTCTCCACACTCTTTCCTTGAGCCTGAGCCTAGTCAGAGATCCTTTAGGGTCGAACATTCTTGCTAGCAGGAGTAGCAGCCAGGCGGAGCAGGAGACTCATATATTTTGGTTTGGTGCTTTTACCTACAGCCCAGCCAAAACTTGCTCACCACATCAAAACAAGTGTTCATAAGTTTTTCTTTTTCCTGTTCATCAACTTCATCTCATTTATGGTGAACAGATATTGCTAATGTGTCTCACTTTGTCCACCCGGATACTGCAATGGATAGTGAGGTTACTGCACATGGATCTACAATCTACCTCATTGACAAGTGCATCAACATGTTACCTGCACTTCTTGGCACAAATTTATGCTCCCTCAGACCGCATGCTGAACTATTGCATTCTCAGTTATCTGGGTTAGACCATTTCATATGATGGGCTTACTACTTGAGTGATATTGTGATAGGAATGCTGAAATAGTGAACATCTGTTTCACAAAATCAGCCATTGCACCCAAGGCTGCATTTGAGTGTGGAGAGGCTCAACTTCAAGAAGATGACCTGTAAGCAAAACATCTCTCAGTTTCGTTCTTTTATAACACTGAGGACCCAACTGCAGGAAACTTAATGACAAGCTCTGCAAAGCATCCGACTACTGAACTCCCTTGCACAGAAGCTGAAAGCCAAGCAGATGACAACCGGCACGCTCAACCTTGCATCGCCTGGGATTAAAATTTGCCTTGACAGCTCCAAGTCATCCAACCCAGTAGATGTGTAACAGGAAGCATTGCATGAAATGAACTGTCTGGTCAAAGAATTCATGTTGCTGGCCAATACCAGTGTAGCGAGGAATCCTTCCCGCAAACATCAGTACTGAGGTATGCTTCTCTTGTCTGTTGTGTGCACTTTCTCATCCTTTCGGCCTGCCGCCACTGCACACAAACTTCAAGAACCTGCAAGACATCTTGCAAAAGCGGAAGGGACCCAAACTTGACATCTCCAACTCTGGTGCACTGGCAGATTCCCTTGACAAATGTTTGGTGCCTGCTTCTCTGTCATCCTTAAGACTTTGTTGACCATTTCACCATCCAAATGAACCTGCATTCAATATGTTACTGCACATTGTGGCGATGAGGTGTATATTGTCTGTGGAATATTTCAGCTCCAGCAGTGTCTTTCGAGATACATCTGGGCATTACGGTCTCACAAGCCCAATCTATACACATTTCACTAGTCCTATTCATTGCTACTTGGGTATGTGTCCCATACAATATTTGCTACTCTCCATGTTTACATCTCTAAGTTTCTCAGGTGTCCCCATCCATCACCAGCTCACTGCTGTTTTTTTTTTTTTTTTAATTCAATTTTCATGTCCTAAGGAGAGTAGTGCTCTATGGAGGACAATACTATCAAGTCTAGGGGGCCCCCAGTGCCCCCTGCGCATCTCTGAGTTCGCGAATGCCCTGATGTGGGACGTACCCCATCAGTCCGCTGTTCCCGCCGGCTGTTTTAGACGCGCAACCCAATCGAAGATGAGATGACTTATATGTACGCTTGTGGTTAATATGGACTATCGGTAAGAAAACTAGAACGCGTACTCGGCCGCAGAAGCGGACCTCACTGCTGTTATTGGTTATATACCCCTCCATCCATCCATTCACATCAAAATGCACATCGAGTGCATTATGGAAGTTAACCGGCACCACCAAATGGCACAGATGGCAGGTCTCACCAGTGTCGAGTTCTACGTTGGCCTGGCCCTAAAAGGCTGAAATGAGAGAGAAAAGGAGGTGACTGAGGCATTAGAACATTCCAGAATAATCTTGGGGTGTTTGTGTCAAATTGAGTTCCAGTCATTGTCACTTATCAAAGGTGCCTTGAACTGACTTACGTTCCTTAGGCTTGGACTCGAGGGTCTGGTGATGTTCAAGTGGGACACACAGTTCAATGCAGAGAACTACATCATCAGTGTTCCTTCATCTGATATTTGGCGACTGGATGTGACAATATCTGTTTTTGACAAGGTCACTGTGAGGATGAGGTTAAGAAAGATAAGAATACTCAGTGAGTGCTGGTTAAGATGACACTTGTCACTCCTGTGGATTCATTCAAGGCATCAAGGATGTCTTCACAGTAACTGTTTGTAAGACACACCATCAAAGACTTGACCCCGTCTGTCCCTGACCCTCTGCTTGGGACAAGTGGATTGAACAATCACCCTAATTCACAGTACATTTGACCAAATAATTCACCTGTAAACGGGGTCATAGGGCAAAAATCTAGCGTGATTTACTGCAACACCACAGTCACTTTCCTTCTCTACATGTCGACCAATATATAACCCATTGGCAAGCCTGCTCATGCACACATAAGTACTTCTGCTTTAACAATAGCCAGACATTCAACTCAATCATTGCACAGTAATTACATTTATATGGTATGGTATACTGGGTGTGTGAGCAGGCTTGCCAATGGGTTATATATTGGTCGACATGTAGAGAAGGAAAGCGACTGTGGTGTTGCAGTAAATCACGCTAGATTTTTGCCCTATGACCCCGCGTTCGAATCTTCTACTTGCCTTTATCTTCTTTTCCGCTTTGTGCATTGAGCTGATACAAACGGGAGACTACAAACACGGTCAAACCTCGCACCACAGCAAGTTGTGCCAGTCGGCTAGGTGTGTTAGAGCCCAACAAAAAGTCAGAATTAGGTTGGAAAAACTATGTATGGTTGTATTTGCACAGTGTGGCTAATTAGGATCAAGGCTCTCTACACACTGCCAACTGGGTAGGAGTCTGGTATAGTCATTGATGTGGCATTGATACATTGATTGGATTAGATAGTCTAATATTTATGTTTCATCAGTTGTTGTGTTTGTTTTTTGTGTGTACTTCACCAAGTGTGGGTCTTAGGCATTTTGTGGTGTTTACATATTGTACTAGGTGCAGGATGGCTTCTTCTTCTGTTAATAGATAAGGGAGCAATGTTGGGTTTGAATGAGTGCAGAAATGCTGAGTGGGAGCAAGCCTTGATGTAGGAAGTGGGGGAGTTTCATTCTCGGGCTGTTGTTGCTTGCTCCTTCTGCTGCCTTTTTTGCTTGTTTGTCGGCTTCTTTGTTACCATGTACATCTTCATGACCAGGTACCCATCTGACTGTTACATCGAAGTCGTTATGCTGTTTTGCTACTCTTGCCATGTGTTTTTTGAAAATGTCAGCTAAGTATGAACTTGGACGTGAATAGAAACTGTCACCACTTTGTATGGCTGCTTGATTGTCCACTAGGATTGATATTGGCAAGACTATGTCTCATTCAGTGGCAATGAGTTTTGCTGCTAGTGATAGTCCTAGTTCTTCAGCTTCGAAAACTGTGTGTTCTTTGTCAGTGCCTAGATGAAATCTTAATGTTCTGGGGGGTGCTCCTGCTCTAAATAAAATTGCTGCTGCTCTGATCTTGTGATTGTGTCCTGGTCCATTGCAGAAGATTTGAATGGAGTCTGTGAGTTGTTCGCATTCTTCGATTGCTGCCGTTTTGTTGGTCACAATATGGAATTTGACTATGTGACTTGAGTATGGAGGTCTTCTAGATGGTATAAGGGTTTCTACTTCTTCTGGTCTGATATTAAAACAGCACATCAGTTTGTGTAATGAGGATTGATGGGATGATACATAGCACTTTGCAGCTTTATGGATTATGTGGTACAGTGGGTGTGATTGGGGGTGCGATGCCAGTCATACTACAACTTGGTGACACATATTCTGGAGGATGAGCGTGATTGGGAAAATGTTCACATGGATCTCGAGTACATCAGTTGCTGTGCTGCACATAGCTCCAGTCATCGCTAGGGTCGCTAGGCATTGGACTGATGTGAGTTTCTTGGCTATACCGATTGAGCCTCATTGCGGGTGGTTTGAGTTTTCTGCAAACACTAGGGTGAACCAGAGGTCTGCCGCATAGAGCATTTTGGGAATGGCTACCACTTGGTAGAGTTGATGGATTAAGTGGAGTGGGATTCCTTTGGTCACTAGGGAGAGACATCTTAGTTGCATGACATATGCTGTACCTTTTGCTGTCGCTCGGTCAGCTTGAGGTTTCCAATGGTGTTCCTGGTCGAGGATTACTTCTAGGAATTTGTGCGTGGTTGCAGGTTGGATGGTGACCCCTTGAATGTTCAGAGGCAGGCATTCTTTGGTTCTATTCATGGAAAAATCAATCAGTGCAAATTTAGAAGTTTCAAAGCAGGAATTGTGGGTTCTCAACCAATCATATCCTCCTCTAGGGCATTCTAGCATGTCCTTCAGGATGGCGTGGGTATCTGTGAAGTTCTTGGCAATAGCTATAAAGGTGGTATCATCTACAAAAGCGAGAGTTAGTTCTTTTATCACTGAGTGTCCTTGTTGTTTTTCTGCGACATCTACAAGGTCAGAATTATATATTATGTATAGTATCATTGATAAATGGTCCCCTTGTCATATCACATTGGTAATGTTGAACCATTCTGAGGTGTGTCCATTGAATCAAAGTTGAGTTTTTCTTTTTGTGAGGAGTCGTTCCATGAAGTCGATGAGATTACTAGGTATCTGTCTCATGCGCATATTATGCAGTAGTCATTTGGTTACTGCGTTTGGAAATGTGCCCTCGATATCTAGGAAAAGAACTGATACTACCTTGTGCGATCTCCATGCATTCTTGATTGTTGTGTCCAATAGGTGAAGGGAGTCCACTGTCAATCTTCCTGGCCTGCCTCCAAAGTGGGTGTTCAGGAGGAGGTTGTGGTGTTCGATTGTGTAGGTTAGTTGATCTGCTACTACTGCTGTTAGGAGCTTCCCTGTCATATTGAGCAGAGTAATGGGTCGGAATGTTTTCGCAGTGGTGTATGTTGGCTTCTCCGGTTTGCATAGGATGACTATTGTGAAGTGTCTCCAGGGTTCGAAATACATGTGGTAAATGAAGGTGGCATTGAAGAGATGTACTCACACCAGACATCTATCACTCTCACCCAGAAATTTCAGTTACATTCTCAGATTCAGACTGATATCATGCCGCGATGCAACCAGGACAATAGAGAAGATTTCAAAGCTGAAATCAACGCTATTGAGTCTGATGAGTCTGACGACAGTGACAGTTCAGACGAACAATCTGGGAGCGACCTCGACCAGTTGAGGACGGTCTTAGCTGTCCCTGGTGCAGATGCCCAGATGCACGAGGTTCGAAAGGTAAGCAAACTTGTAATATTAGTCTTTGAATATGTCATCTGATATAAATCGTACTATGTAATAGGCTCTTGCAATGGCCCAACAAGCCTACAATGCAACATGATCCGAGTTATGTGTCCTCAAGAGGCAATATCTCACACTATTGACTGCTGTTCCTGCTTGTAGCTGCAACCACATACTCCAGAAAATGTCTCCTTTGGACTCCAATATCACCCAGCAAGGCCAGAAATATGTGCTGTTCTGTCAATTTTGGGTTGCAAACAACTTGTTTCCAACAACATTTCAACCTAATGTCGACCATCACAAGATGTCATTGTGACACTTGCACAAATACCAAGTCTTCGAGTACTGTGCAGCATGTTCCAGCAGCTTCAAGAATGATTTATGCCATACAACACACTTCAGCATGGTATATCCGAGTTTGCCTTCTTCACCTGCATCTTCAGGAACCTGAAAAATGTATGAGTGTGATGCAAACAAATGTGCAAGACAACTTACAATAGGTAACCATCCAACAACACGGCCGCCACCAAATCTCTCGCCATTCTGGATGTGTACCAGCAAGTTTATGCATCATACTATGACTGGGTACCCCTTTACTGTGCCATGGGATGATAACCTTGTCTTGTCAGCATACAAAATGAAACAAAGTGGTACAGCGCCATCAACGTCGAGTGGAAGAGAAGACTATTATTGGTGTAAATATGATATACAGCTAGTGTGAATGTACATGCATAATATGAAATGGCTGTAATGCACTTGGATATCCCACCACCAATCTCCTGTCCACAGTTCATCGAAAAAGTGCTTGAACCCTGTGGCACTGCACTTGTAAACATGGCACACATCCCAGACAAAGTGCAGCGCAAGTAGTGGGTTATCTAATAGATCAAGTGCCCAATCCCATATAGGCCATGTGTGAACCTCATACTTGCTCATTCTTCTTGTATGTTACAGGGACTTCATGTTTCAAGAACTGTTAAATAATGGCTAATGCATTAAGCAACATTGCGTATGATATGATGGTCAAAGTTCAGACATACCAGTGTTAATTCAGCCGCAGCATTGTCCCATGCCTTTGAAAGACCAGCCTCGTTCTTCAGAGTTATTTCAGCATGACCTTGAGAGACATGTAAGATGAGGTCGAGGAGTGCATCTATTTGAGACTTGTCAAGTGCAGCATCAAGTGTGATGTCAGAAAACTCGAAGTCTGCACGTGATCTAAAGGGATGCCACAGCTTCTCGTCAATAGGTGCTTGTTGGGCCTCCAGGAGACATGGAATTCATCAAAGGGTTGGAAGAGAGTCGGGCGACCAGAGCAAGGATGGTATTCAGTTTTGAACTTGCTGGGCAGTTGTACAGATGCTGCAGGCCATGACTGAGCAGGCACAGAGTTACTAGCCATGCTGGCATCAGATAATACTGTGCAGAATAATAAGTCAGCCTCTGAATCCAGATGTAGCACACAATGTAACAATTTAAATAATATCACTAAAGTAAGAGCCTGGACAGCTGCCGTTTGTAATGCAGTTTGTTTCTCAGTTTGTTTCTGTATGTAGCATGGCACTGATGTGACATAATGGTGACTGGCAGTGACTTTGTGTGATGATCTCAAACGCCCACTCATACCTCACTTTACCGCTACTATGGCAAAGAAAAAGACTACTGTACCTTCAGCAAACAATGTCAGGGCCATACCGGTCACTCACTGGACCACCAAAGAAACTTCCCACCTTCTCGAATACTTCATAGCTCATCATGCCGAAGGTGGAGATGGGATGGGATTTAATCAGACAACTTTTACTGGTACATCAACTCATATGCAGGAGCCGCTGGATGGTGTTTCAAACTGTTGAGGCAATCTCAACCTGGCTGGGCTGATATGAAATATCTAAAATGCTCAACCAGTATAAGTGAATCTTGGCTCTGCCTAGCTGCTATACTCGCAGAATGCAAGAACGTTCAACCCTAAAGGGGAAGCAAGGAAAGCAAGGATCCATGAAATGATGCTGATCAACCCTGGCAAATGGTGGTGAAAGCACGAGAAACGCGCTGAAGGTGCGTGCGGGAAAGTGAAGTGTGAAAGTGCGCAAGGTGCAGGAAGGTAGTGCCAGCAGTGCACAAGTGTAGAAGACGTATGCTGAGACTGATAAGAGGAAAAGTGCGGTGTGACAATATAGTTTTCCCTGGGCTGATATTACCCTTTTTTACTTACCTTCACTTACCCACTTTCCTTAGTTTATGTTCGCATTTTTACTGCTTACATAATCATGTCTCCCTTTCACCACTGTCAGTACCAGTCTGAATCACAGTCTTTTGCTTGATGATATTTCTACTCTCTGAGCTCTGAGTCTAGTACAGAAATCCTTTAGGGTCGAATAGCAGCTAGGCATAGCAATTTTGACCCAACATTTGAAGAGTACTTTACAGAGTTCTCTTCTAGTTGTGTTTCCACAGCGGATCTAGACAGATACTGATAGTGCCACTAGCTATAGACTGATGCTAGGGCCTCAAGATGATGACGGATACATGCATTGCATGGAACTAACTGCCAAGTACATGGTGGTAGAAAGATACTGAGTGGTAGGAAGCTAAGATGTAAAACAAACATGAGAGTATGTAAGTTCTACCTAAGCGCTCTCCCAGGGCTTGGAGCTGAATAGGGAGCACTCTAAGTATGTAAGTGAGGTAAAGTAAGGGTCCATAATGAAATAGGAAGTGTAATATGCCAAATATGGTCAGATAACGAAAAGGGACATACCAAGGGACTGGTTGGATGATGGATGGATGCTCCTGGATGCTGCACAACATAGTGCTCTTGAGCGCGAGAAATGCGCTAAGCGCACGCGCACGGGAATACTGCGCATTGTGTGGGAAAGTATCGCACTTATGGCACGTTTCGCAGGAAAGCTGCACGTGATATGCAGAATGGCTAGTGACATAGTAGAAGTCGCATATGGGATGATGGTGTGAGTTGTGCATTGAAGGCCAATTGTCATGAGTTGTGAAATAGGCTGAATATGTGTGATATGCACCTGCAGAAATGTGAGTCTCTACACCATGTAGCTGGACCTAGCAGAGACTCACTATCATGCAAGAACAAGTGGATCAATGTACATTCTCTGCTCATGCTAGCACAATTATTCTAATTGCAGCTCACACAGTGCAAAAAAAAAATACCGCTATCATCAACATCAAATCTCAATCAGGCTTTTCATAGGATGATGAACTTGGTGCAAATATTGGTCCTGCTGACACTGCTCATTGAATAGTGTTTGCAAAGGTGCGTTTCAGTTAGTATGATACAGATATTGATCTAATTATGTGTTTTCAGTCACGTCCTGATATGAAACCATTTTGCAACAAGGGCTGGGAACACTTCCATGAGATGGATGAGCTTATGCACACACAACCCTCTCGTGGCACCAATGCATTTCATGCTGGGCACGAGACATTCGAGTCTGAACAAGCACCTTCTGATGATGGCCAGGTCAACAGAATGCCCAAGGATTCCCAACCTGTTGTGGAAGATGAAGTGGAGCAGCCAGGTGAGCATGTTGAGGAGCTAGAGCAAGCAGCAGGAATGGTCAGTGACAAAGAGAAGACGGTTGATGGCACAGAGGTACCGGTAGGGGCTGAGGATGATGACGAAGATAATATCATTCTTTGGGAGATGACTTCTGTCAAAATCATTGTCAAGCACAAGTTTCCAGCCACCCGGTCTTCAACACCCTCCCTTATTGCCTCTGGGTCTAGTACTGCAGCCTCAGGCTCTTGTCCTCCATTGAAACACCAGCATGTTAGTGGATCAGTGGGTGTGCTCTATGCAATCAATGACCAATTTTCAACATTCAGCGACATTTTCCGAGCCTCGTCACAATCACAATCATCCTCATCTGTTCTATTATCACCTCAACACAAGCAGGCGGCCATGCGATGGGCACAACAGCTAGAAACACACCTTGATGATGATAGCATGGCAGCACTTATTGAAGCATTTCAGATGGATGTCAGTGCCGCTGATGCCTATATGGTCATGACGGATGATGATCCAAGGAAGTCTTTTGTTGATAGAAAAATCAAACATATTAACCGGCAGGTTCTGTAGACTCAAATAGCATAGTCATTTGTAGGTCTCTATATTGCCATGTTCTGATGAGTGCTGTCTTACTAGGATGTGAAAGGCAAGAAAGCTCTCCAAATTTCACTATCCTCCATGGTCAACGGTTCAGACAATTACCAACAATTGATAATGTGGTCGTTCGTGGGGGACAAGATGTGTTGAACTTTTCAAGTGAACACTAGTGATGTAAAAGGGGCAAAGAACAATAGAAACCAATAATAGTGGGGAGGGGCAGCCACCGTAAACACAGTGTGACATTATGTAAGCGAATATTGTCCCAATACATGGTCAACACAATCATAGGAGGGTAAAGGCATACAAGACAGCGATATATGAAGCAAAATAGGTGCATACGAGTATCGAGACTGCAATTAGAATATTATATGCATTATATGAGTGTTGAAAGTCCATATTAACCCTACCACAGGCCCTCTTCATCATCAGAATCTACCATGGCGCACTCTGCATCCTCCCACGGCACATTCTCATCCTGGATCTTGGGTCTGGCACCGCAAATATACCTAGCTGCAGCAGCTGTCAAAATAGCCTTCTTTTCCGACCCACTTTTTTCTTTCAGGTGTTTGGCTGCAGGCACTTCTGCATCAAATTGACAATGCCACTGAATCTGCAAGTCCACCTCAATGACACGCATCTTCGTGATTTCATCTGGCATCATGTGAGGTACCACAGCTGCAAGTTTTGCCGATGAAGCTTCATGACGCTTCTTCCTCTTTGCATCAGTCTCGCAGTTCTGTTGTACCACCCACTTGTCATATTTCACCTGTGCAAGTCGTTGTTTCTTCTCGGCTCCGGCAGTGTCATTGATACGAGCCTTTTTGCGCAGGTATTTGCATGCGCCTGGACTGAGCACTGTTTTCATGTATGTTCCTGTCTGATTCTTCTTGTATTTTAGACGAGCATTGAAGTGGGCCAGGGACATTCGAGGTGCACATCACATTGAAACTTGAAGGGTCCCCAATGCACCCTCATTCGCATCAGCTCGCAAATCATGTCACGGACCTCGTCCATAATCACATTCTTCTCCTTCAGGGAAAAGGTACTCTGCTCTGCTTGTACTGCAGTGCATGCAAGTGCTTTATTCACAGCCCGTGCTTTCTGAAGAGGGGCACGAGAAGCACGCATAGCAAGAGTATGATTGCGCCTGGTGAGCACCTCATTACGTTCTCGCAAGTACCTCAACTCATGCTCTGCAATGACAAGAGCAATTTGAGTTGTCTGCACTTGCAAGGACGCCTCAGTTGCAGATGCTCGTGCATCATTGAAACTTGACTGGAGTTTGTTGGTATGGGTTTTTGTGTGTTCGTGGCATCGCTTTTCATTCCTATAGCGTGTCTGGTATGTAATCTTGCACTTCTTCTCTTGCTCAAGCCTCACGACTAGTACTGACGAAATAGTTGTGGCTAAAGGAGTAATATTCTCCTTATTTTGTGTGTGCTGGTGAGTTGTGCGGGCCTTCAGTTGTGCAGTGACTTGTTGCTGAGATACAGAATGTTTTTTTGGAAGGTTTCCAGTGATTGTGCTTGGAGTATTTGGACATGATCAGCCTGCGGGATGACTTACAGTATGCAATGTAATGTGTCGCGTCACGTTGATTGTGCTTACCAATCACGTTTTCCATGCATTCAAAGACTTTACACTGGCCTCTTACCATGGCGCACTGCAAAGGAGATGACCACCGGGATGACAGTTGAATTACTCGCTAGATGTATTGTAGGTAAAGTTGAATGAAATTTTTACTGTCCAAATGCTTCTATTGAGAGTGTGACATATCAGAAGCGCATTTTTTTAAATTCTGTTTCCTAGAATACCATCAACTAGTAAATTCATGCACATCTCTCATTATAATCCCTGTCTCAAAATCGTGTTATCGTTCTACAGCAGACAATACATTTCTTGACCATTTGTTACGGCGCTACACTGTAAGAGGTAATCACAGTCGAACCTTGAATTTCACTGAGCGTTGCCCCTCCCCAATAATAGCACAAGGTAGTGCTATAACCTTCAGAAAATATGTTGCAACTGTATGCAATGAGCTTGAAATTTAATATATATCCCTCTTGGATATCTCTTACTTATACGCAACAATGGAGAACAAATTCACTAGTGGGATCGTCCCAATACGTGGCCTCAAAACCAACTCTCTGCTGCTCAGGATCTCACAATGAGTAATGACGCAGTCCAGAATAGAGTCACCTTCTTCTTGATGTAGTCTTAAGTGGCCAAGCCCTTAATATTCGTTGACAGATTGTAGATCTTATTTGTGTCTAACCTAATTGATGAATAATATGTATAATTCTCCCCACAGAACTTTTCCTGTGTCTAAAAGAGAACTAGAATAAAAGATGATTATGTAATCAAAGATGGCTCAAGTATGTGGCCAAATACTTCTGAAGAATGTGTGAAGAATAATGTCAAAGGTGTGGAGCAAATAAACTAATATTTTCTCCTAATAATCACTTGAATGTTCACTCAAATAGTAGGGGCTAAGAATCTTAGGGGTGAAAGAATGTTCCCCTGTGTTCCCCTGTAAACTTTGTCTCACTCTGATAATACTTGGGAATTAAATTGATTACTTCATAACAGGGGAAAATGAGCCCCTTATATACTACTAGACTAGTGGCTGTGCTACTGATTACTAATGTACTATAGAATATTCCAGAATGTTTGAGAAAGAACAGTAGAATGTCATAGAATGTTCTAGAATACTCAGCAAAGGCTGTGTTTCAGGTCCTTCTAGCACTGCCTGATTGCTGCGCATTGATTACCAATCCATTCCAAGCTATTTGTTGTATATTGTCAACTTGGTTTGGTTGGCACCACTGCCTTGAGTACATAGATGTAAATAAAGTGTACATAGAATATGTGTGTACATAGGGGTAAATAAAATAAAGAATTATAGAAAGGATAAAGGGTACGTCAAGTATTAAATTTGAACCGCTAAGTCACATCTTGGTGATATATGCTCAGAAATGTCCAAAGTAAATTGAAGTAAGGTATAGAAAATTCAGGGGATGTTCATAGACTAAAGTAAGGACTAGTGTGTGTCATAAATTTGCCATGACCATGTATGAAACAGGTTTCGTGCATGTCAGCGCGACAAATCCTGCAGTAGTCCTCCCACATGGCAACTGCAATATGATCTCTGTCTTCTGTCACTCGCTGCCTCTCTTCACAGTCGGCTGGTCCTTCTGCAAGGTCACCCCTAGACTCGCCTGGATCACAGTCAAAGACATCTTCATCAGCAAATCCTTCTATTTCTGTCAGATCGTGAATGCAAATAAAATTGTGGATGGTGCAAAGGGCCGGGGGGATGTGGGCTTGTGTTGACATACTATACTCTGGTGGGTGTACCAGTATGATGAACTGCCTCTTGAGAACTCCAAATATTCTCTCAATGACATTCCGAGCTTGAGCGTGCCGAAGATTGTAGATCTCTTTCAATGTTTTTTTTTTTTGTTTCCAATTTCTGTCCATTGGGGTAAATTACCCTATGTCGGACAGTACTAACTAGTCTACAGTCTTTCGATGTTTTTGGCCTGTCACAACACTGAGAAGACTCTATGTTGACCTAGTTGTATATTGCTCACCGAACTGCAGCTCGGCCCCATTCAGCCAGGTGATACCAAATTGCTTGATATGGAATGAGGAGTGAGTCACATATCCCAAACCCAGCGTCTGCGACATAGTGCCTCCCTTCTGGAATATATAGGTCTGTGAGCCGGGCATTATTGTAGAGTGTCGAGTCTGATGTTGATCCATCCAAACTGCTGAGGACATATTGGAACTGGAGATCAAAGGAACAACAAGCAAGACAATTTTGGCTGATGCCACCTTTGCGGTTTCGTGATAGCTGCTGTTCTACTGCAGACAGACAGCATGCAATATGCATACCATCAATGGCTCCAAGGGCACCTGAAAAGTACAGGAAGAATTTGGGATTCTCTGGTATTTCCTTCGGTATAGGTGCGTTGTTATCTGGAAGAGATACAAATCTGTTGTAGAATGGGGCCAATGATATGGCAAGCAGAACTTGCTTGAAATATCTGATGAGGCTCATGTGAGGCTACTAGTAGTACAAATATCTTTGCAAGGTGAACATATATCTGTATTGTTGTGTGAGAGTGCTGGAAGTGTTCTGCGACATGACAGCTCGATAATCCTGTCACGCAGGTGTAGAGAAATATAGCAACCTGTTCATCAAGTGCTATATACTTTGAATCATGTAGTCCACAAGCCTGAAGTTCTTGTACAAGCGCATGAAATATGTCCTTTCTCATCCCAAGCTCATTTTTGATCTGGTCGGGATGTCTGTTGACAAGCTCTTGCACCCATGCCTGCCCAGAGAGGATTGAGGTATGGTAAGGCTCTTTATTGAGAAATGGGGTCATGTAAACAATGAGTACACCTGTGATGAGCTGGACAACCATTGCCACTGCCATTTGGAGGACATAGAACTGGTGGATTTGCTCTCTCACTGCCAGTGGAGGCAGCATGTTCTTGTCCTTATGCGTGACTAGACCCTAACTAAACCCTAAGTCACTACTGTTTGTATATATTGTGGCGAGTGAAACATACTATGAAACAAACTGAGTTACAAACGGCAGCTGTCCAGGCCCTAAAAGCACTTACCAGGACTAGTGATTCCTGGATCACCATATTGTTCCTCATCAGGCTCAGGCAGCATGTGATCGTCTGATAAAAGAGGATATGAGTATTTAATTTGAGAATCAAGAAAGTGCTGCTGTGCAACTTACCTTGGTTGTTATAATCCAGGTCCTGGTCTGATGGAGGGTGATCAGCATGAGCACTGACCCCACTCACATGAGATTTGGCAGCATCAACTAGATTTAATGGGCCAGCATTGCCAATTGCATGGTCCCTGCGAGCCTTTTGTGCTGGGATTTGATATTATTGGTAGTGACAGTGTGATGAAATTAAAAAATAACTCACCTTTTCATTGCACTCTCTCATAATCTCGATTGAACTGCTGCTGCTCATCTTCGACTTCTAAGCGCTTCTTACAACTCGTCTCATGTTTTTTGATGCCCTGTGCTTTGAATATTCTATCACAATGAGAGCATGCTATCTGTCCTATCAGCATCCCTTCAGAATAATTATACTTCCCTCAAGAAGGATGGGTTGGAGCCATCTGAGTCAGAGAGACAACAAATATACATAGTATGAACTTATTTACAAAGCAGTTGAAGCCTGACAACAGATGGAAATGGAAGTTGATGGGGAAATATGGTAGAACAGTACAAGATAGAATATCAAAGTCATATTACATTGATTACATACCATTGTAATGTTGGAGTCCGATGATGATAAGGACGCTTAACAGTGGACTAGGTACAAGCGGACCCAAGCTCCATTCGGCTGAGAATCCTTCCCGCTATGTTTCAAACTGATATGTTTATTTTATTCCTATTCTACCTGTGGTTAAAAAGAACGTACCCATTGTATGAGCATCTCAGTCCTTTTACCGAGACTGAGATGTGAGCCTTAGTTTTATTCCCCTTGATAACAAGCTAACATATCCATTAGAATACATTCTCTTATAGGTACCTACTCATGTACACAGAGTCCTTTTACTGAGACTGAGATAATACATTCTCTTATAGCTCATATTTTGCGTCGTCGCTCGCCTCTACTCGCTAGATGTAATTCCCGCTACGGCAGTAGTGGGTTTTGCCGGTGTCATGCTCGAAAAAACCTCATCATTAAATTTTGGCAGTAAAACACATTCCAGTCTAAAAGGCGATTTGTTCGCATGGTCATGTGACATTATTTCTAAGTCTCTGCGTATGTCGATCTGCGTTGGTCGTCGACTATTATGTCTTCTATCTGTCACGAAGTCCTCGGATCTTTTGCTGGTTATCCGTGTTAATGGTGCGAGTCTTGACTCCACCGTGTCCTTGTCTTTTCTGCATAATTGTAATGTGCCGCGTTCTATTTGTAATCACGATGGCGTGGCTGTGGAATCGAGTTCTGGTCCGGTGCGTGTTCCTACTGTTGATGGTTGGTATAATTCTCGGCAGACATTTCGCTCCGTCTATTTGCAAGGGTGCGACGTCGAGCTTGGTTGTGATTGGCTCGCGTTCGTGAATGCGAGGTTCGATGGTTCTCGATTTCTCCGGCCTTTGGAGACAGATCTTGCGCGGCTTTGTGCCGGTCATACTTGGAACTTTCAAGCTGGAGGTACGTGTGCTTGTCCGTATCATTTTCATATAGCTGAAACGATCTGTTCTCTTCTTCGTCTGCTATCCAAGTGGAATCATATTTAGCTACCCAAGCGGGTTTATCATCTGTTACCCAAGCGGGTTCTTCTTCTCGTTCGTATCCAGTGCAGCACATGGCCATGTTGTAGACAAATTTTTTGATGGCCATGAAAAATTACGAAGACCTGATCTGAGTGCCTTGAGATGATCATTCGACCTGAGGGAAGTATATGAGCGTGCAAGAGTCTGTGTTTTTAATTCCTCTCATATCTGGGTTAAATGGTTCTGGCGCAGCTTTCTGCTGGTCATACTTGGAAGTGTGTTCATCCGAATCATTTTCATATGGTTGAATGATCTTTTCTAGACAATCTGTCCTCTTCTTCGCCTGTTACCCAAACGGAATCATGTTTAGCTACCCAAGACACTGTTTAGACCCTTTTCAGACTTTCCAACTCGGCGTGCAAGCTATAAAGGTCCTGCATCCATCTGATGAACCTATGGAAGAATGTTTTATCCCCATCCTCTCCACGACCTCCGTTGACATGTCGAAAGACGACTCAGCTATCGCGGGATTCTCTACATTCGATGTCGCCATCAGCCCCGCCAAACAAAAAAACAAGCACGCGAACGGACAGAGGCACAGAGGACGGAAAGGAAAAGATGGACTGACCGCTTCCTCCGTTTCGCGACTCGCCTGGTAGCACTCGCCTCCATCTTGCGGCTCGATTTCACCCTATCGATATTTGTGGCATTCACCAAATATCACTTGTATTTGTAGCACTCACCTCCATTTCGTGTCTCGTCTAGGTTGATCTGTAAGATACTTGTACCTTTTCACCGTTCTCGCGACTCGTCTGGGTTGACCTGTATGATATTTGTATCTGTACCAGTAACGCTTGCAATCGATTCTCGTTACGACTCGAAAAAAGCGACCGTAGCGGGCTCTGCCGCGTGCGGCCTTTCGCGTTATCTATCATGATGAAGCTCTTACGCTTGAAACGATCATCGTGTTCCTTAAAAGGCACCTTGAAAGGTGCCTTGAAAGTCAGGTGACTGGCATTGTAAGCCGGCGGCATTATAATGGCCCTTTACCCTTTTCCGACATAGTTTCAACACTATTTGTAAGAGAAAAGGAGAAAAGCACAACAGCAAACTTAGTGTACAAATTTCTTGGTAAACACCCAAAGGTGAATGGATTGCTTGTAGGGTGGAAATACAAACTCATAGCAGAGTTCAAGTTTATGTTCCATCTATGCCTAGTGCAAGGGTGTCTCCTCCTCCACTCTTTACTCTCTTGCTGTCCATCGGCAATGACTCGAAATCCAGACTTGTTCCCCGACCTACCTCCTGCAAACGCTGCAGGGCTTGCTTATGCTTTAACCTCCCTAATTCTCTCTTGGTAATGCCCCCGTCATTTGATCCACCATCTTGGGTTGCCACATCATCGATACCGATCTCAGGCAAGTACTGGGTCCTGTCCTCAGCCTCAGCTTCGAAATGCTTGGGAAGCGCCAAGAGATCAGAGTACAAGTCCAGAACTTTGAGATCAGCTTGAGTGGCTAGGATTCTGGTCATAATTGAGTCTGAAGTAGAAATGGTGCAGATTTACCGGGCAGGGAACAAGAGTTGAGCGCCAAAGCCAATGGCGGAGGATGACTTGCCGTGAACTGTGAATAATAACACTGTGAGTAGCCAATTGGTTTGGTAAGAGAGAAAGTGGGTAACATTGTCTGGTGTCCATCGTCGTACTTCGACCAAATTCGAGTCATCACCTTCGCCCTTACGGCTCCGGCCCTCTTGTGAAGATCGATCAGCATCAAGTAAAACCCAAACAGACCCATCGTCTTCCAGAGTGAAATCAATGATAGGTTTATAAAATGACTCGTGCCGTATACACGTCTCGTAGTTGTCGTCCATTGAGAACCAGAAGATGGCAGTAGCCCTGTCAGATATCATTAGCTGGCACCATATGGGACACATAACACCTACCCGACCACACTGAACACAATTATTGGTGCTAGCGAGGGGATAGATGCCACCCTGTGCACCACAAACACAACCTCGCTATCCTCTGTCGACAATTTTCCAGATCGTTCCTCAGGCACTGCAGAACCTTGGCTTTCTTCCACGTCCCCGTCGTCAGCACTTCGTTTTTCTTTGCGCTTCCCTTTATTCTTTCTTCGTCCTCTTTTTCCTTCAATTGGCTCTATATCCTCGTCTCCATCCTTCCATTCCCTTTTCTTTTTAGGCGCCTTTACTGCGATGAAGGGTTGAACGGCAGAAAAGACATCGATGTCACGTAGTAGTTTCCCGCTCATCCAATCCCATAGTTTTAGCATGGAATCTCCACCGCCAGAGATGAGCGTCCCTGGAGAAAACGAAGGAATGTGAATTGCAGAAACGTATCTGAATCAAGTGGTATTAGGGTTTCCGAGCTCAAAGAGAACAAGGCTTCGCACTTTTGATGACCGAGGCAGTAGCTCTCGATTGTGTACCCCTGTGGGTACCAGCTGACTCTAATATGTTCGTCCCTATCGGCAGTCACGATGTACTGCCCGTCGGCGGTCACCAAAAATGTAGTCAGGAGGGAAGCGTGACCAAGAATAAGTTCCCCGCCAGAGGGATTTTCATGAGATGACAAAATGTCACGCGTGTACCCACTTGATGATTCGTTTGAGCTTGGATGCAGCTGATAACTAGGGAACGACAAGTTACTGTGGGATATTGTTTGATATCGAACATTCCTACCGGAATATGTCACCGAACTTGTCTGCAACGAGTATGTCTTTGTTATCCGCAAAATTAATATATGTTGGCTTCTTCGGCAGCACTCTGCGCTGCCTTCAGGACAGCGAAAGGCTAGAGCGATAGAAATACATACCTTGAACTGAGGAGTTTTAGGTCATCAACTTGCCAGGTCTTGAGCTTCTTATCATCTCCTGAAGTTGCGAGGAACTTTCCGCAATCACTCAACGCGGCACAACGGATAGGTCCTGATGTGATTTGATCTTCCTCACATTTCGCGGTTGAATGTAGGACATCACCCGTGCTGAAAAGTAGTAAGTGTCGAAATGTGAACAATAAAAAACCTGCTACTTAGAGTCAAGGACTTGTATGTGAGGTCCTGCGATGACGATGGAGTGCTCTGACTGCCAAAATAAACGGGTGTAAGGGTATCGAGACATGTCGAATGTTGAACCTCGAAGATTATCGGTCTACTACTGGGGTGGAGCATCCGAGTACCGACGGCCCGACATGCAACTCGAACAATTTCTTCAACCACCCCGACTCAACCCTTCTATTTGGCCTAGAAGAGGCTGAAGACTGCAACTAATTTTGAAGACATCATCGTTGCGAATCATGCGTACGGCGATTCCAATCACTTCTCGTCCCTTGGACCTGATCTACTTCGCCTTTTTCCTGGTACGTCAAATCAGCTGTTATATATCCTACATACTTGACAGAAATAGGTTCATATACCCGCAACGCTGCTCATTGATCTGCAAGCCCTGTACCCTCCTTCGTTAACGCCGTATTTCATACGCGCTCTCCCACAATTATATGTCCAAATGTCGAACGACCCGTTGATTGGAAGCGTCTTGGGCATGTTGGGAGATAGCCAGCCTTTCGTTTGGTTCAAGACCTTCCTTGCAGTTGAAGCGTATGAGTGTCTGACTAAATATTGTTCCGCATCCTAAACCGCATCTGCGTAGCCTCTTTCAACTTCCTGTCTTCGTGCTCGGAGCAAGAGGCCTTTGGCGAGGTGAGACATCCCTATCTGCTTGAACGTGAATGCGTGGCTAATCAGCAATCAGATTCGCGATCCATCTACGTGCTTCTCCTCATATACGCCGCATCTACCACCACCACAACTTTACCGTGCCTGTCTGTCTTGATGACAACGCCTACAACCAGTGCGCAGACCATAACTGACAAAGTAGTCTCTGTGACGACTTCTCAACGCTTCCTGCTGTTATCGAGCTACATTCCGTTCTTCATGATACCCTTCATAATGACGATCGATATGGCTTCTCGACTGTCCAAACTGGTCACGACGGGGATAGACGCCGCTAATGACAAGAAGTCGTCATAATGTTATCATAATGTAGTTCAATCTTTCCTTTTGAACCAGGACCTTTACATTCTCTTTCCGAATTTCACTGGCTTACGGTCTACCGTCGGGTACATTTGAAGCGTGGACTTAGAATAAGTGCAGATGTTAGGCTGGTCATTACCATAATACCATTCGATTTAAGCTTGACACAGTGGTCCTTGAGGCAATAGAGACTCGAGAGGCCCCCGCTTGAGCCTTGGGTTCCCGACTCCCCGCTAAGAACTTTGCTCATGAGCGGCTGCTTTCCTTTGCTTTCAACACCGGTCAGAAGTCGGTGTCAAGATCGTATCGCCAGTGCCAGTCCCCGATTCACTTATTCCTGGCATAGTTTGTGTCCATCGAATTAAACGCAAACTAGTCGTTATATTTCATTTTGCGTTGGCAAAATCAAATGACTGATTGATATGGACTTCAACTCCGATCGAGCCGTGTGGCTTATTGCCTATACAGTTTATTTAATTCTTTCCCACGTCTCATCACTGCCTGTACTCAAGATATTGGTAGTCCGTCTAGTACTCCCCCTCGTCAAGACCTCCTCAATATGGTGGGTGCTATCAACCCGAACCATATTTTTATGCTAACTATGACCCGCATCACAGACCAAACGCACACGCAAAGTTGGTGTCACCGGAAATACGGCACTGTGCGTATCATATTCTATCTTATTGCAGGAGGACAGTTGTCTCAGATATCTTCATTGTAGCGTTATGGTGCTTCCCTGCGTAAGCAGGTGAAAAAGGTACGTTGTTTGCTCTAGGATCATGCTATTTTTTTACCTGTGATGTTGTTCAGATGGAAATCACGCAACACGCCCGGTACACCTGCACTTTCTGCGGCAAGGTTAGTGAAAGATCCAATGTGCGCATGTGCGCAGCCATTCTCATTTTGTCACAGGACTCCGTGAAGCGTACCGCCGTTGGTATTTGGCATTGCAGCTCTTGCAAAAAGACGATCGCTGGCGGTGCATGGACAGTATCGACGACTGCGGCTGCTACCGTACGGAGGTGAGTCATCCCCATCCGCATTGTTGGGCGTCAAGTCTGACTATCTGTCTAGCACCG
>JABBWI010000206.1:0-119610 GCA_016647755.1 Suillus subluteus | reverse complement strand
TGATATATCACATGCGTCTCAAACACAACTGAAAGTGATATATCACGTGAGCCTCAAACACAACTGAGAGTGATATATCACGTGAGCCTCAAGGGCTTTGAAGGTGATACATCACAGGACAGGCAGTGGGAAAGGTGAGGGAGGTGATACTTATGGTATATGGACCACAGGCTCTGATATAACATCAGCCTTCTACAATACTAGACATTGATATATTATCCTACAGGATTTTGTGGACGGTCCGCTGCAGAAGCTACTTTGGTAGCAGGCAAAGGTATGTCAGGTCGCATCCGCTTTACAGGATGAGAATGGTCATCATCATCACCACCAGCATGATGGTTAGTCCTTCATTTCTGGACTCGTTAAGTAGCCTTCAGCCTACACCATGACATTAGCTGCATACATGATATCGAGCCCCTGCTCACTTATCTGTCCAGTGACCAGACTTTTTTGATCCCAGCTTTGTGGGTCCTGCAGATGCATCCTCTGCAATGTTTAGGACAAGTTCATCGTCCATTTCCCCCTGCGGTGCTGAATCCTGCCGCTGATGTTAGTCCTGTAAATTAGTCAAAAGTGAAAGACTTTGGTGGAGTTTGCGCAGACTTCACACAGACCGGCCATTTCCTACATGTCCTCACCATCCCCAGATCACCGGTTTGTCTTTAGCGAAGACATAGAATCAAATTGCAACGATGGTGCTTCCTCCTCAAAGGTACACTCATCTGACAAGCATGACGATCGCGGAATAAGCCAGGGAATGGAACTTGAGGGATTTGCTGGTCCGAAGATAGTCCAGCCTTTGACGCCTGAGGCGCTGGCAAAATTCAATGCTGTGCAAGCTCGCACTGGCGTAATCTACATCTCACAATACCTCCTGGTATGCATCCTGCCAAGGTACGACATTTAATGAGTGCCCATGGCAAAGTGGGGAGAGTGTATCTCCAACAAGAAGGTGTGTCTGCTCTTCACCATGCTGTTGCACACTAATTAGATTTTTGTCAAGACGCCAAATGTGCATACCTCCACCGAATGTTTATGTCCACAAAAAAGCCACATTTCACTGAAGGCTGGGTGGAGTTCAAAGATAAAAAGGTCGCAAGATCTGTGGCTGAGATACTAAACGTGCAGCCAATCGGCGGCAAGAAGGGCACTCGTTGGCGAGATGATGTGTGGACTATGAAGTACCTCCCCAAATTTAAATGGAACATGTTGACTGAGCAAATAGGTGCGTGTTTCTGCTTCATGCATGAACACGCAGGAAACTCATTGCAACCTCAGCACATGAAGCTGCTATTCACACTGCTAAGTTGCGCATCGAGCTTGTACAGTCGAAGACGGAACAACGCGATTACCTTAAGAATGTAGAACTTCGCACGAGTATTGGACAAGCGTAACGAAAAAAAGAAAGGTAAAATGGTTCAGGGCACTTGAGCTAAAACGCCCAGCTGGGTCAGTAAAGAAGAGGAGCCTCAAAAACGAATGAGTGCATGAGTGATACTCAGCTTAATAGTGTACTTTGTAGCATATTTTAGTTTCAAGCTATATGATACTGAATTGATCATTGCAAGTAACTACACTGCACATGAGTTCAGTTAGTGCACGGGTCAGCCGGGGGCATGGGATAAATTTTAATCGACGCGTGATTAATAGGGAGGGGAAGAGAACATGGTTGATGGAAGCGATGACTTGCATCACAAAATTGTCGACAATATCAGCAGCTGAACATCTTTTATTATGTATGTAGTTGCAGACCATATTTGATCACCATAGGAAGTCCCCGTGGTGCAGATAAGTGTGACCCAGCTCCGGAGTTCGTTGCTTTATGCCATCGTGTTCAAAAGGAAGGTTGGAGAAGGCGATTAAATATGTCTCTGCTAGACCTCAAGTCGGGCAAGTTTCAAACTTTGATCCTGACTTGGGTGAGCCTGTTTGAAACAGACACAACTTCTCCCGTTAAGGAGACCGTGACAGTCAAGGCTAGTGAGGATACAAAGACTCGAAGAGTGGTGGTAATGATGACATGCAGTTTGACCTCGACACTGAGGACGATGCTGGTGAACAGGAGCCCAGCCATGCTGAGGCCAATGGGAAAACTGCGAATGACAACAAGCACAACTTAATCATGGTGAAATCACGTCCTAGTGTCATGGTATGTAATGGTAGTAAGTAGCTTCCTATAGTAACATCACCAAAATTGCCCAACCTATATCTAACTATATATACACCTATAATGCCTGTGACACGCTGTACGGACTGTGACAAATGTCTACAATTTAGTGTCAGATATATGAGAATACAAGGAAATGATTTTTGTGATATAGTCGGAGGAATGTTCCAGAGTTCTGATATGTGTGAATACATGTTCCAGATCGCTACAATATGACATTGCATTATATCATCCAATCACGCTGATATCAGATTATAACAACATATCATTGCACTATTCAAATACATGTAGTACAGTAATATTATAATGCAGCATAAACGTGGTAACCGCGTACAAATCGACTGGACATGGGTGCGAAGCCGGAAACGAAAAGAGAGCATACAAGTGACATCATTGAGTGTAGCAGAGTGAAAAAGAAACATGTGAGCAGTTGCGGGTCCATGCGAGTATTGTAAGTCCATGAGAGCATACAGTGGCAGATGATTCTCGTGATGAGCATGCGAATGGAGACGAAAATAAAATGAAGCAGTAGTATGATACTAGATACAAACAAGCAAAAGTCATTAGAATCGCACCGAATACAAAACTGTCATCACTCACCTCGAAAAATCATTTCCTGGACTTGCACCTAGTCAAAGCTTTCTTGGGTTTCGTAGCACTGCCCTTTCGTGTGCGTTTGACTGGCTGAGGGACTTCTTGCTCTTCTTCTGTCAAAGGACTATCATTGTCAAACAGATCGTCAACATGCGTGGTGATGTCTTTGTGCTTGTGCGAGGTGACAGGCGCCGATGAAGCAGGGGTAGGGGGGTGCACAGGTACCACTAACTCCTTCACAGGAATATCTCCAACGGCCACTTGGGGAGATGAGGGAGGCAGTTGTGAACTTGGCAATCTTGAAGGCAGAGGAGGTGGGGTATGCTGATGTGGTTCCTGTTGTCGATTGAGTGGAGAGGGCTGTGCAGATGGTATATCGGAGGATTGGGAAGCTCATGCAGCATGCGCGGCGAGCTGCCACTCCATTGCCACCATATCATCATCCTCCGAGCACTCAGCGCTCTCAGAATGAGTAGGCTTGGCACCGTTTTCATTGCCAAATAGTTCCTACATAAAAACAGACATTAGATAGCAGACCGAGGTAGTAAATAACTTACTCATTGAAATATGCAAGCAGGGAGTCGACCCATTCACTGTCTTTCCTCTCACAAATAAGGTGCATGATCCTGTAATAGAAGTCGCTGTAATGAAAAAGGCTGTCCTTGTCTTTCCATTTGTTGAGAGAGCTAATGCCAAAGTGTGCCTGGCAGGTAGAGCATAAGAAAGAGAACATATGACTAAAAAAACCGAACCTGGACAGTGGCGTATGCAATATGCTCGGCTTTCACCGCTAACATACTGTGGATCTTTGCATTGCATGGACGTATTCCGTTGGAAGCACCAGCTGAGAGGGCAGACGATGGAGACGTAAAGATGTGTTTGGCGACCTGAGTAATATATTAGCCACACACGTTACATATCATCAAAGCGAACATAATACTTATGCGCTCCAAAAGATACCCCCTGAAAAGTCCCTCGATGATATTGTCAGGGTCAAAGTCACTACCCGGACTGTCCCCTGGATACAGATAAGCAGGCCACAATGCTGCAGTCACCTTCAGCGACCCAGCTTGTGTTCTCTTCTTTGACCTGTAATAGAATTAGTACTACTAAGTCGCAAAAAAAACAATCTTACTCAGCCAGATCCTTGTTATATTCAATCAGAAATTTCGCGGGACAAAGCATTGGGCCCAGCTGCGGGTGATTGAACCCCATTTTGGAATGAGACTTGCTGTCATTGCCAATTGGAGGGTTTACGAGGGCCTTATCTGGGACTGGCGCAGCATACGAGCCCATGCGGCTCTTGAGACGACTGGCGTCCTCCGAATTGGTGTGATTGATCATATTCTGCATCTGAGAATAGTGAGCTGTAATCAATATAGGTATGTAGGAACTAAAATACCTCACCGATGAGATGTGCAAGCTCCTCGCGTTTTTTCTTCTTACCTATCAAACTCCCGAGATAAGGGGCATGCTCCATGACGTATTTGAACGTCCGCTTGTAGCGTGCACGTGTGTGATCATCGCTGTAAATCAAATTAACATGCATATATGTGCATATACATACTCGAATAGACTTACATGTTAATGAGGATATTGTATGGGAAATCTTGGCATGTTCTCCCGTTGGATCTCCGTCCTCAGCTGCTTCATCTTGCTCCAAAAGTAAACACACCTGGATTACCTGCTTGAGGTCGCAGAACATATCCAGGCCATGTGGGATCCATCGTGCCACGTGTGTGCACTGGTCCCATGGGGTGAGCTCTTTAAGACGTGATCTTCTAGAATATCATCAAGATGAGATTAATCTGATTGCGTGAAAATGAAATACCTCACCTTTTTGTTTTTTCAGCCTTCTTTTCGGCTCTCACTGGGCTATGCGTCCTATATGGTTCAGGTAAGCTCTGATTGGAACAACTGATATCGTTAAATGAATCACCTGGCCTTTTTGGACTTGCGTCCATCCTTATCGGACACGTCTCTTCTGCATTTCCCAGATATCCGAGGTGGTGGTGTGCTTGGTGGTGTGCTCACCTCTGAACCACTGGAAGAGCTCGTTGAAGAAGCAGAAGAGGAAGATGATGAGGCAGAATCGGCTCAATTATGATGCGCCATAGTGGTGGGAGGGAAAATGTGTGCTACAAGATAAGATCGCGTTTAACATGTTATTAATGTTTGTTTGGTCAGATCTACCGCATATTTGAAAAAAAAAAAAATATGACCAAACTAACAGTTTTTGGACATGGCACACAATACAATTGAGCACAATTGAGTCAAATACACCAGTAGTAGTACAATATATATAAAAACAATCACAATGATGCATCTGGGTCTTGAGAGATCGATTTCTTGATGTAGTAGCTCCATGGCACGGTGGGATTCTCGGGATCTTCATTGGGGTTCCCAACATGCCTGGTTAGAAGCTTGCATGGGGATGCAACTACTGGCCTTGGGAAGGGTTAGTTAAAAGTTCTATTGAAAGCACTGGCAACATACTGATAGTAGTCCTCGTCGATCGCGAGATCCTCATCTTCAACCTTAACCTCTCCAACTCCGACCTCCATGTCTTCAGTCTTCATCTCCGCATCGTTGTTCCCACCCTCCTCAGTTTCAAACTCCGGCATCTCCGCATCATTGGTCCCACCCTCCTCAGCCATGTCCTCTGTTTCGATCTCCGTGGCATCGGAGTCCGTCTCAGACTCCGTGTCAGAATCTGTCATGTTAGTGTTGACCGGGACAGGCTGTTGGCGTATGCGAAAGACTATTTTCTAGAATATAACAATTAGAGTAGTTTTCAAACGTGAATAAATAATACCTTGGGCCCAGGAGAATCTAAGTTGATATTAAAACAGTAAGTGTTCTCTAAGGAAACGACGTTTTGGATGTCGATGAATACGACATCCCCAAAGACGTTGAGCATGGAGGTCCAGGCGTCGTCAGTTATGTTAGTCATAGATATTAATAATAATGTTAATGTTGATAAACAAAATCGAGTTGAGGACAATTAGTATTACCGCAAGATTCTGGCGGAGTTTAAATTTGACATCAACACCTCGAGGGCAAGTCCCGAAGACTGTGTCTTGTCGTGGGAAAACTGCGACTGCCCCATCATTTCAACGCTCACGAACAGCTCAGTCATCAAACGACTCACCATCCGGTGACAAAATCAAGCCCGCACTCAGATCAGCATTGGAATGAGCTGTGGGATTTTACTGGAGGTTGATTGTATTCAGCATGGTCAAGGGATTATGGGCGTCTTTCTCTCAGCTGTAGAGGTGTGTTTATCGTGCATTTTTATACTGCCTCATCACACTGACTCACCTCATTGTTCCTATTCCAGTGTTCCTGAACGCAATGAACACACGTGTGGCGTATCTGACGTGTGTCTCCACAGTTTAGAGGTGTGTGTATTATGCTGCCTCACTACACTGACCACTTGTTTCTATAGATGTCTTTTAATTTGCCCTTACCGTTCCAGCGGGAGAGCATGTGTGGCATATCTGACGCGTGTCTCTGCAGTTTAGAGGTGCATGTATTGTGCTGCCTCACCATGCTGACCACTTGTTTCTATAGATGTCTTATAATTTGCCCTTACCATTCCAGCGGGAACACATGTGTGGCATATCTGATGCCCTTGAAGACTTCCATTGTGAGGTGTGATCTCTTCACATCTTAGAGGTATGTACATTGCGCCGCCTGCATCATTACTGCCTTTCTGGCACACACTGACTGATCTCTTCACATTTTAGAGGTATGTACATTGCACCGCCTGATCACACTGACTCACATTGTTCTCATAGATGCCTAAAACGCTGTAGAGACTCGTGTTTCTGCAGGTGCATATCCGCACATTTCGCACCTTTTCACAACTCATGACAAGTGGCCTTCAATGCACAACTTACATCATCATCCATATGCAACTTCTATCATGTCTCTGGTCATTCTACATACAGCATGCAGCTTTCCCACGAAACGCGCCATAAGCGCGTTACCTTCCCGCACAATGCGCAGCATTCCCGCGCGCGCGCCTTGCGCGCCTTCTCGCGCTTAAGCGCCCTGCATCACCTATCATCCAGGAACATCCGTCTATGTCCATCCACCTCATTGGTACGTCATATCCTTTGCCTCGTGGTTTGTAACAAGCATTGCAGCACTATTACATGTCATTATGTATTCATAGTGCTTACTGCTCCTATTCCTTCCGCTTCCGATGCGATTTCCATAGTATAAAGTTTGCTGACTTACTACTCCATCATTATTACTCCCCTTTGCTGTACTTCCCTCACTATTGGGTTTTACTTTAAAGTAGTAGTCACCACTTGGGCGCACTTTGTTTTTCCAATGGTTATCGTTATCCGCCTATACTAGACCTTAATCCGACCTCATTATAACGCTCGCTCTGCATTTGCACTCACTTTGCACATCCATTTCCATATCCATTTCCTCATCCGGTATTCTCCCGCACAATGCGCGCCTTAGCGCGCACTTTCTCACGCTCGCGCTCCTACCTTAGAGCACTCTCTCGCGCTTTGTGCTCACTTCGCTTTTCTTCTCGCGCTTTCGTGCATCCATTGCACTACAAGGGTCTTTCATTCATCTGGTTCTGTGTTCAGTAGCAGTCCCCTTTAGGGTCGAACGTTCTTGCATTCTGCGAGTATAGCAGCTAGGCAGAGCCAAGACTCACTTATACTGGTTGAGCATTTTTTAGATATTTCATATCAGCCCAGCCAGGTTGAGATTGCCTCACCGTATTGGTATGCTCGGATCATTCGGATATTTCATGTCGATGTTTGGGACTACAACAACCCATCCATGGCCAAACCACGTCGAATAGATTTTTTATTTGTGCGTTGGTTCGGACGGGATGTAAGTTACAGTGCTGGTTGGTCGGCAAAGTGGTTACACCGCATTGGCTTCATTAGAGGCAAAGACCCTGCTGCCTTTGGGTTTTTAGATCCCGATGTTGTCATTCGGGGTACACACCTCATTCCGGTATTTGAAAAGGGTCACACCAATGGACTCCTTCCGGAGTCATTTGTCCGATGCGAGGCAGATTTGGGTACGGATTGGCTTAACTTCTATGTAAACACGTAAGTCTACTACCATACATATCTACTGCTAACTAATATCACTAGGTTCGTTGATAGGGACATGTTTATGCACTATCGAGGGGGTGGTGTTGGCCACAAGATATCGTGTGGATGGGACGAGTTTTTACAGAGTGATGGGGCTCATGTGGAGCATGTAGAAGAGGAGGGAGACAGAGATGCGGACATAGAGGATGAAGAAGATGAGGACGAAGAGGCTGATGACGAAGAGGATGACAATGGCGAGGATGACAATGGTGATGATGACGAGGACGAGGATGAGGACAGGATAGAAGCAGACAAGGGAGAAGAGTTGGATGATGATTTTCTGGTGGCAGAGGGGTATGGCGCTCTGTAATTCCAAGTAGTACTATACCATTTTTTGATCTGTCGTTTGATCCATCGCCGGAGCTACATATAATGACATTGCCAGCTTATAATTATAATATAATGTCATTACCACCTTATACATACAATATCATGTCGCTGCCACCGTGGTTGAGCTGCGTATAGCATGATGTCATAGGCGGGAAGGTTTATAACGTGCAAATGCTGTATGACGTGTGGATACTTCATCTGAGGTCAGCAACGCTCAAAAAGCAGCTTTTTGAGTGTCGTATTTGGTATGGTTCAGGTCATACTCACGTACAGCACGGGACTATACCTAAACTGTGCAGAGCCTTATGTTTTTCGTTGACTGGAGATTGAGCCGAGCCTCAGGCTACTGTTATCGCGAGAAAATCTGGATTATCGACTGCAGATAACAATGATCACGAATCATGATTGTACTAGATAACTGATAATCTAAGTGTAGCGACTATAGCTAATCCCAGCGATGTTGCATCCTCTTTTTAAGACCTGCACAGTGTACTTATTCCACCTCTCCAATAGATGCGGCAGTAGTCTTGATGGTACCCGTAATCAAGGAGTAGTAGTTTGTTCGTACATTTGTCTAAAGGCTGCTGCAGAAAAATTAATACTTTGTCGAAGACTGTCACTGTGCTCTTGAAGTCGACAGAATACTGCAGTGCCAGAGGTCACAAGAATGTTGCCGATGGCCTCCACACTATTGACGTGCTGCCCGTACCTGGCAACCCACACAGCATCGAGAGCGGTGTCGGCAAGACCAATATGCTCGAAGGGATATTGGACTGTCTCTGAGTTGTCGTCGTTAAGCTGTTCAAAATCAGAAGTGACCGAGAAGAAGATAAGTGAAAATGTACCGATAGAATCTCCCCATATATGAAAGCTAGCGTAGTCTCATCAATCAGGTCAGGAATCAGGGCCTTTTTATGTGCAGGCTCATCCTCTTCGGACCACATTGACAGGCTGGAGACCATATGCCTGTGGAACAACTGCATGAGCAGCATTCCCTGAAGCTAGACAACAGGTCCGTGATCGGCACTGTAATCATTTTGTACAGCATCCCTGTATGCTGGACAGCCCAGCCTTGCATTGATGCTGTGAAAACAAATAGATCGTCAGTATGATAATACTGAGTCTTTTTCGAAACTTACCGCTGCACGAATTAAGAAGGGCCTGATGTGCTGTATCTTGCTTCATGGTCGTTGTTGGCAAGCAGCATGTATTTAACGCGTTTTCCAAGACAATGACGCATGCTGCCTTCACGACTTCTCCATGAATCGGGTTTTTTGAGTCATAGTGACCTTCTGGCGAGGGTCGTGTATCCAACAGTGCAGGCGCTGGAGTAGGTGCTGGAATAAGCGCAGGCATTGACATTGGTGGTGCTGATGTTGATGCAGGCACTGATGCAGATGTTGACGCAAGGGCAGGACGTAGATGCTGACGCCAACACAGGACCGGATAACAATGAATCCGAACTTGCCATTCGTGGTGGTCTCGCTGGTGGGAGAGGATATTCTCAGGTGATCCTCCTTTGGACACCCGATTCTTCTACTCTCTGTTACAGTCAGTAGCAATAAGAGTATGAATATAATGAGAACTTACATGGACCACACCGTCTGTAAATTCTCCACTGAGATCCTCCTGGAAGCGCATTGGCGCCAGGCTGTAAGCGACTTGGAATCTAGCTGGCTGGCGGCTTCGAGTGTTTCGGTCTGGCCTTGTGACCCTAGGGTAGTCACCAGATAGTAGCAATCTCCTAGGGGCAAGAATCTCACTGTGGAAACTTGGGGGCAAGATGGTATTGGTAGAAGGGTAGTGCGGCTGTCCATAGTATGGTGAGTGTCATTGTAGTTGCTGCTGCTGCTGATACTGATGCGCCAGCTGTTGCTGCTGCTGACGCGCCAGCTGTTGCTGTTGCTGTTGTGCCAGCTGTTGTTGTTGCTGTTGCTGCTGCTGATGCGCCAGCTGTTGCTGTTTCTGTTGCTGCTGCTGACACGCCAGCCATTGCTGTTTCTGTTGCTGCTGCGCCAGCTGTTGCTGTTGTTGATGCTGATGCGCCAGCTGTTGCTGTTGCTGTTGCACCAGCTGCTGCTGCTGCGCCGGCTGTTGCTGTTGTTGCTGGTGGTACTGGTATTGCGTTGGACCCTGCGCCGCTTGGGATTGTAGTGGGGGTTGTAGTTGGGATTGGGTGAGCTGTTGAAGGTATCCGGAAAGCATCTCTGGGAAGTTGGTGTAGTCGTTGTCATTGTCGTCATATGGTGTAGGTTGTGGGATGTCGGCAGCACTACCAAGCTGTGATGTAGATGGATTACCGGCGATATTCAAGCCATCCTGTTGAATGACAGGGAAATCCTGTTTTAATCAATGTTAGTGGTATTGATCTTTCAATCAGATCACGCACCTTTGTCGTAGTTCGTCGACTTTTACGACGTCGCGGAGGGTTTTTCGACATCGTGCCAGTGATGGTGGTGCAAAAGTAAATCGATTATCAGTACCAACTCACTTACTTACATATAATTGGGTACTCTGGTAGGAAAGGAACAAAGTTCAATGATATTCATGAGGCGGACACAGTACAAACACTGATACACAACGAATGTTAATTCAACTTAATGTTGACATTGGTGCTTAATATGATTTCGATTTCAGGAGGTCATTGGATGTTGAACAGCTTGCGGGAAGATATGGTTAATGAAACAACGTTGCTAGAAATCATAAGAACGAAGAATTTAACAAAAAAAACTCATCACAGACCTTGAAAGAGTCATGTACACAGCCCAAACATTTAACCTCCATTGGGTTCGTGATCACCCGCCTTGTCAACTCCGGAATGATCCCCGCTAGAATCAGCTGACAATATATTCGGAATGCCAGTGCAAAAGGCATGGTCCGTGATAGTGTCGAGATCATTGTCGAGTTCGGTCAATGCAGCACAGTCAGAACTGCGGCATGTGACAAGATGATTGAGATCAGTCGTGACTTGATTGTCGTCCCGATCAACGAGCATGTTCACAAACATTTCGACTTCTTCAGCTTTCACGTTGAGAAGTTCCTTCTCTTTTGCATGGATGTATTGGCGAAGGTGCCTCAGCTGTGCAGCCTCCTCTATCTCCCACTCTGACACAGCGAAACAAGCCCGTTGAGTTTCATGGGCAGCTTCCTTGTATGTGATCACGTAGCGAACTCCATCTTGATCAAAGCGTTCTAAACCACACGAGAACACTTGTTGATCCTGAAAATACAAAATTTAGCATGAGAGCTTCCTGAATTGCAGCTTGATTACCATGGTACCGTCTTTGGTATCACTTGAGTTGCCGCAGTAAGGTCTGCTAAGCAACTTCATGAACTTTCATTCATCTCTGACAGAGAGCCCAGTCCACTTGTAAGGTCCATACACAGGCTGTGCAAGTCTCTTTTGGGCACAGAGTGGCCCGACCTGTCCTGATAGGACACCAGGAGCATGGAGTGATTCTTCAGAGTGAGAATCATCAGAATCTAAGTGTTCGTGACACTTAGAGGGGGAGGATGGATAATCGCTGCTCAGCGGAGAAGAGCTTCTTGGCGGCTCGTCAAATATACTAGAACTTCTGGGGGGGGGTAACTCTTTGACCGTGTGGAGAAGCAAAAGTTGAGGCTGGAGTCGTTCTTTGACCGTTGAAAATTTTGGAGTTTCTGGCAGGGGGCATTCTGTCAATTGGACATATGTTGGCTTGCAGTCTTGACATCTATGAAAAAAACTGCCTGAGTGCCTGCTGCTTGATATCTACTTCAAGTTGCTGCTTGATATCTAAGTGTAGTACACATTTGTTGAAAGTCAAGATACGCACTGCGGAGTTTGAAAGACTTAGCACTTTTCTTTCCATCATGGAGTATGGCACAGCGGATTCAGTTGAACAGGCCACCCCGCATCCATCGCAGCCGGGGAACTATGATCCATTTGGTCCTGGGTTCCTTCAAGAATCTACCTATGATCTTGGTGATGCTCGTTCAAGGTTAGCATGGCCATTTGACTTTTCAGTCACTGCTACTGATCCAGGCCTTTGCCAGCACGAGGCCCGACTCTGATACCAGTATTAGGGCTGACATTGGCAGTGTGTCTTGCCCATTGTGCAGCGATGGTTTCAAATCATACGAGGCAGTCACGGACCATCTTAATTGATTGTGTTATCGCCAAAACACAACACTCCCTGCACCCAGAGGATTGAAATGAGCACCAGAAAGTAAAGTGCATGCACAATACCACCCTAAATCTGGCTATCACTATATTATCCCAGATCATCCGCCTCCCCATAATCTCTTTCAAGAAATGCAGGATCATCGCCTTCAGCCTGAACAAGAAGTAAACCCATGGTATCCATTTGACGGCCCAGGAGAATGGTCACTCGCGAAATTTTTGGTTGAAAACCTCTCGCAGACTCAAATTGAGCAGTTCTTGAAGTTGGAATGGGTGTGTTTGTATCAATTCAATTCCAGTCTCTCGGTCAGACCAGCACCTGTTTGCATCTCCTAGTTTAAGACACAAGAGCGACCACAGTTCAAATCAAAGGATGAGCTGTTCTATTACTTGGAGCAACTTCCTGGACGTGGACCAAAATGGCAGTGCACAGAGTTTTGTCTGAAGGGTTACAAGACCGAGCAGCCAATTCACCTTATCTGGAGAGATGGTTTAGAAGTTGTGAAGCAGCTTTTTTCCAACCCAGTATATGCGAATCATATGTGTTATGATCCTCACCGTATCTACAATGGACAAGAGTGCGAAATTGGAGAGTTCTGGACATCGGATGATGCTTGGAACATACAGGCATGTATCTACTTTCATTCCTAGCCGCATTGCTGATCCTCAAACCTTGTAGAACGAACTTCCCGAAGGATCTACTATTGTACCAATTATCACCGCCTCGGACAAGACTCCCGTCACACGACACACTGGTGGGCTCGAAATGCACCCATTATTTATGACCATCGGAAACATCCAATCTGATGTGACAATCATACCAGCGCTAGGCACATATGAGTGTCATAGGCATAATTTGCCCTACCCAGAGGAAAAGAGTAAGCTGCTAGTCACCAGCGCTATTCAGTTCCAAAGCTATCTGCTTTGGAACCACTTTTCTCCCATAGCGCGCTGCCCGGTCCGACGCCTAGGTATTCCATCCTCCCATGTCCCGCCTATGTCCACCTACCTCCACTGGTGTGTTATTTTTCCTTAAATGTCGCTACTCATCAGTCGCAGGTCTTATTACATGTATCCTTGTGTTTCGCAGCACTGCATGTCTTATTACCTGTCGCTACATCGTGCCCTCGCCAGTGTCGCTACTATTCTCGCCTACACATTCCCGACCTTTTACGCAGTATGATAAAATGACCCATGGCACATACAGTACCATACTTCCCTTCCCCGGACCTTTGCTGGTGTGTCGGAGTCTCCTTAAGTCGCTATATCACAGTCTTGGTGCAATCGATTCTGCTCTTGCCATTCTCTCTGATTGCGTGTCACTTGACTTGCTTTAAGTGCGCATTGCTAAGGATCCCTTATAAGTTTGACTGTCGCAACATCAGGATCGCTACTGGTAGTCGCACTATAATCTAGTCGCTATCGGGCATTTCACTTGCACTATCATATCTTACTTCCGCTCTCACTCTCTTGATTTCTTCTCGCTGTCACTAGTCGGACGTTCACATAGCACTATCACATAAAACAACTTGCATAGCGCTTCTCACTTATACGCACATTCTCTGTCGGAACTCACTTGTCGCTGATCGCTATAGCGCTACTCATCAGTTTTTGGTCTTAGGTCACTATAGGTAGCAAGTCCTTCGCACTATCGCTCCCCTTGCATATTAGTAGGGAGTTGCTTCGTCAGCAATCCTCTTGGGTCGAATACTACACTTGCGCCTATTTGGATAAGTAGCACTAGTTTCTAGCAGCCTAGTCACTATTTCTCTTTCACACCAATGTCTGAATGAAGGCTACATCACATGCATGGTGGTGTGTTGTGTTCATGCCGACACCAAAATTCATCGTCAACTCAGATTATCAAACCCTTCTTCAGACACGCCTGTGGCACAAATGTGTCGACCTTGTCTGCTCGAAACTTAAAATTACCGCACGTGTCGGTGAATTCATGGTCGATGCTTCGGCAAATAGGTGTTTCTGTTTCACCCCCCTCATCAGCCATATTGCCGACCTTCCTGAACAGCTCATGATTGCATGTGTTTCCAAGAACTCGTCTCCCATCACTACAGCCACTCAGAAGGAGTTTGGGGATGCCATACCACATCCTCTGCGCAACGGAGTTGATACGTATGAGCTCATCTGCAAGCTCTGCGATAGAGTTGATCCCTGGGATCTCTACAACTTCCTCAAAGAGGCGAAAAAGTTGCACCTGAGTGGCGTCCACCTACCGTTCTGGAGGGACTGGAGACGCTCGAACCCGGCGAAGTTTCTCACCCCAGAGATTCTTCACGCCCTGCACAAGTTCTTCTTCGACCACGTCCTAAAGTGGGTCAAGGAAGCTATGGGTCACGAGCTCAATTTACGATTTCGGAGTCAACATAAGTGTGTGGGTGTGCGTCATTTTACGTCTGGTGTCTCGCATGTCAAGCAAATGACTGGCAGAGAGCATCGCGATATACAGCGCACTATAGTACCTACAATGTGGGGAACTGTAAGTCCTGGATTCATTCACACAGTCCGCGCGATGATTGATTTTATTTATCTCGCACAAAATCCAGTTCATACCGAGGCATCACTCAAGGCCATGTCGACTGCACTATCTGACTTTCACGATCATAAGCAAACAATTCTCGATGCAGAGGCGCAACGAGGAAAAAGTGGAGCTAAGGATGACTTTTTTATCCCTAAACTAGAGCTCATGCAGAGCTTCACTCGCGCGATCCCGCACGTTGGCTCACTCATTCAATACTCGGCAGATGTTTCAGAATGTCTCCTTATCACCCACTGCAAACATCCCTTCGAGAAGACCAGCCAGCAGAAGGATTTTGTTCAACAAATTACCCAGATCCTTGATCGAGAGGAGGGCATCCGTCTTTTCGAGCTTTACATGCTATTGGCTTCATCACCAGTGTCAACCTCTGGTCGCGCCAGCAATGACCCACTTGTTAATGTCGTTTTCACGGAAGATGACAAAGTTGCCGGTCCAGAAGTGGACCCAGCATTAGCCTGGATTTCTCGTGTAAATCCAGACGCTCAATGATGTCTACATGCCCCACGCCCCATACACAACCACTTCTTAAAAGGAATCGTGTCTGATGATGCGAGAATCACTTTCAACGTTACCATCAACCCCGATCGCAAACACCTGACCATTCTTGAGCTTCAAACACTATATAACATTGTTGATTTCCCGCAGGCTCTCCACCACTACTTCATGATCAACAATCATGGAGATCTCAATCTGCAGAGCAGTCAGGTGCTCTTTAGCACTTGGTTCAAGTTTCGCATTCAGCTATATTCAGCCTTCCATGAGCACACCATCATGCCTAGTCAACTGTTGCAGGCTGAACCCCCGTCTAGCGAGTTCTCTTATGGCCACTGTGATACTGTTCTCATTCAGAACATCAGGAGCAGTGGTGCGTCCATTCTTTGACCTTTCTGGTGTATATTGACCTTGGGTTCATTTCACAGTTCCTTATGTAGCTCAAGTACGAGCTGTGTTCCAGTTGACCACACCGCCCATCAAAGCACCTGGGCTTAATCAAGTGCTTGCGTATGTTCAACACTTCGACGTCATCAGAGACAAACCTGAGCCTACGACAGGGATGTGGAGAGTCACGTGCTCATACCTTCACAATACCTTGCAGCCACAATCCAGACAGCGATGTGGCTCCATACTCCCTCTCACTGACATCACTCATGGAGTGGAACTGATCCCTGTGTATCATACCTTGTTACCCAAGGAGGTCGACTCAAGTAATTCGCTGGAGGTTTTTGATGAATATTTTCTCAACAACTTCGCTGACAAAGAACTGTACCATACACTAGCAGTAGCATTTGGTGTCTAGTCGTAGTAGATTGATATCAGCGTATCTTATCGTATGTTTTGTTATTTCGTGAGTGTGATAAAGATAGAACGATCTTTGGGCATTGCAAACACTTACGTGTCGCATCCGCATCTCCACCAATCAGCAGCCTGCGCTACTGAGGTCGTAAGTGTCCGTAAGTGTCTGTAACGCGCGTAAGTTAAGCGTTCATTTCATGGTTTTGCAGATGTTAGAGCCATAATACTCGATCGTGTGAAGCGTTCTTAATAAGGTAATGTTACGTGTTGTGACATTTGGGCAGTTTTGGTGATGAAGTGCCTCGACATGGTCAAAATCTATCCTGTATATTACAGTAATCCACGGCCACTTGCGTTTCCACCATCACTTGCGTCAACGCACAACAACATTGTCAAATCACATTATTTAGACACAATTCTTGCTGATGTATTTTCATGGCATATAGAGCTATGTATGGCTGGTATAATATCTTAAATCTGCCAGGAGGAAAGGTCACGATATTGCAATTTGTAGCTTAAATTTCACTTTTCTGTACATAGCACCTTCGAATGATTTTTGTGGTGCACTCAAACGTTGTATATCAATGAAGATTACCTTTACTGACATCTGACATGTGTTGTTTGTAAGGATCGTAGCATTCCTGATGTGCCAGTTCAATGCCGGTGAAGCATTACACAAAACTTCACAATCAATGAGTTATCAGATCTAAGTACGTTATGGATGACAAATATTAGCTAAATGAGGCTGGGCGCGCTACAATCTGGCGCGTCGCGTACTAACAAAAATCTTTCCTACAAAATGCCTGGTATTGCCCACTCCATAGCAAAGAAGAAACAGATGGCTCGTGCTGAACGGATGTACCAAGAGGCACTAAGGGATGCATACGGACGAGAGTCCGAATACAAAAGTGCACTCCTCGGGATGCAGTCAACGGTAGTCCTACAATCAATGTTCTGTGACCGCTTATCTAATCAGCTCGCGGCACAAGAGGAGAAGAAAAACGGCAAGAAAAACGCGCCATTGGTGGGTGATGGGATGCCAAGGTTACTCACTGGTGATGAGTTCTACAATCAAGTATCTGAGCATCGAAGAGCAGCAGAGGAGGAAGCTGCAGCAAAGGAAGTTCGTCGGATCGAAAGGGAGGGGAGAGCAGCCGCCATGGCAGTATGGAAAGAAGCGGAGGCAGCGCGGCTGAAGAGAAACGAGGAACGTCGAGCCACATACAAAGAAGAAGTGAGGCTGTGGGAGGAGGAGAGAGATTGTGCCAAGCTCGAGAAGCGTCGACCAAGGTGGACCAAACCAAAACAGGGCAAATTAGAGTCGCCGCTACCTAAACCGACTCTTGATGATGTTGAAGAAGACGATGAATGTGGTGTGAACGAAGACGAGGACATTGACGGCAATGATTCTGATGGTGGGAGCTTGGAGGTTTGATCGGCTTATCGCTTATCAGCGATAATTAATCACGTACAATTAGTTCTTATCATTGAGTAATACCATTTTTGGGACCGACGCAAGTGACAGTGGAGTGTTGATAAAGGCCTTATTCTTGATTCATTCACCACTCTACAACACATGTTCTGATGCTCTCAATATTTTATGATACACAATAGTACATGTATTAGAAAGTAATGGTCAATCACGATTTTTTTTTAAATGTGTTGTTGTGTTGTGAGACACGCTCGAAGTTTTACTGACGCAAGTGACGGTGCATTACTGTATTCCATACCTCCAAAGAGTGTCAGTAACCGACATGCTCAGAGAAAGACAGCCATTAATGATCACCTAACATATGACTTAGAAGCGAACACTTGACAGACAAGTGAGTACTCCACGATTGTGATTTGAGGTGGCTGTGCAATTATCCCAGTGTACATGCGGAACGTTTACCGTTTCGATGGCCTTGCTGGCAGTTGCTGCGTTCCTGTGTGCTGGACTCTTTCATGAAAGAACTCTGCGACCGTCTTTCCTTCCTGCTTATTAGGGGACTGGTTGCATACACGGGCGACCTTGTTCACAGGCCTCAACTATAAGTATGACTTTTGTGAAGTCCATTTTCCGCCGCTTGAAGGGCAAGAATGCTGAACGACAAGGTCTGTCTGTCTTTCTTCTACTCTGCACCATTTTGGCCCTTCAACTCGTTTATGCTGCAGCTACTTCACATCCTTCCAATGATCATCCACCTCAATCTAAGGTTAAGGAGGGCGGTTTCTGGATGAAATTTGATTGGTGGTTAATGTGCGCTTTGGCCATCCCAGTGATACTTGAAACTCTAGACTATACGGGCAAGTCATTTTCGTTTTTTCTGCCTCTCGTCTCACCCTATTGGAATATCCAGTCGTCGCCACGGCGCAACCTCGAATTGTAGTAAGTGTTATACTGCCTTCAATCTGCAGGTCCTTGACATTACTTTCAGTCTGTATTTAACGCCTTAAACCTGCAAAGGTACTTATACATATTGAATCGCGACATGGGGGTTCTACTGATTTTATGCTATTAGCTATATTGGCACGTCATACTTGTTAGCATCAACAGTTTTCTTGCCCTTCTTTGCATCCATTGCCGATATCTATGGCCGTTACTTTGGACTTCAATTGTCCCTTCTATTTTTCCTTGTCGGTAGTGCCTTCAGTACGGGAGCTGTCAACATGACAATACTTTTGGTCGGCAGAGGAATAGCCGGTATTGGAGCCGCTGGTTTGTTGACAGTATGTATACTCTTTGTGGAGAACAACATGAATATCCTAATTATTGGTAAGATTGTGCCGACGATATTATCAGATTCGTCCTCACTGGATACGAATAACATCCAGCAATTCGCCAGGTTCTTCTTGTATTCTCTCGGTTTCTGTTTAGGCCCCGTCATCGGTGGTTTTTTAGTCACGGCTAGCTTCCGCTGGGTGTTCGCGATCAAGTATGGATTTCCTAGTACACTTAACAGACGATGTTAACGGAAATATAGCATTCCGAGTGCTGCCCTTGCCATGGTTCTTGGTTTCTTTTTGCTTCGTAAACGTGTCAAAGGTGCCAAGCTATCTGAAGAACTTCCAGGTTCCGCCAAATCTACGACATGGATAATTAAGCTAGCCCTCATCGACTGGATCGGCACGTTCCTCTTCGTTATTGGAGGCATCTTCATTCTGCTTGCGCTGAACTGGGGTCCCAATGACGACTGGAAAACTGTTCGTGTCGTAGTCTGCCTGGCTGTTGGTGTCATCGTCTTTGTGGCCTGCATTCTTTGGGAGGTCGTCTTGGAGTGGAAACATCAAGCTTCTTCCGTGGCATTTGGGGCCCTTTATCATGTGCAGCCCATGCTGCCTCTCGAGCTCTTCCGGTCCTACGACATCTGTGTCTTGCAGTATGGTTGCTTCGTGTCCGGCATCGTCATGTTCGTCATGTTCTACTTCGTCGCAATGTTTATGACCGTCGTCTCTGGCTTGCCACCTGATCAAGCCGGTATACAACTTCTTTATTTTGCTCCTGGCATAGTATGTTTTCGCACTGCATCGGATCACTAATGTCTCACTATTATGATAGGGAGGAGGTAGCTTGGTTTCCATTCGGTTGATCAAGCGCTTCAGACAGGTAGACAACTGCAGTCTTTCGCTGTAAAACATACATATCTAACGATCCTTCCAGCCGATCTATCCAATCATTGCTGGATTAATCGTCATGACCGTTGGTTTGGGTCTCATCCAGATGAGCATGCAGAAGAATGTGCAAGGACTTGTTAATGGGTGCGACATTTGTGTACTGGTCAGAAACTGATTACTTACATCTGAACTTAGTTTCATGTGTATGACAGGTTTCGGGGTTGGTCTTACAGCTGGCCCTAATGTCGTTCAAGCTCGCTTTTTGATGCCAGACCATGTCGCCGTGACTAACGCTCTGTTACTTTTTGTGAGTTGTATCGACATGCCGTATGGTGCGCATACTCAAATGACATCTCGTAGTTCCGCGCCCTCGGTGGAACCGTCGGTCTAGCACAGTGTTTCACTGTCATGAACGCTAAAGTCAATTCCTACATCGTAGGACAGATACGAAGCGACGCTATCTCAGGCTCTGACCTCAATGTCCTTGAAGCACTCTACAACAGTGGTGGCCTCGACTCCATCCAGTCCCTCGAAGGTCTGCCGCCTGTTGTGCAGCAAATCATCCGTGATGCTTTCAGGAATGGTGTCCGTTGGAGTTTCATCTCCCTCATTCCTTGGGCTGGCTTGGCAGTCATATTGTCCTTGTTCCTTTCTAAGATTCCTGATCCTGATGCTCAGAAGACCGATCATGAGGAAGAAATGGAACTATCAGAACAGGACGAGACGCGAAAGCCTTCATATGAGCTCGAGGGTGACGAACATGACGACATGCCCATTCAACAGCAGAATCGTTAAATTTTAGTTGAGATGTTGTTATATTCTTCTTCTTGCAATCTCAGCGTGCAGCTTGATTCATTCCTCCGATCATATACCCGTCGTATAAGTTATGTTATTTGTTATGGCCACATTAGCCTTCCATCTAATCTATATCCTGGTTGCACCCTGACAACTTTCTGCCTAACTCAATCTTATAGCGAGATTCAAATTATCGCCATTCAAGCTGCCTGCGACCTTTGCACCAAACTCTGGAGAATGTTCACCACATCCCCAAACTGACTCTCCTCCTCAGCGCTCGCTGTATCCTCCGAGATCGGTGGACGGACCCCCCTTTCAGGCAGGTAGTTTGACCACACTAGTTCTCCGCCGCGTATGAAAGATATGCCATAAGACGTCTTGTAGTAGTTGAGTGGCGGGGCACCCTGCTCTACAGCAGGATCCTGCCTGACCGGGTTCCAGATCTTCTGGAGTATGTTGAAGACCCGGTCGATCTCGGCAGCACCGTTGGAGATAATCAGGGGTGCAGCAGCAGCAGATAGCAGTGGTTCATATTGTTGGCGTGTTTGAGAAGAAATAGAGAGATTCTGTGGGTTTGATACCAATCTGGCAAAACTGTGTTCAAAACTGGCGACCTCGAGTCCAGCGAAGCCGCTGCTGATCCCTGGATACAGTCAGTACAGCGCCATTCGATTTAGCGCAACATGTACTCACCCTGACGGAAAATGATTCGATCTTCGGTTGACATTGCGTACTACTTTGGTTTCAAGTAGGAGAGGTGATGATGGTCTGATGATAAGGCCCGCAGTTTGCTCCCATCTTGGCTAAGGAACCTACGTTTGGTATCAGTTGGTATATGAGGATGTTTTGCTAAGCTTGCAGGCACGTAAGCACAAATTCCTTTCCTGACTAATAATTAATAATTCCTTGACACCAACCGATTTGCAACGTTAACGTACTTACCTGAAGTTATAATTAGGATTTACGACGTCATTGGTTTGTGGAAATAAATATCGAATGTATGAAGTGCTCCTTTATACTCTTAACCTTCACTTTATCAAAACAAATGAATTCCAGCTCAGGATATCGTACAGACTCTGTTACATACCCGCCCGCAGCTCGTGCTGTCCCAAGAGAAATTGTCTCCTCTCAACCTTCTTCATCGGCCATGTTGTTGCATTCCTCCCTCCAGAACAGACCCCCTCAGAAAGAGGAGCAAACACAGTCGCCGTTGCGTTTGAGAGGTGGTTGTATTCCTTGCCCCGTAAGTTGTGTCAAGTTGCAATAAGGACGAGCTGAAGTTCAAGTGCCAGGGAGGAATGTGTTTCATCATTCCATGTCCATGTTGTTGTTGTTGAGACTGATTGATTCTCTTGACACGGAATCCACACTTTTACATAAATGGCAGGGTGGTGTCACATTATAGTATCGACTTTCAACGTCGGCGCTAAGTAGCACATCTCGCATGCGCCTCGTCATATATATTATTTTCTTCTCCCCAACGGTACCACTCTAGTTATTACTCTTGAGCTTTATTTCAGATGTTGGCAAAGCTAGCATGTTCAACTTCGTTTCTAGGCGTAACAAGTATCGACTTTATGATTCGCCAGTGCCGTTGCACTGCGGACTGCGGCAGGAGCTTGAGATTTCGAAATTCGCCAAATATTCCACCCACGATTCCCTATCCAATGGCAAAACAATACCCCTGGATAATTTAAATCCTACGACAGCAGTCGACTGATGTGATATCTCTAGGTGGGCTGGGCTTATCGCCATGTTGGGGAGAACAGGACGAGAGTGCTTTCTTGGGTGTCATTATTTAAGGCTGGTTCGGTATACGTACTTGGCTTGAGAAAAATAAGTCAAGCCTTGGTTGCGGAGTATTTCTGATGAGTTGTCATAGCAATCTTGTTGGTAAATGATGAATATTTGAATGCATGCCAGTGACCGTCCAGATTTCAAACATAGACCGTTTGGATCACATTGTGTATCCTTCCGTGTCATTTTGCCCACATTGTCACGCGAGAGCACGGTAAGCTTCAAAGGCAGGTATTCACGCTCAGTAACAACATGCTCCTTCGTAGCATAAAGCTCCGAGGGCAGCTTTCATTTTGACTGCATCTTGGACTCCCTCGATCGAAGTTAGTACAGCTCGTGTATGTAAGGATGCGACGGGCAAGTATCAAATGGTCTAGACAGTGAGAGCCGTTGACCTTGGCCCTTGGCCCATTATGATGAGGAGGGGACTATTTTCCGTGAGGCTGCAAGTAGAGTCAAAGGCCGGACTCCACCTCCGAGGGCCTCTCAGGCTCACAAGGCGAAATCCACACATCCACGTCTAACGGTTCGAGCCCCGATAGACTCACAAAATGTCTGCTGTACAAAGAAACGTGTTTGATTTGCAACAGACATTCACTAATAGTAATTACGTTATATTTGCTGTTGTCTAGCAGCTATCGAAATGCACTTTGATAATTTTTTACTTTGTGCTGTGGTACACGGCAACAGATACCTGTAACTTAGGGCTTAACCGGTAACCGCTGTCTAACCTGACTCAGTGCATCATAAATTACTCCTTATTATGTAAAGGTACATCGAGTGGATTCCAGACTTTGACTACCCCAAAATTTGGAGTCACCGTGAAATTGGATTATGCCTAGGCGCCATCTACTAGACATAATACTGGAGCGGACGCATCTGGAAGGCAGGCGCACTAGTACCAGACTGCACAAAATTAGGCAGTCCATAGACTACCATAGACTAGAGAAGCTACTATGTATGATCCAAAATTGAGGACAGCATGTGTCGCTGACGTGTAACATTCAGCTAGGAAGGCAGGCCCGGGGAAGCGGAGTTGAAATCACATGCCTAGTTGAAGCTTTAAAGACTGTCATATGCATGAATGATCACAGTATCCCGACACGATGGTCGTCAATTCCGTTGAACTTATGTGGGGTCCTGGGGTCATCGGTGAGTCCGCCGACGGTCCGTTCTATGTACCTCGATTTTGACTTTAGACTAAGGATTCATGATAGCTACAGCGTATGGATTTGAGATTTATGGTCTCTACCCAAAGTTGACATGTGGAATTGTGAAGGTTCTATGGGATAGCTTTCGGGCAGTATATCTTCTACCTCAGATCATTTCCGCAAGATTCGAAAAGACTCAAATTATTTGTGAGTAGGACTTCTGCACATCCATGGAAGCCTTGACTTAATGACATATTTAATCGCTAGATAATGTCAGTCTTGTACGTACTTTTGACGATGCTCGAGTGTACACTGATAACTAACGATGATGTCTTGCAGTTGTCTCGGAACAATACATGAATATGCCTTGATAGGGATGTACTGGTCTATCCTTATTTCGTGCCGTCGTAGCACGTCCTTTGAGTGCATGGCTAAACTTCCGTGGTAAGTCGACAGACTTGTTATTGGATCCAAATCAGCTCATCTAGAGGATAGGCAGATGGTGGCAAGTACATTTACATTGATGTAATACCACCTATTGAACATGGCTGCCGTAGCTGGGGGTATTTATGGCAGTGAGTCTTCCATATATAATTACTGTTACTAATTTTCAATAACATCAATAAGTGTTGGATTGTATTCGCAGTTCAGTGGTATGTGTCTGCCATGGATAATCTCCTGCAGCATGATATAAAGGTTGATTCGACTGTCGAAAGCTTTTATGCACACAGAGTTTGGATAAGTGAGTCATTCGGGGTCTACGGGACCAAGAGTTTTTAACGCTTTTCTTCAGTCACCGAATACAACCGCTTAATCACAGGCATAATTGTGAGACGCATTTCCATTATTTATTTCTCAGGTTAACACCAATCTTCAGTGCGCGTTCGCCATTGCAGCATTTGGTCAGTTCTTTCGATTCAGATACTCAACATCTGACTCTTCAGCGCCGTAGTTTTTGGCATGAGTGCGTCTATCTTTCATCCCTGATGTCAATGTCCTGATATGCTGTTGTCCTCGTCTCCAGTAACAGGCGGTCTGATGTGAGCTCTTGTTTCCGAGTTCGTATGATCTCTCATATAATTTCCAAAGATTTTACACGAGAAACCCTGTAGATTTATTCGGCAAAAAGGTTGGTCATGAAATGGTTTTGAACAACCTTCTCATACTTTGACTCAGTGGTGTCAGATTTCTGCTGTCGCTGGTGCCTTGTGCGATATTCTCATTACGGGGACAGTCTGGTGGTTTTTGCGTCCTGCACGAACAGACAATGTCCGGTACGAGCTCTGCCCTGTTCCTGTGGTCCAACTCATGCTATTGAAGGTCAAACCCGAATTATCCTAATAAACTGACACAAATTTTTGTTAATATGGGTTTATTTACTTGGTATGTGCAATGTTACAAACATGTCGAACACTCCTATCACGAGGTTCTCCAGCATTGTGGCAATTGCAATGGTTGTGCTCGTAAGTCCAGTCGTTCATACAACATGCGGGAAATAACGACAAGAACTGTTTCAGTACCAGGTTCAGGATGGCGGTCTTGGCCAGTTCTATTCTGCTTTGCCTGGATCACTACTAGCAAAAAGTCAGTATGTCGCATACTCACTGTGCAAACACTAAAACCAATCACCTTAGCTTATTTGAACTCGATGATGGCAGTGTAAGTGGATAAAAGACTCCTTTACATAAAGCCCACTAAATTGCGGATTTGTGGCCAGGCTCAATGCTAGGAAGTCAATACGCGAACAACAACTTGAAGTTGGCCGCGGTCCAATGGAGCTTCCTACCATACCAACCATACGTTGATCTTCCGCTCGTGTTAGCAGATATATATATATTTATTACTTAAGTTACTTACAAGCTTTCAATCTGCAGTCGTAGGATGGCGACCTTGACAAAGATACAAGATGGCAATGAGGAAGCCTTCAGTGTGGATAGAGCACGAGGAGGAGGCACAAAACGAATACGGAGGACCAACTATAGCAAGCGGGAGAGCATGTGCTAAATATGTTGACAATGTCAAGGTCAGTGAAACAGCGAAAGCGGCACATCATGCATAGCGACCTGCGAACTGCATGATGACGCCAAAAAGCGCGTAACCTCGAGTATTCACAAATTATAGTAAATCAGGGTCACGTGCGCGTGTTGATGGGAACGCGTCGTGACTCGTCGGAGTCGAACTGTAGGTCCACAATCGCCACATCAATCCACATCAGATTGATCAATGGTCTGCCACATTTACGCCACATTGGTCAACCAGATATAAGGGAGAGGTATTCTGTTAGTTTTCCCCACTTCACCAATCCCACCCACAACACAGTCAGCATAACGACAACACCTAGCGTCATGTCCCCTCCCGGCGAGACAGGCACATCGTCTACTCCGCCACGGGCCAATGCACCAGCTCATGGTGCTAGTAAAATAGAATCAACCCCAAACAGCCGTGGGGCTGCTGTCGTCAGCGAGAACATCGACCTGGTCGGTGTAAGGTGCGCACATTTCCTGTTCGCATTGAGTAGTAGCACCTAAAATTCCATCAAGGGTTAAGGAAGTTCGCCCATGGATTCAGCGGGACATCGAACAGGTTAAGCAGTGCAAGGCAGATGCGATGCTGCAAGCCCTCCTGCAGCGCGCTTCTTGCGCTCCGGAGACTAAACAGCCCGAGCTTCTGCAAAAGTGCCTAAAGGCAGTTCTGCCGGTGTGCAATGGACAGGTCTCCGCTGGAGGCATATACTCTTCGGGCGTCGAGCCAGCCCCGAAAAAATAGTGAGTGCTCTTTCGCTGATCGGACACTTTCATGCTTACAACGATTGCAAGCGTACATCCAGGAGTAGAAAGCAACTTCTACAGCCCTTTTATAGAAGCCACCAACATTGCGCTCGCTTGTCTTGAAGAGATCAAGGTTGATGGGATGCGCGTTCCTGTCCCCGCCGTGGACATGATCTGTCAGCAGAACGATATGCCCATGTACCAAAACCATCAGACCGTGAAATCGACTCGGAAGCCCGATGTCGTCTTTCTTCCTTTGAACAGCGCATGCGCTCCCTTCGAGGATGAGAAGGGCGGCAAGAAGGGCAAACAGAGGAGCAAACAGAAGGACGACGAGAAGGACAACGTGAAGGGCGACAAGAAGGGTGACACAAAGCGCAAGGCTCATATGGTCAAGGACGCAATGACAAAGCCACCAGCACCACTCCCCTGGGAAGATGTTCTAGCTTGCATCGAGTTCAAGAGAAAGACACCAGGGAAGAAGCAAGGGATTAAACCGCTGGTGCCTTCTTCGTATAACATGAAAGACTATGTCCCTACCAAACCAGAATATCTCCCGGTGGATCATCTTAAGGCTGAAGATCCGGCGCCAGGCCCTTCCAGACCCCGGCAACACAGCCTGCGTCCGACACTGCACGTAAGTGATTGTATTCTTGATTCCAAAGTCAAAACAAATCGCCCTAGCAGCAGTTATGTCTTCCAGCCTGACTGCTGCCCAGCCTTCACAGGGCGGGTCTAGCTCCAAGCGCAAGGCCGCAGACACTTTGCAATCCGCCGCGAAAAAATCCAGGATCGAACCCGACGAGCCAGATGTGACCGTCCAGACGGGTATGTACGCCGCCGAAATGTTCGCGGCCAATCTTGCCGTCAATTATCTGATTAATCTTATCGTCGTCGGTGGGTTTGCTCGTCTATCGAGATCGGTCGCGCTCTCACCACAGCTTTTTTAGACGATGTGATATGGATCTGGTATTATGATCGCCAGGGCAATATCCAAAGCTCGGGAATCAACTTCATCCAAGATCTCCCGCGATTCATGGTGCTGCTGTATGCTTTACAACGCTTCGAGCTTCACGATTGGGCCGAAATAAGGACTTCCTCCCAATTGAAGTCGAAGGGAAACAATGTCACGAATTCAAAATCAAGGATGAAAACCTTGGAGAGGTGGACCTGCTGCTTCACACCAGCCACGACGAAAGAGTGACGCACTACGGACTGCAAGGGCGCGCCACCAATGTGGTCCCTGTCACCAGCGAAGCGCTTGCGAAGAAATACGACAACATCCAGGATGGGATGGTGGCCAAGATCTTTTGGGGAGAGGCGAGTCGCACTAGCGAGCCGGAAATCTTGGACAAGGTTAAGGAGATCGCGAAGGTGCACAATACCGTAAAAGATCATATTCCCGAGCTGCTTTGGCACCACACGTTCACGAATTTTACATCCACCATCCGAGAAGCGCTCGGCGTTCCAGAGCCTACCACGGGCAGTCGTGTGCTTTACATTCTCGTATTCCGCAAGCTCCACCCCATCACGAGGCTTCACGGCAAAGAGCTTTTCGACGTGTGGTATCAATGTATCCTATGTACGTGTTTTCGTCGCATTTCACGAGGCCCTTCGTTGACATCGCATGCAGGCCACCTCACTCTGTGGAAGAATGGGGTCTATCATCGAGATGTCAGTCCTGGAAACTTGATGTGGTATTGGAAAGATGGCAAGCGGATAGGTGTTTTGAACGACTACGATCTATCGTCTTTGGCAGATGACCAGGGTCCTCGGGGCAACGAGCGCACGGGCACGGTACCGTTCATGGCGCTCGATCTTCTCTCCGCAAAGGCTCAACGAGGCGAAGTTAAACACCTATATCGCCATGATCTGGAGTCATTTATGTGGGTTTTTGTGTGGATTTGCTTGCATTACAAGGAGGGAGTCCTTCTACCAGCGGAATTGCGCCCCTTGGATGAATGGGCGAGATTAGACGCTGTGACATGCGGCGAGAAGAAATATTTTTTCCTAGGTCATATGCTAGACTACCCCTCGCACATGAAGCCGCACGTATGGCGTTTCCTTGTGCAGTGTATTCTTGTGCTCAAAAAAGATACCGACCGTCGATCTGGTCTCCGCCTCGAGAAGCTACTGATGGTACCAGGAGCAGCGGAGCAGTCCAACGATGAGGACCTGGAAGATATCGATGGTTTTCTACGCACGTTTACAAATACGAAGAGCTGGGTTGAGCTCTCTGAGCTCAGCGACCCTGCACAGTGATTTCTGTACTCCTACATACAGTTTTCTACATATCGATACTTGTAACTTTCAGTTATTTATGCTCATCTGCAAACCACAGCGATAGCATTGCAGACTCGGAACACACAATCAATAATAATGATACACCCGCCGGTTGGTTGTTGTTCTTATTTACCTCCTGACAGTTTGCTTTCATCACTCCAGTGAGCATATTCTATCTTCTTTACTATTTCTTTTGGCTTGAGCCGACATGAGATGGTTATCAAGGCACTTGGCAGTTGGCACCTGAAGTTGTCGGGCATAAATGGAAAAATTATCACATTCTGAAGGAGAAAAACGCTTTGTTTCCATATCAGATGCAGATTCATATCACAGCTGTAGCTGCAATTCCGCACTAGCCAGGCTAGCCTTATTATGTAAATTATAAACGCGGTTGTCTCCATTGATTCATATCAATCCAAATGTGTTTTGGAAGAACTCCTTGTATGCATGGCACACGATTAAAGACTTGCCTACAGCTTGACAAACGTTCAAGCTAAGGGTTGACAGCCTAATTTATGGGCAAAATTGTGATAGGAGAAAAGTAAGGAGCCAGAATAGTTGTAATCGCATGCATATACATGGCGTGGCATGACATGAGCCTATGTGTAAGACCTAGAATATACAAATTACCGCCCAGCGCCAGGGACGTTGCGTCTCTCCCGCCGAGGACGCTCTGGTTGCTGGATAACAGTCTGTACTATGGTCACAGGGATGGAGTCGAAGTTGAGTGCCTTGAGAAGTTCCTAAGAAAAATTCAGATATCAGTATAAAATTCTTGCCAAAAAAAATATGGAGATAGCTGAAGGGGAAATCGAATAGGACTTACAGAGGTATCCTTGTCAATCTCCAAGCCTGTTGCGCTCGTGTCAAGAGCAGACACCTCAGGCACGTAGTTATCCTTTCGCTCGCGCTCCTCCTCCTGGAGCTTGAACGAAATACCACGGACGGGCCCGCGTTGGATACGCTTCATCAAGTGGGTAGTGAAGCCGGAAACCTTGTTACGGAGGCGCTTGGAGGGGACCACAGCCTGTGGGAAAGGGATGAGATGGCGCAAGTGGGTGGGGTGGAAAGATACTAACAACTTCATCGATAATGCGCTTGTTGGTATGGAAGTCGAGGGTGAGGCGGGGGTAGCTGTGTGATATGTGTCAGAATCGGTCACTGCTCCAGTCTAATCATTCATTGTCTGTCTTTCCAGACTTCTGGTCCTCTATGCCCGAAACCCGGTCAACCGTTAGATTAGACTTACTATTTTTCAATGAGCACACGGGCAGCCCTCTTGGTGGTTTTAGTACGAACACGACCCTAATCGCAGCATCAGGAATGATAACATCTGTCTGACGCAAACACGCACCATTTTGTGGGATTTTTAGTGTTGAGGACGTTGACGATGTCGATGCCTTAAGGCCAAGATCACGCAGGCGAAGCTCTCGGTAACTTCCGTAGTGGCTGAAAGGTACTATACAGTCGCACAGCCACATGTTCAGTCTTACAATCCAATTCATTCGAGTCCATAAGCCAATCATCCGGCACATCCTCAAGGCCAGCAAGGTGAGCCTGCGCTTATGTCTACGTGCGACTTGCATGATTGTGCTGTATTCTTGGCTTGACCGGCCCCATGCCATGCTTTCTCGCAGCTCGTCTTGACTCGCGCTTTCCGTAGCACGACACTCAGACGAGCATAGGTACTCACATCGCGTTCGATAGTGTCACCTTCCCATCCTGCCTCGACCTTCGATAATTCAAAATGGTCCGCGTCTCTGTTCTTGTGAGTATCCTATTTGTTTTAGTATAGTGAGCCTGATCGTAATTTTGTATTAGAATGACTGCCTTGTAAGTCAATCGCATCTATGAGTGGAGCTGTGTTGATTTATTGAGCTACTAGAACAACATTGTCAATGCTGAGCGTCGGGGAAAGCGCCAAGTCCTTATTAGACCTTCCTCGAAGGTCATTGTGAAGTTCCTCTCTGTCATGCAGCGCCATGGTGGGTCTGCGTTTTCCACTGAAATCCCTCATTCATTACTTTGAGCGATTCTCGGAGTTATAACTACGATTGCCGAGGCTTGACTTTCTACCCGGCCTTCGTTTTAATTCTCCGAAATATTAACTTGTCTCACAAAACCAAACAACGCTGATCTTCTCTGTCTAACGGATCAGGGTTCACTGTAGAGTCTACATTTTTTTTTTTTCAACTTTACGCATTTTTAGTCGCATGGGAATGAGTACTAACTTTGATGCCTTGCAGGCTATATTGGTGAATTCGAGATCATCGATGACCATCGTTCTGGCAAAATTGTGATCCAGCTCAACGGCCGGCTCAACAAGACGGGTGTCATTTCACCACGTTTCAATGTCCAAGTGAACCAGATCGAGTCCTGGGTTAACTTGCTCCTCCCTGCCCGTGGTTTCGGAAAAATTATCTTGGTAGGCTGTTCCGAATCTGAGATTGGAATGCAGGCTGACTTCTATCGTGATGACAGACGACGTCATCGGGAATTCTTGATCACGAGGAGGCTCGTCGCAAGAACGTTGGTGGGAAGCTTCTGGGATATGTCTACTAGAGTTGTATGCTATGTCGCCCTAAAAACCATGCCATGCATGCTATGCATGTTTACTGAGCCCAGATGACTCCTTTTGTGTGATTTCCTTGTATTGAGCATGAGCCAAGCTGGAAGCAAAACGTAGCCAAACAGAGCAACATCTCGGTTGTGGGCGGTATACTTACTTGCACCATATTCACGCGCCTTCATTCTCATCAACGGCATGACGCTTCCTGCAAATGACGCCTTCTCGTTAGGCCTCGCGCACAACCAGCCCCGTCGCTCGAGCTCGCGCGTCCGCACTCCGTCACTCCCACGTCGCTCCTCTTCCCCAAAAATATCTTTTTCTCCACCTTCCACGTCAAGCAGCATCGTCTTCTCGTCACAGCCAGCAAATGGAATGCCTGCGAAGAGGGGACATAAGCGCAAGGCATCTGCAAGAAACGGTTCCCAACAGCTGAAACACAACGGAGAGGCGACGATAGAGGAACTCATAGAGGAGGTTGACGCGCGGATAGCACGCGAGCGCAAGCTGTCCCCCGACAGCTCACCTGATAAGCACAACACTGTGAAAAAACAGATTGATTGGGAGATTCCTCGCAAGGCGTTGCATTCATCGATTGGTATGTATATCCTTGACTCCCCTGAAGGTTGTTGGTCTGACGAGCGGTCTTTGGCAGGTTTCTTTACGATTTACCTATACACCTCCAAAGGCAGCCCACAGACGGTTGTTATTGCCTTGAGCTCTGCCCTTGCTGTTCTTGTTCCAATAGATATTCTCCGCCTGAAGTACCCCCTCTTCGAACGTGCCTTTGAAAAATGTGTTGGCATCTTTATGCGCGATAGTGAAAAGGCAAGCGTGACCAACACTAAGCATGCATTCTGACCTCACGTATCCTTAGAAATCATCCAATGGTGTTATATGGTATATTCTCGGCGTCAATACTGCGCTAATCGCGTTGCCTCTCGACATCGCAGTCGTCTCAATTCTTATGTTTGTACCGTTCCTCTGTTTTGCCATGCCGTGTTCATCATACTCCAACAGCCTTTCTTGGGCTGACACAGCCGCATCCACTTTCGGTCGCCTCTGGGGCTCACTCACGCCCCCGCTCCCTGCACGACTCCTTGGTCTCCCTCTTGCCCCTCGTAAAAGTCTGGCAGGTTTCATTGCAGCCTCACTCACAGGCGCTGCCGCCGCTGCCGGATTCTGGACGTACCTTGGCCCGATGAGAGACAACTGGACGTGGTCCTGGGACGCTGGTGTATCGAGTATGTTTAGCGGTGGGAGCACCGAAGGTGGGAAGGTCTTCAGTGGGTGGGCAGGTCTTGCTGTTGTGACTGTGTGCGCGGGTTTATTTTCGGGCGTTGCTGAAGCGCTCGGTGAGTATGTTTTATTTTTTGCTTTACTTTGCTTGCTCACTCTGGAGTGCAGATCTGGGTTCCGTGGACGATAACCTCAGTCTACCAATTATCGCTGGTGGATGCCTATGGGGACTCTTCAAAATCCTTGGCTGGCTAGGCGACGTACTCTTATGATTCCTCTTTTCAACTCCTCCGCTGTGATCTTCGCCTTCAGCTTCAATCATTGGATACTTGCAATTTCAGTGCCTCATAAGTTCAATCTTTCATTAGTGGATATTTTACCTGGCACACGTCGACAGTGATGACGAGAGTGAAACGAGATGATATGATGGATGATATATTAACCGATTTCATGCGTTTGTCTGTGCTGCTTTAATGTGCTAGTTAGTAGAAGTAGAGTACTATAGTCATTCATCCGTATACCAAATTCAAGCCATGTTTGTTGTCCCTGTCAGCAGCTACACGCCAGAGCAGCCCAGGGTTCCACAATAATATCAGCCACCAATAAGAAATGTCATTAGGAGCAGAACGAAGAAGTCAGTATGAATGTATCATAAGATCATGAAGCAATCCAGAGTAGTTCTTTAGAGACGTGCCCAACCCAGCAACGTCAAAGAATAAGCAACATAGCAAGGTCGAGTCCAAAGCATTGTGATCTCTACCCGCTGACGCGGCCCGTATACCCCGCAGTACCGACATACACCCCCTCAGCTGTCATCACAGCCGCATGCCCGCCAGGAGTGATCATCGCGACGTGACCAGTTGGCGTGGCGCTCGCTGTGAAACCTCCGTGGGTGCGGTACAGTGATCCTGCGCTGGCATGTGTAGACCAGAAGCTGTCATATGTCAGCGGGCCGCTCCCGTTCCCATTCCCATTCCCAAACGAAGGTTGCGAGTTAGTACTGGGCTGCGAATGAGATATTTGTGGATTGGACTGATTTTGGAGCGAGGTTGCGTGATAGGATTGGGTGAAGGAATATTGGGGAAGGGGTTGGGGCATGAAGGGATTGGGTTGGGGTTGGGAGGACTGTCGATTGAGAGGCATGTATGGGTTGTATGGCTGGGATTGTATGTGCGTTTGAATCTGTGTTGGTGTTTGGCTGTGTGACGGAGCCTGGAATTGAAGTTGAGGTTGGGGCTGCATTTGCATCTGCGTGAACCTTACCATAGTTACTGGGTCGCTAAAATCGAGGGGGCTGTACGGAGGGGCTACTGTCTCTGAGTCCTGGACAGTAGCTGATTGTGTATTGAGGTGAACAGGAGCGGGAGTAAGTTGAGACGGTTCCTGAGAGGGCGCCTTCTCAGGGAGGGTCTGTAGTGTGTGTGATGCAGATTTTGAGGTGGTGTCGGTAAACGAGTTTTGCACGGGAGTCGTTGTTAATTTAACAGGAGAATCATGCGGAGACGTGTGCCCTCGGGAAGTATCTATGGGAGGTGCTTGGTTATTGATGACCTGCTGTGATACCTCATCGACCACCACAGGTTCGGGAGGTTCTGGGACGGGTGCGGTGGGAGGGAGTGGATTCGTAGACAGTAGAGGGACAGTTTTTGTAGGTACGACAGGACGCAGCCCGCGTACCTGCGAATGATGGAAATACAGGTTCTCAACCTCGTTCAAGTTTTGGCGTTGCTAATTAATCAACGGTCGGGCCATCAATTACCACATCAACAAGTAAGGAAGCGTACCCATCCATGCTCAACCTTGAGCTTTGCGTACTGCAGGCGCATCTGTAACTGTTTCGAGAGCTGGGATTATCGTATTAGAGATGTGATATAGGCAAGGAGCATGTCAACTGCGTCTTGAAGGCATAGAAAACGTACGTGATTTGCTTTTGCGCGCTCCAAAGTTTGCTTTCGTTTTTTTTTGCTCTGCTTCGTTCGACTGGGGAGATGCTATAGTTACCATGGTAAGGGCTTGCAGGTAAGTAAGTTGCAGAGACTGACAAAGTGAACTAAACCACAAAGATCCCTCGTAATAGTAAAGTTTCCTCATTTGGATTGCCGCCGGGATATTCTTTCCTAGTTCATCCAAGAACACTGCGGAAAACGATGGGCAGGCTTTGATGGACTGTCATGGACAAGTTCACTGCACTCGAACCGACGCGGCTTTATTCGTCGTCGGCGTCGGCGTCGGCGTCGACGACAAACAAGAGGGGAAGCAGAACACAACCTATTTCTCGATGGATTGGCAAATTACCTGCTGACATTCACTTGCTTATCCTTAACCACCTCCCCATCCCCGACATCCCTGCCTATGCTCGAGCATCAAGGGCAACCGCTGGTCTATCTCGCGATGAGAAAGTATGGGAACGAAGGTGGAATGATTTAGCTATCACTCGGCATGCCCTGGATGACACATTAGACGACATTGAATCCAAGCAAAAGCCAAAGGCTAGCACATATTCGCCTCCTACGATACCTGTAGATGATGATTTCGGAGATTTCACGTCTGCCCCGCGCACGCCATCTGTGCCATCTCTCTCTGCTGCATTTACATCATTCGCGTTCACAGATGCATCTCCAGGAAAGCAGACATTCCGCACCCGGTATACACGCGCTCATTCAATTCTAAACAAATGCCTGGCTCCTCTGCAGCAGCCTCCCCATGCGGTCCTTTCCGCGCTTACACCTCTCATAGGCACATCTCTGTTGTCTCAGGCTCGTTCTCTCCGCTTACTCAGCTTCTTCCTCTCCCCCCGCGTCCAACCCGTAAGAAATTGGGACATTATTCTCGCCGCTCTGAAGGCTGCTATAGATCGCTTTGACGTATCACTTCTGACTGCTTTTGATACTGCTGATTCTCGTGGAGACGAAGTGATGATGAGACAGGCTGCTCATGCCAGCTGGGAGGTGTGGCCTGGGTTTGGGGATTGGGAAATGGGCAAGGTATGGGCTGAGAAGCGAGAGATATTGTATGAGCAAGGTCGTTGGAATCCGCTAGCTAATTTCACGTGAGTAACCTACATGATCTGTATGTTTCGAGTATTCAAATGAGGCGTGCAGAGAGGAAAATACCCTTGACTTTACACCTATGGATGAATTTATGGCTAGCGTCATAGGTGCGCTGGAGGAACATGGCAAGAGGGCTGTGTTCGTCTTTCCGCCAGCTGCCGGAGTCCTCATCGGGTTCGCAGAACGTGTTGCCAACGAAGTTGTGAGTTCACGTCATGTCTATTTCTCCCCCATTTCATAACTATGGGTGCGTGCAGGTTGGCGAATACATAGCCCCGCTGCTAACGCGTGCCAGAGAGATATCGAATGCTCTCTATCTCACCGCAGTGGCTGCCAGCTTCAGGGAATCATGGAGGATTGTGGATGTTCTTACTACCTTGTCTAGTAATTTCAGCGACAAAGGTAAAGACAAGGCAGAAGATGTCGTGTACGTGATCAAATTCCTGGCACGCTCGCTCTTCCACGTTCCTGATCGTCGCTGCATTCTTTCGGAGTACCGTTAGAAGCATTGCTAATTATGTGAATCCGTAGATTCATGATGTTTGAACCAAACATGGACGAATACCTTGACGAGGAAATAGAATCATTAAAACAGGCATTCGAGGTAATATGCAAGGAGTGGGCCCGATCGGTACGTGCCTCTCTTCCTACTGACGGTCTTTGTTCAATACCTCACTTCCAACTTGCAGACATTAGCGCTTGCATCACACGGTTCACCCACGCAAGCACAACAGACCCGCTTCCTTACTGCGCAGAACCCGGCTCTCATGAAGCGTACCGTTCTAGCGTCATTCACTGACGTACTCCTATTGCCCGTGACCATAGTCCCACGTACCGTCGGTGCCGGAGTGGTAGCTGTAGGGGGAGCTGTAGGGGGAGCTGTTGGCGCGGTCGGCACAGGTATGGTCCAAGGCATTGCGATGCTTAATCCACAGCGGTGGGTCGGTGGCACGGGATCAGTGAACAACGCAAAAGAATATACCAGCTTCGGCCTCGGTAACGCCGAAGGAGAGGCCGCTATCTTTGAGATTGGTGCTGATGAAGAGGGAGGTGATGATGGTGTTGACGAAAGTTCGATGGCACCATGTAAGTATTGATTGTGATGTGGAGTAGGAGACTCATCAGCTACAGCATCCACACGAGATACTGCTTCGATTGCTAGCACAAACACAGCTGCAATCTCCTTTACGCCATCTACATCTAGCACCTCTCAAACAAACGGGGCTTCCTCTGCATCTGCGATAAAATCGACGCTGGCGCCGACAGGAAATCTTGATCTCCTCTTATCCCTTGATGTTGCTCTCCAGTTGATTCACGCCGACCGTGATGCACTCAAACGCTTGGAGACCTTTGCGTCGTACCCCGGTCATTATGGAATAAGGGTGAGAGAAACGATCGAAGAAGCATTCTGCGAGATGCTAGGAGTATTGTGTAACAGGCATCTAGAGAAAGGTTTTGGAATGTAAGTGATCTATTTTGCGGGTCCATCACTCGTTTGTATATTTGTCATAAGGTAACCTTCCGTGTTGGCAGAGCAACAGAGCGGATGAATTCATACAAACCATCAGAACACGAAGAAACTGCCAGTGTGGCGCCGCTGCTGCAATTTTTCGAGCTCGTCCACATAGGGGATACGATTCAAAGCATGGTACAAGTATTCTTTGACAAAGAATTGGTATGTGCATTTTGATATCACGGACGTTTCTCCAGACTCTGTTACCTTTGTCAGGCTCCATACATCGACAAAACGGACTTCCTGAATGTGGTCGTGAGAGAGAAGAAACGCTTTGAAAATACACTTGATGACTGTGTTGCTGCAGGGCTTAATGCTGGAACACAGGTGCTAATGAATCAGGTGTGTAGTTGTGCTTTCCAAATCCTTCTTTGCAAATTCATTGGTGCGTTAGGTTGAGCACGTCATCCTGACGTTGACAAAACCACGGGAATATTATCCCCCAGAAGATGCTCCACTAGAATTAGGTCCCACTCGGGGCTGTACGGAAGCTATCCGATGCCTAGATATGCATTGTAAGCTTCTCAAGGGCAGCACGAGCAAGGAGGTACTTGAAGTGTTCTACCAAGAGGTTGGAATCCGGTTATTGGGGTGAGTGTGCAGATGTTGAGACACCTTGTTGTGGGAGGCTGATGTGATGGCACAGTATACTGCAGAAGCATATCAAGCGCCAGATCATCTCTCTGAATGGCGGTTTCCAAGTCATTGCCGACCTCAATGCTTATTACTCCTTTATAGCCTCTCTCAAGGCCGGTCCATCTCCGCTGATTTCAATCGCATGCCTGATGCCTATGCCTTGTGAATAGGTACCTAATATCACTGCGGATTTCTCGCATTTGAAGATGTTGGGACATGTCTTTGTCGTGGAAGACGCAAAAGATCTGGCACAGATCGTGAGAGATGTGACAAGATATGGTGGAGCATATCGACCCGAGGTATGCGGTTTTCCAGCGCTATCGCGGAACAACTCCAAATGATGTTTTCGCTAGGATATTTATGAATTTATTCAACGACGCGCTGATTGGAAAAAGATTGAGAAGACGGTAGACAAGACGATGTATAGTTTGAGCTTCAAGGAAGATTGTATTGTTTGCTGAGCTTAGTGACTGGAGTGTATCATGACGCTACGTACCAGCTGTGTTATAGAGTTGACTTGGCAGAAGGGAAGCGTTGTCTTTACACACTGCCAGCTCGGCCGTACCGCCGTTCTAGGCTACTTACGTGATGGTGAAGAACTCCCTTATAGTTTTAATGCCGTACCAGTATTGTAGCCGAACATATAGCATATGGGGCCTGGGCAAACCCATAAGTACTTATATAATAATAACCTCCGCCGGTGCCAGTGCGGTTGACTATCTAAGTACTAGTCAATGTTAGTGGCGCCATTCGGTTTGGTCAGAGACTAACGCTCATGAGCCGTATAGTAGTAACTTCTTTTCATGGCAGAAGGCAGCCTTCGGAACCTGCTAAGTGCTTCTTCCCTGCGGCTTGCCTCACACACCGGCAGTTTGAGAGTTTCTCACTATGCAAAATTTGTTTCGAAATGTTAGTGATAAAGTTGGCATTCTTACGTATATACATTTTGACACAGTGAAACTAAAAAAAATTGGACGAGTGGCTAAATCCTGGGTGAAATTCTACATTTTATGAATTATTTTGACACTGTAAAAGAAAGCCGTTCAACCAGCAGCAGGATCTGAAGAAAAATGTTTGAACATTTTGATTCAAATCTCACATGGGGTGAGATGTCAGCAAAATTTGAATGAAACACATTTTGCTGGAGTTTTTACCCCAGGTGAGATTTGAATCAAAATGTTCGAACGGGGGTAGGCCCGCACGTGAAAGCTCAAACGTATCGACCAATTAGACTTGTGTAAAGGAAAATTAAACTCGATAGATCTTGCTGCCAGTTAAATGTCTTTCTTTTACGGTATCAAAATGGTCCATAAAATGTAGAATTTCGCCCAAGGTTTGGCCACTCATCCATTTTTAAAAATTTTACTGTGTCAAAATGTATATAGTAAAAATGCCAACTTTATCACCAACATTTCGAAACAAATCTTGCATAGTGAAAAACTCCCAAACTGCCGGTGCGTTCAGTGTTTCTCCTTCATCAAGCACAATGGCGGCCGATTCCACGGAGCTAATGTGGGAGCCAGGATTCATTGGTGAGTCTTCTGAAGATCTGACGGCTGGTCTTCGATTCCTCCTAGCTGACTCTAGGCTTTGAAGGATTTATCATAACTACAGCGTATGGACTCGTGCCATTCAGTCTCTACTACTGTGGGTTGACCTGCATGATTTCAAAGGCTCTACGGGACAGCTTTCGGACAGTATCTCTTCTACGTGCGATGGTTTCCGCAAGATTCGAGAGAACTCAAATTATTTGTGAGTCCAACTTGTGTGCATCAACGAAAGCATCGTCAATCTACACCTCTGATATAGATAACAATGGCCTTGTGGGCGCTTTTCATGATGCTCGATCATGATTATACACTGATACTAAGACGATGTCTCGCAGTTGTTTGGACACAATACAGGAATACTCGTTGATAGGGATGTACTGGTCTATCTTTATTTCGTGCCGTCGTAGCATGTCCCTCGAGTGCACCACTCAACTTCCGTGGTAAGTCGATAGAATTGTTCCTGATAAATTGACTCATAAAGAGGATAGGCAGGTACTGGCAAGTTCATTTTTATTGATGTAGCGTACTGCATATTGAACGTTGCCTACGAAGCTCGCTGTACTTACGGGAGTAAGTCTCCCGTATCTGGCTGTTATTAACATTAATTGACAAATTGTAAGTATTGGATCATTTTCGCCGTTCAGTGGTACGTGGTTCCTGTTGCTGGCTTCCTGTAGGACGACGCCAAATTTACTTCGGCTGTCGAAAGTTTTTATGCATCCAGGGTGTGGATCAGTGAGTACTCTAGGATCTACAAGAGTAAAGTTTCAAGGAGCTCCTTTAGTCACGGCACAAAATCGCTTGATAACAGGCACTGTTGTGAGATGCCGTTTTCATCATTCTTGTTGCGGAGAGTTCCAACATAAACTTTCAGTGCGCACTCGCAACTGCATCATTCGGTCAGCTCTTTCGATCTCAGTCACATAACCTCTGATTTTTGAACGCTGCAGTGTGTGGCATGAGTTGCGTCAATCCTTCATGTCCCCTCTCAATGTTCTAATATCTTGCCGTATCCGTCTCTAGTCATAAGTGGTTTAATGTAAGGCGATCTCGTTCATTGAGCTCATATGACTTCTCATATACTTTCAAAGAATTGTCACGCGAAACCCTGAAGTTCTATTCCATACGAAGGTCCAGTCAGCCTTAACATAATTTTGATGAGCAAGGAATTCATACTTGGATTTAGTGGATACAATTAGCGTCCTGCGCTAGTGCATTATGTGATGCTGTCATTACAGGGTCAATTTGGTGGTTTTTGCGACCGGCGCGAACAGGCTACATTCGGTATGTGCCTCTGCTATGCTTATGGTCTGACTCATACAGCTACGCATGTCAAGTTCGAGGGGTTATCTCAATGAATTGACGCTGGTTTTTATTCAAATGGGATTGTTTTCCTTGTATGTGTAACTTTGCATTCCTATTGAACACTTTATTTCACATGATTTATCCCCCAGCCTTTTGGCAACTTCCATGGCTATGATCGTAAGTCTTCTCATCCACATCCATGCAAATCACCGGAAAAAATAACAATCAGAACTATTGCAGTATCAGTTCCAGGAGGGTCTTGGTAGTCAATTCTATACCGCTGCGCCTGGAGCGGTGATAGGAAACTGTCAGCGATACTATATGTTCCTTATGCACTACGCAAATACTAACCCTCTCGTTCATAGCCTATACTATTTCGATGTTATCAGTGTGAGTCAATCAGTCCTCCATACGAAGCTCGCTAAACTGCTAGTTAGGCTCAATGCCAGGAAGTCCGTTCGCGACCGGGAACGACTTGCTCGCGACGTAATAGAGCTTCCTGCGCTACCCACAATACTTTGATTTTTTTAGTTCTGCTAGTACCAAACGTATGTTCTTTGGCCAGCGTATGGGCCGTCCCATCTATCCCACCCCTTCCAGTTTTAATCGTTAATCATAATTGATGCTCTTTACATAGAATCCATGGACTACATTCTCCAGATAAGTAACAAAACTTCATCTCACAGGACTCGGGCACGTGGCAAGGTGCAGAGAATCTGTTGGGTAGTATCCGATTTGCAGACTTGAGGCCTCTGAGGTCTTGAAGTGGAGTTCTGAACTGAGAGGCCTGTGACCACTATTGGCGACTTATGACAGTGTAAGAACACAAAACAATACTTACCTCCACTTACAGCTGCTTCCATATCCTACGCGCAAAGTAACTTTCCGTCGTTGTGTTCCACTGACGAGAGCATATATCGGACCTCGCGCGACGCGAGGGCAAACTCATATATCATGATGACCGGCGTGAGCTTGCTGGGGACGGGGACGCAAACGCTATGCCTAGTATGGTTTCGGACCTGCACCAGTGCCGCAGCGCGTCAGCCGCCCAAGGTCTAGGTCTCACATTATTGATTCATCCGTTGATCATACTGTCCGGCCGGACTTTCACCTCCCGGAATTAACGATTCCCAGATGCACTCCGTTTCGTCGGATGGTGGTCTTAGCCAAGTGGTACTACCGCGACGGAATCAAAATCTGTTTCACTTTGACTGCGCAGGGTCGAAACCTGCTGAGCTCTTTTTCTATCGGAATACACCTTGATATTGACTTATGGATGGATTCCTCAGGGGTCCATCTAACTGGTCTTAGCCAAGTGGCTACCACAACAGAGTCAAAATCTGTTGCTCTTGGAGTTGGTTCGAAACCTACTGACAACATTTTTGCGGTGTATAGATCCTCTGAGGTCCTTGTTTACTAGCGCCGGCGCCGAAACCTCTTTTTATGTGATAGTCTGTCCATGAAAAGGGATTCACCTTCACGTCCTGTGATGGCTTCAGCTTTTCCTCGGAAATTTTCTAGTTATCATCTTCAACTCATGGGCATGAGAGAAGATGATTCAACGAGAACGCGATGCCGAGAACCTAAACACCATTCATATGCTGTAGCTGTTGGTTCCATCACACTAATTATTCACTGTAAGTAATTCTCATCCATCGCTATCGATTTCTTAATCTCATCTGACCAAGTGAAACCAACCTTCACAAGTTGATCGTGTTACGACCACTGTTAAGCATGCACTGCCTAAGCTTTCCGGTTTACTAAAATAACGCAAACTTGGTGGTGGCCCATCATCGGGCAAACCTCTCAAAGAAAAGGAAAATCACGGTGCTCAAGTTCTGACTACTAGTAAATCCAACCCTCTAATTAAGTTTGTAAGGGTGGGTATGAGTTCAGCAGGGAATTGTGAAAAAAAACGATGCAGAAATGAGACGAGTGCAAAGGAATTCGAGAAGAATAGGAAGACGTTAGGACGGCTTTTCGGTCGTACTTGGAGCGGGGATCCGACTATTGGATTCACTGTAGGTATGAGTGTACATGGGCACTGGGCAGTATATATACTAGCACGTTTTCGAATACTTAACTAGGCCGGAACGAGCATAAGAAGCATATGGCGAGCCTCCAGGTGAAAGTAGTCGGTGAAGCAAGGAGATCGTGAAGTCTGAGCACAAGGTGAGATAACGAAAGAGAATGGAGATGCCTAAGGGAATGTATCCACGTGCACGTAACTCGGATGCGAAGAGTTGCGCTCTTCGCATCAATGAGTCACGTGGACCACTTCGACCGCATGGTTCGAGCGTCTTGCATGGTCGGTATATCATTTGTCAGAACCTGTCTATTGAAATGTACTCATTCTCATCACACATGGGTCTGACAGTGAATTTTCCGCAGCTTTTCTCGATTGTTGCCCTGGCTTACTACTTTTCAAAGGATACCGCTGATGATGTATACCTTGGATGCATTCTCCAAATGATAGTACATGATGAATTGGTACTTGTGGGATAAGCTGCGGCCTGTCAAATTATTCAAGCGCCGCGCGTTCTCCGCGACTCAAAAAGTCCAACGGATCCCTTGCGTTCGACTCAAATCCAAGCACGTCTCCTAGTCCTCCTGAACAAGTGTCAGGAGCAACGTCTTGAATCTTCTATTCGACTGACTGGGGTATGTTCCGTTGACGACAACGTTCAATGTGGACAGGTCCAGTCATTCGAATAGTACATAATACCGCGCATACATCTATATATATATCGCAAGGGGAGCGACGCCGTCTTTGAATTAGTTCTACTGGGTTGACTAGGAAACTTCACATGCACTGGGAATGTGGATGGGCCGAGTCATTCGAATAGTACATAACGCTGCGCATGTATCTAGGGAGCGACTCAGACGTCGTCTTTGAATTAGTTCTACTCGATCGACTGAGCGGGTTAACATTCGTATGGAGGCCTAGTCATTCGAATAGTAATATTCATGTGCTTTTTAACTTTTGCTCGCGTTCCAGATTCAAATACAACGTAGAGTTCAAGTCGAGCCATACATCCAGACCTATCATTAGTAGAAGCCCCGTCCGTCCATAACAAGTGACTGTCAGATGTGAGTATGAGGTGGTGTCATATATGTCGACGGCTGACTGCTAGACAACTCTAGACCTTGAATAACGGCAGGTGCATCAAACAACCGTTACAACTCTCACCCACCTCAAATTTTTTTTTCGAGAAATCCGAGAAATCCGACTGGTAAGTTGTCAAGCTCAAGTCCGAACTCCAGCAGAAGACGACACGGGAATCACACGATCAATCAGCGCGTTCCTTTGATATCAATATCGAACGGCTTCGTGTGTACCGTTTTACCGGTTCATGGAAAATTTAGTCAGTCAAGGTACAAGATGGAGAGGTCCAAATTCCAAGGTCCAAGGCCCCAAGGCTTGGAATCGAGCGCTGAGCGGTGATAACTTATCTATCAAGAGCGCCGAGGTTAAGATCGCGCTCGCCCCGCCGCCTCGAATTCGCTTGCTAAGCGCATTCATCTGCATCAATATTCAACCGCGCATGCTGTGGTCTTGAAGGAAGTTTGTACTTTCGTGATCACATGATCGGATCCTCGAAAGACAGTCTGTTGAATGTCTTCTGCGGGTTATCATGCATCAATTTTTCCTCGCGATCAATCAGACGGTATCGCAAGATCTAGAGCACCCAGAAACAGTCATGTGCCAAAGAAGGCTTCCTTTGACAATAGAGTATTACTTAATGCAAGCGAAGAAGCAATGGGTATGTCTGATGCTGATGCGCTAGTATAGAACGATCTCATTTCTGCGGAAATGAAAACGTCTATCGCCTCGAAGTATCTGATTATGAAAAGGGCTAGAGCACGATGGTGGAAGAGCGACTCACGGACTACCGGATGATTATTGTACTTTTGTGAGATAAGGGATGGTGTTGTCATGGTGGACCTATAGTGAATTTGAATTACGGGGAGGGTTTAGCCGTGTCCGGTCACTCATGAAGATGACAGGGTATGCAGCTGTCGAGCTTTGTGAGAATTGCCAAGGATTTGCATGATGTCATCTTTAGGTGTTTCTAAAATAGTCACGATATTGATAACAACACGGAATATTGCTTACGATGTCGTCAGAATTGGTTCCGGATGTTGGTGATAGTTAAGGCTGGAGGTACTACGCGGATCCGGACCTGATTGAAGGTACCGACAGAGGTGAAGCGAGACGTGAGAGACTGCCATTTGTTTTCAGGTGGAGTGGGTGAGCCAATAGGCAAGTGGTTGGTTGAGGCGGGGGGCGATGATGAACTTTAATGGGGACCTGGAAGCTTATTGGTAGAATGGAACGTGATCAGATAGCATATGGTTGTTGTGCGGAAATTTCAAAGGTTCCGCGGAAAGAAAAAGGAGTTGCTAAGAGACGGATGAAAGACAATAGTGATTCAACGACGTCGACAAGGTGAGCCCTCTAAGAGATATTTGTTGTTGACGGTGTTGTCGAAAATGATTCAAACTTGTGCATAAAGGACGTGAACACTGTGATCCACGTTGAGCTCGATGGATGAAATGAGTTGATTGAGCGGTTGATAGACTAATCTAAATTTGTATCGTGAGAAATTGGTTGTGAAATTGGTTTTGAGTGAGCAGCGCTTAAGCTTCAGCTAAATTGAAGACGACGATGACCAGGACGACGGTTACAGCGACGACGACGGTAATGGCCACATCAACTGAACACCGTATGATAAGTAAACATACTCCAGTTCCATTCCTACTCGAAGCTTTTCCTGTACCACCCTCACATATTCCAGTCTCTCCAGTCTCTCCGGTCTCTACTAATCCACCACCTTCCCTACCACCGACTGCACCACTACCACCACTACCAGGTCCATCCGATACAGTCCTTTTCGTTCGCAGAAACTCTTCAATACGTTCTATATCTTCTTCTAGTTCAGATCCTCACTCTCCTATAAGAACTAGAACTAGAAACGGAAGCCTCTCAAGTTTACGTTCATTCCATAGCGCAACAAGAAAACCTTCCTATGATCTGACCCATACAATATCAGAAGAAGGTCCTTACAACATTCCAGATGCGCTCAAACCTGCCTTTATCATCCCCTCGCCACCCGACAGACCTGGCTCAACAAGCCCAGACGTTCCAGCTATCATACAAGCAACTCCACGTCCACGCTCGCGCCCTCGTTCGCGTCCCAACAAGTCACGTTCGAGGGCAAACAGTCTTAATGGGTATAGATCCTCAGGGTCGTCAAAACACTTGCCCAATCCTCACGAGTTCGAAGTTGAGGTAGAAGACCAGGATGCCCCCGACTCCGATTCCAGCATCGATCTCCATACCCCTTTGCCGTGAGTTTCAGTTCCATTTTTCCCTTTCTTCGCTTCCGTCTCGTCCGGACCTCTCGTAATCCCGCTCACCCTCTCTTGTCAGCCATCTCATGCTTCGACACGGTCTCCTCTCTCCCCACTCCAAACTCCTCCCATCATCACCTCCAGCCCCAAATCGTCTCTCCATCGCCTCAAATTTATCACAAGCGTCCCTAAAGTCCAATTTCTCAAACCAATCAGACGCGTCATTGCTCACCAATAGTTCCACCGGAAGCAAGCATCCAAAGGATTCGAGGGACACTCCTGGTAGACGCGTGAGGCATCGTGATGGAAGGTTGTTGAGAGGAGGCATTGGCCTCACAACTGGTTTGGGATGGAGTGATAGGTGAGCATTTAAGTCGTTTTAGACTGGCGGTCTCAGTTGGACTTGCCTTTACCCTCGCGCTTTTATCCCCTGCATGTTCGCTTCTCTGTCTTATGTCGCTTCCATTGCGCTAAGAACGGCGGTTTACGCGGAGACACCGCCCCGTCGAAGATCAAGGGCATCAACATCGCCGCTAGGCCACGCGCCGAGTTCTCGTTCTTCTCTCCTTCTCTTCGCATCCAAATCCAAATACTAACACTCCAAACAGTGAAGACGAAGACGCCCCCTCCCCACTTACACGCCGTCTCTCAGCGCTCAACCTCTCCCGACGCTCATCCGCCACGTCCATATCCACATCCCAATCTTACTCCTCCCTCCGCTCGCCACACCCTCTCTCACGCAGCATCTCCCATTCTATCCTTCGCGAAGAAGAAAACGAAGAAGAAGTGGATGAGTTTGGGCGCGTCGTCCGAGGAGCCGACTCTGCACGCACAGATGACGGGCGCGTCATCCTCGACGGACAATTCTCCAAAAGCCTCCCACCTAGAACCAAGCCTCTCACCTGTCGTCCCAAATCCCGCCCTCACAAACCCAAAGACGGCGAAACCCGAGTCCCAGTCCCAGTCCCAATCCCACTTGAAAACGAGATGGATGGTGTGACTCCCACCCGCGCAGACTTTCGCAATAGCGCAGGGTCGAGTTCTAGTGGACTCGGGACGGGTGCGGGTGGTGGGACTGGTAATGGCTCGAGCACCACTTCTACTTCCTCACTGTCCCTTCCCTTCCCTGCGACGCCCCAGAGCCCCGTAGCGTTCTCGGAGACGAGTCCTAACCCCTTGTTGGGCATGACACATACGCACAAGCACTCGCTATCTCAGTCATCGACGTTGTCATCATGCAACATTGATAAATCGCTTCCTCCGCTCCCTTTGACACCGAAGAAATGTCCGCCTTCGCTTTCGAGGTTGAGGACGTATTCGAACACGTCGAGTGTTGGGTCTGTGGAATTGAGCGGTGGGGGGCTTAGGATTATTGGTGAGGCTGGGACGGGGACGCCACGCCCTTCGTTGAGCAGTATGCCGAGATCTTCGTTGGGCGGTGTGCCGAGACCTTCGTTGGGTGGTATGCCGAGATCTTCATTGGGCGGCGTTCCGAGACCTTCATTGGGTGGTGTTCCGAGATCTTCATTAGGAGGCGTCCCACGACCGTCCTTGGGCGGTGTACCCCGACCGTCGCTGAGCTCCCCCCGGCCTTCGATAAGCCCCCACCCATCTGCATTTAACACTTCGTTGTCGACGCCTAATCCGTCTTTGTCCAGTCTCGCAGGGCAGAGCGGCGACGGCAGGGGTGTATCCTCTGTGGCATTCGTGAGCGCGAGTACGGGAGATAGCAGCTTCTCGAACCCAGGAGACGGCGTCTTCACGAACCCCAGAGATATCAGCAGCATCACTATCCCAAGTGCCTCAAGCCCTCGAGAAAGTGGCTCCCAAAGCCCCCTCCCGCGCACCCTCAAACTCCTACAACCAGGCGAACAGCCCCAACGGCCAGGGGCAGTACTGACATACAACCGGAACGTGCATGATCAGCTTAAACGCGCGCAGTCTCAGCCGCAGCCGCAGTCTCCCTTGACGCAATCGCACACGCCGATTCTGCCTTTGTCACCTGTGATGCGGACGCTTGTGAAGCCTAATTCTTCGGGGAGTGTCGTGAGTATAGGGAGTATGAGTATGAGCATGGGGATAGATAGGCCAAAGTCACGGACAGGAACGGGTATGGTGTATCGCTCGTCCTTGGGTCCTACAGGAAGCAGAATGAGGGTGCCGAGTACTGTTAGGCCTAGTGGGATTGGTGTTGCGTTGTGAGTGGTGAGTGGTGAGTGCGGTTGTTCCTTTTCCTTTTGTGAGGTCGGAGTGTTAACCTTGGTTTCAGTTTCAGATGGGTGCGATGGTGATTGGAGGCGATGTGGAGGTGATGGGTAACCATCAGTATCAGGATTGGTTCTTGTGGTGCACTGGAGGCCGTGTGCATCTGATTGTGATCTAAGGAGGTTGTTGGAGGGCTCTGGTGCCTGAGACTCTCTCAGAGGCTCTGGGGAATATTTTGCTACCCCGCGGGCATTGCAGCTTTTGACGCACGTTCACCTCGAGGTGACACCCTCCTCGACGAATCGACTACTCGACGAACCACCTCCACGCGAAGCATCAACAACGTCAACTTACACATTTCAATTACTACAGATTCATATTTCGGACGGTTGGGACCTTTCAAGTATTTCCTTTTTCGGGACCTGACGCTTTATTTCTACTCTAATATCTTCCTCTTCTTATCATGTCATGGACGTGGACAGAATCTCTTTATCACGGGCCTGCCAGGAACGCATTTTGAATTGGATTTTAGATTTATCGCGCTTTTATCTTATGCTGCAGGACTGTGCCTTTTTCCATCTCGTCTCATCCCACCCTGCGTGCCTGTGCCCGTGCCCGAGTCCATACACTTTACCTGGGCGTTTCCCATCCCATCCCACATCTGTCATGGCACATCCCTACCGCCGCCACCACCACCACCACGCGCTCCCCCCTTCCTTCATCTGCCAAAAGATAGATAGCTCTGTCACATATCTTAATTGTCCTCATTCTTGTTCTCTTGTTTTATATTTAGGAAGGATGGAAAGGTTTCATATAATGTATTGTGTATATACATGGATTTTTTTTTTCGTTGTGTATACTTGCCAATTAGGATGGTTACGTGGAATTTGAGTTGTACGTTTTGGAGTGAGGTGAGACCAGTACTGTCACCGTGACCTTTTGAACAGCCAGATACAACTTGGGCGTGCCTGTTCGTTCCTTGTGAAAGTTATCCGTTCGGACCTTTCGCTGGTGAGGAAGACCAAGTACGGTCTATTACCGTGAAAGCGGAAGAACCTCCTTTTGAATAATGCGTGCCGCTGGCAGGATCTTCAAACACTCTAACAGGAGACTGAATCTCAGTACGACTGTTGCTGGATCGTCGATTCCGCCTACCGTTGTCACCTACCCCTATGAACAACCAGCAAGCTACAACTTGAGGCGTGCCTTTTCGTTCCCTGTGAAAGTCATCCGACCAGATACCTTGCTGCTGAAGAAGATCACGCACGGTCTGTAACCGTAAAAGCGGAAGAACCTCCCTTTGAATAGTGCGTCACTGCTGCCACGATCTTCAAACAGGAGACAAATCAGTACAACTATTGTTGGATCGTCGATTCCGCCTACCGTTGCCACCTACCCCTATGAACAACCAACAAGCAAAGATGTAGTACAACTTGATGCGTGCCTTTTTGGTTCCCTGTGAAAGCCATCCGTCCAGAGACCTTGCTGCTGAAGAAGACTACGCACGGTCTGTGACCGTGAAAGCGGAAGAACCTCCCTTCGAACAGTGCGTCACTGCTGCCACGATATTCAAACAGGATACGACTATTGTTGGATCGTCGATTCCACCTACCGTTGTCACCTACCACTATGAAAAACCAACAAGCAAAGATGTAGTACAACTTGATGCGTGCCTTTTTGGTTCCCTGTGAAAGCCATCCGTCCAGAGATCTTGCTGCTGAAGAAGATCACGTACGGTCTGTGACCGTGAAAGCGGAAGAACCTCGCTTGGAATAGTGCGTCACTGCTGCCACGATATTCAAACAGGAGACAAATCAGTACGACTGTTGTTGGATCGTCGACTCACCCTGGAACGAAGCAGGCCGCCTACCGCTGTCACCCACCCCTATCTCAATCTCGTTCTTGTCTCATTCGTTCTTGAAAGGTAAGGTTAGATGGTTGCGTGAGGTTTAAACATGTTGTATGCTATATATACACACACATGCATATACTGGATGTTTTTCTCGTTGCAATAGGCTGGGATACATAACCTCAGATGTACATATTGGAGTTAGGACCATCATTGCAACCAAGTTAGGGGTCTGACTCAACGGGTTGATTGGCGACGGGTGTTGTGCATGCCACTCTCGAGCTTCCAGCAGATATAAATACGCGCCAGCTGGTATCCCGTTTGATATTTAGGGGAATACGGAGGTGGTGCACGTTCTCTTACCAAAGTGCTTAGCTAGCTGCAGGTGACAGGTAGCGAGATAGCGGGAAAGCGTTCCACCGAAGAACCCGTGCCGCTCTAGATGCCATCTTCGAAATATAGGAATAGGGACGAATCTCATAGCAGCGACCTTACTAGACAAAAGGGGTTGTATGCATATGGTGACGTACACTTTGACGATCCGGTGATCTAATGAATTGGTGGGGTCGCCTTGTATTAGTGGATGCTATGACATGTCGTAGGATGATTCAAGTGAGGAGATCTGAGGATCTAAGGTGAGGCAGGGGCATGCACTGTGCGGCGTCCGGGATTACTAAGCAACTAGTGCTGACGTTGCCGCCGCATTGTCTTCCTTGCCGGCCTCAGTAGTAGCAGTCGTCACAAAATCATTCTGATCTTCCTCGCTGACGCGCTGACGTACTCGATCCCGGGCCCCGGAAGTAGCAGTCGCCCCAAAATCACTGTTAGGCATGTGATGATTCCTTTCCTCCAAAGCTAACTCATAATGCATAATGTGTCGGCTATCATCCGACACGATCATTAATTTTGTCCGGACACAAGGGTAACCCGCAGAATCCACGGGAGACGATCTGGTTAGTAGCAAGCAGGTCAAAAACACCGACGGGTGGTACGACACGGAGGAGGTTGTATCGCTCACTCTTGAATATCGCTGAGAGGCAGGATGCGATCTGAGGATAAGATTTCCCCGGTGCCTTTATCATTGAATATTGGCTTCTCGTTATACGGATTGCGAGACATAGGGAGGCATGACTATCAGGACGAGACAGTGAGGCCAGCATAACACGGGAACTAAACGGTAAGAAATCGGCACGCGGCAGTCAGAATAACACTGAGGTAGCAGGATATGGATTCAGGCAAGGTCATTGTGAAGTGAGCGGGAAACATGGGAGTGCGATAAACTATGGTCGGTTCGTTGTGTATTCAAGATAGTGACTGACAGAATGCGACTTGAAGGACAGGAATGCGCCCCAATTGCTCAGCCTATACTGTCATAAGTTGTGGTGTGAAACGCATGCAAAAGTACATTCAGACCTGAATTGACCGCAAAATCCATTGCATGCTGGTAGGTGCGCATCGGGTCCTGCTGAGAAACATCGAATTGTAAGTGATGGCTTCCGACTGCCATTGATGAGAAGCCTTGTTAGCGCTGCGCTTAGTAGTCGAAAATGTTGAGTATGTCTCCATTCATCGCTCCGTCAGTGGTCACGCTATGACTGATTGTTCTGAACCGTTCCTGTTGAACGATATGACGCGGTGCGACACTTGCTCGTTCATTCATACTTATCAGTCCGAAGGCAGAGGGCCATTTCGTCCAGAAATCAATTTGAAAAAGATCGCGCTGGGTCACCAGCGAGGTCACCACGAAGGCGTAGTACCCGCGTATATTCTATGTATCGTGCTCGAAGCTACTTCAAATCCAAGGTATGTTTAATGCCATGTAACACACTATGCCGCGTCGCGACTCGCGACCGCGCTATTTCACCTGGCCCAATCCACAGACCACACAAGTATATCCAAAAGGAACCTGTCTTCCTTCGTCTGCCTACTGGTAAGGGAGACCAGTGGGGTAGACGATCCGACATGGATACGAAATTTCATTTGCGGATACGTGCGCCGCTGGCGGTTGTACAGTTGCTGACCTTGGTCATCAAAATCAGAACTTGATTGAACGGTACCCCGAGCCATATATTGGCAGCAATGGTCGCAAGCAGGCGTACTGGGTTAGATTTAAACGTCCCGATCATCAAAATGGTCACTGTGTACGAGCCAAAATGGGCATGCGTGCCGCCTGCAAATCATCAATTGATCTTCCATTTGCGAACGATATATATTTATGGCCAACGTCTTTCTCAACGTGCTTCGGCCTATTTCAATTTGCTGTTCTGTTTGCTGTGCTATTCTTGTAAGTATATCTCCCTATCTTGATCATACCATGGTCGTGTCTCATCACGGCTCAACTAATACTCAGGCCTTGGTACAAGTACTACAATTCATCTGAGGACTGCCGCATTTGATACATAAGTCCGTTCTTCTGGCGTCCGATCACACTTCGTCACCAGAAAACTATACTTTGTGATCCTTTATCCAGAGCTTCAGAGTCACGTATCCTGTTGTCGATATTCCAATTCAATTGTTCGATTTGGAGTTCGCTTACTTTCCTCATTGGTCGGCTTGCAAAATACTGCCTTATTTTTGGTGAGTCCTGCACACCTTAAGAACGATTGCCGCACGTTTTAACCTCGTCCTAGCACCACGCCGGGGCTGTTGCTGGCATCTTCATTATCTTGATATCACCCTAGAGCGGTGTCATTTCGCTTTCTATGCGCTTGTTGTCAACGAGTTCCCTACACTGGCACTTGACAGTGAGTTTATTCCATTTTTATTCGCCAGGGTCAGTCCTGACTGTGAATGTTTCGCGTGAAAATCAGGTTTGTACACCGGGCGACTCCGGTGACATCGATGTTGACGTTTGGCATTCGGTAACGTCATATTTGCAATAAAGGATAGGTGGCAGACGTTTTATGATTTTGTGTATCTATGAATTCATGACGCCCACCCTCAGAACTTTGGTGCTACTTGCGCCCCACTTGGGTTCCTGGCGGTGCTCTTATCTGTATTTTAATGCAACAGCTCATCTGCGCTGGCATCCTGTTAAAACTCTTGTACTGCCGCTCTGAAGCAGCTCCATACTTGACTTTCGATAGTTTGAATGCTATACTCGCAGACATCTTTACGTGATGGCACTCGCAGTGTGAAATCTCTGATCAAGCGATGTGTGTCATGGGCTGTCTTGCCTGGGAAGCTCACTGCGTTTATGACATCTGGTGGTTGCCGATGCCGTTCACTCTTTCTTATCTTCAGCAAACCTGAGTTGGTGTCGATGTGGTAACTGAAACAATATCTCACCTTCCCGAGGCGAATGGCAGTAAAGGCTCTTCTCACTGAGAAGGAATCATAGTGCCTACAATCTCCACCCATGATCTACACCCACCCAACCTTCTTCAAAGGTGTGGGCGGGGCCTCTCCGAGAGAACACCGTGTTTCCCGCCACTGATACGTTGTGCTACATTACATCGATCTTTATCAGAGTTATCCCAGGTCTTTGGTACCAGCAAGAACTGGTTGACCACTGTAAGTCAAACATGGAAAAATTTGTTACCTCATTGCTAGATGTCAAAATCTTCGCACCGTAAACGCAATACAAATATTGCCGCAGGTGCCCCGCCACGAAGGAGCACGAAGACCAAATCTCTAGATGATAACTGGCGATGATCGGTCACCGTCACAAGAGGCGCATCCTCCACAGTCTAACACACCCCGCGGCAGCGACAGCTGGCGATGGCTACGGCTTCATCGCAGCTGAATTATGCATTTCATGGCCAGCTGGGTACGATAGCTTCTACGATCCCACAGTTGCAGATATATTTCCATATGAGAACACCAGGTACCGAGCGCCAACCTGCTTTCCGAGATATCGACAACGAACTTATCAGTCACTCTTGCAGGCTGGCAATCACAGCTTCAAGTACTGTCCTACATAGAGTATCACTCTCAATGGACAAAAAACTGGATTTAAAATAAATAAAAAATGGCACAACTAGAGCACTGACTCACAATCCAGGGTATACTATCCACTCGTCAACTCGATACTTTGACAATCACTATCAAATATAACGATCGGGTTCGGGAAAGAGCATACGTCGCCACTTCCACGTTTGCCACGGCATCTCATGCGATAGCATCGAACAACTCGAGGGTGACTCGAAGGAAGGACGGCGTATTATTTTATGGTTGCTGCACTTAGGATGGTCTACGGTCCATGATGGAGCCCTTCTGGAATTCCCGTCGGACTATTTTGCCGAGTGAAGTGGTCTGATGCAGTCTGATGCCACTTACTTGAAGCTTGTGGGCACTGTCATCAAAATTACGTGTGCATACGAAGGTAGCTAATTAGCTAAATATAGCTGTCAGGTGGTGGCGGTACAGGACCCAGGTTATTTCCGGCGTTTAAAATTATTACAGACACAAGAGTCACCATGCTGGTCAGTAACATGCTTGTCAGTAATAGTACTAACGTTGCGCTCGTTCAGCTTGATGCGTTATGGCTAAGGTATTAGTATTATTCACCTTATACTAGTAGCACCATGTATAAAAACCATCCGTTCCTTGCTACTGGTAGTCACTCCCGCCTGACTCCTTAGGATGCCTATTCCCGGCGACTCTGATGACTCCAGCCCCACCTTACAACCCTATTCCAATGATACAAGTGCAACATCGCATGATAATCATCGCAATTCTGTTTTAGCCATAGTCGGGGATGAAGATTTCAACTTCGAAAAACATCTCAAGGGCATCATCAAGCGGTGAGTTAGGACCATTTCATGAACGTTTGGCTATGACCGACAATTAATCGTAGACGTGATGAGGAAGAAATCAAATGGCGTGAGCTCGGTGTCGTGTTCAATGACCTCCGTGTGGTAGGCATTGGTGCGAGAACATCATTGCAACCGACCATGGGGTCATTATTTAGCCCTACCTCGCTCTTGCGCACAATTAGTGAAGCTCGTCATCCACCTGTGCGGGATATATTGTCAGGCTTCGAAGGCGTCGTTGCACCTGGCGAAATGTTACGTGAGCATTTCTGAAACATGTACCCCATGAAACCTTATTCTTTCAGTCGTTCTTGGCAAACCTGGGTCAGGATGCAGCACCTTCCTCAAGACCCTTGCTAACCAGCGTGGGGAGTACCATGCTGTTGAAGGAGAGGTAGAGTATGATTCATTTACCCCTCAAGATATCCATAACCATTACCGCGGAGACGTCACTTATTGCCCAGAGGACGGCATTCACTTCCCTACCTTGACGGTCGAGGAGACATTATCTTTTTCCATCAAAACTCGTACACCTCAAACCCGCTTCCCCGATCAGTCAAGGAAGCAATTTAATGCCGAATTTTTGGACGTTCTCCTCAGAATTTTCGGCCTTCGACACGCTCGGAAAACCGTTGTCGGTAATGCCGCGATTCGCGGTGTTTCTGGTGGAGAGAAAAAGCGTGTTTCCATTGCAGAGGCACTTTCTTGCAGAAGTATGATTGGCGCATGGGACAAGTACGCTTCTAGTGTGGTAAGCTCAGTTCTGGCGTTAACTCGGCACTTTTAGCTCCACTCGCGGTTTAGATGCCTCTACTGCGCTTGAGTTTGTTCAAGTTTTGCGTCTGGGTACTGACATCACACGTCTAACAACTATTGCGTCCATTTACCAAGCTGGAGAGCAATTGTATGAGCTCTTCGACAAGGTATGTGTCATCACTGAAGGTCGAATGGCCTATTTTGGGCCGGCCAGAGCCGCCCGTCAATATTTCATCGATATGGGCTATGAGCCCTATAATAGGCAGACTACGGCAGATTTCCTCGTCGGTGGTGCGTTCTATTGCCTCTTTCATTTCTCGCTCGCGTCCCTGATCATCGATCATCAGTCACCGACCCAATTAGCCGGAAGATTAGGTCAGGGTTCAAAGGCACAGTGCCCAGAACGGCAGAGGAGATGGCCTCCCATTTTCGGGTGTCTCAGCTTGGCCGTCTTAATCGTCAGGCAATTGACGAGTATCGGGCACTTCATGTTGGCAAACCTGACCGGAAAGCTGCATACCGGCTGAGTGCACTTACGGAGCATTCGCATCATGCACCCAAGAACAACTCGTATACCATATCTATCCCTATGCAAGTCAGGGCTGTGATGGTTCGCCGTATGCAAATTATCAAGGGCGACTTGTCCGCGCAGGTGGTACAGATGTGGTGCGTTTTGATATGATATTCATCATGTGATGTTCTGACTCCACTTTATCAATCAGTGTTCAAATCTTCCAAGCCATCATCATGGGCGCAATCTTTTTTCAGTTGCCTGATGCAACCTCGGGTTTTTTCTCTCGGGGAAGTGTTTTGTTCTTGTGAGTGTCTTGTTCGGTCATGCCAAGGGACGGCCTGACGCCATGTAGCTCTCTTATCTTTGGCGCAATATCTGCGATGGCAGAAATTCCCGCTCTGTTCGCCCAGCGCCCGATCTTATCACGCCACCATAAAGCAGCGATGTACTACCCCTTCATTGAGGCTTTTGCTCACACAGTGGTAGACATCCCCATCGCGTTCATGATTCAAGCTGTTTTCTGCGTCATTGTTTACTTCATGGTCGGCCTTCAAAAATCAGCATCCCAGTTCTTGTGAGTGCATGTCGCGTCTCTCTATCTGAAGCGCCATTGGCTGTTATCGGTCTACAGTATATTTTTCTTGATAGTCTTCACCATGACTATTACGATGAATGCGTTCTTCAGAATGCTCGCGGCCAGTTTCAAGGAGGAGTCCAGTGCAACGTCTATGGCTGGTATCTCCGTACAACTTCTTTGCCTGTACACCGGTTACACCATTCCTCGCCAAAGTATGCCAGGCGCCCTCAGATGGACAACATATCTTAATGTGAGCATGTGTTTCTCTCTGTTCATGATCTGAGCTAAACCGCTTGATGAAGCCTCTTCGTTACGGCTTCGAGGCCATCCTGACAAACGAGTTCCACACACTGAACGCCACTTGCACCACTCTTGTTCCCCAAGGTCCAGGATACGAGAATATTTCTTTGGCGAACCAGGTTTGCACAACTGTCGGATCACTGCCTGGTATGATTGCTGTAGACGGCAATAGGTTCGTGAACATATCATACGGCTACTCATATGGTGATCTCTGGAAAGTAAGTTGATCCTCTAATCACAATCGTTTTCGCTGAGATCTTATACTCTGCAGAATTACGGTATCATCATTACCTTTGGGGTTGGCTTCTTCGTGTTCTTGCTCATCGCTGCGGAGTACAACACGAACTCCGCGTTTGATACTGCGGTGACCCTCTTCAAGCAAGGAACACGTGCAGTGGAAGTCATTGTCACCACGGAAGATGAAGAGAAATCCAGCAAGCTATCCACCCGGCCACCATCTTTGGACAGTGGCGCGCCGCGGACCGCCGGCGCACCTGCGCCCTATAGTCTACTCGAAAGGCCAGCAACCAATGATGCATTTACCTGGCGGCACATTCAATACGTCGTATCGGTATCAGGCGAAGAACGGCGCTTGCTCGACGATGTCTCTGGGTACGTTGCACCTGGAAAATTAACGGCTCTCATGGGTGAATCCGGCGCTGGAAAGGTTCGTCGCATATCTATCTTCAGGACTCTTCGTCCAACTTCTTATGACAGACGACATTGCTCAATGTTTTGGCTCAACGGGTCGATGTTGGAGTTGTTACGGGAGATCGGTTCGTCAACGGGCAGCGTGTTCCCGCAGACTTCCAGGCTCAGACGTGAGTGAACTTCCTACTAGTCAAGATCTTTCGTTGATATTCCTTGCAGCGGCTATTGTCAACAAATGGACACTCACTTGCCGCAAACGACTGTTCGCGAGGCTCTTCTGTTCTCTGCTCGCCTACGACAACCTGAGTCTGTCCCATCTGCAGAACTTGAATCATAGTATGTTCATATTTATTCACCATACATGTACGACTGAGAGTTGTGCATAGCGTGGACAAGTGCCTTATCATGTGCGGCCTTGAAAATTATGCTGACGCTATCGTTGGATCACTGGGTGTTGAGCACCGCAAGCGTACTACCATCGGGGTTGAGCTCGCAGCAAAGGTACATCCTTTGGAGCCACATTTTTGATGTCGTGCTGACCGTTTTAAAGCCCAAACTGCTTTTATTCCTTGACGAACCAACATCCGGCCTCGATTCCCAGTCCGCCTGGGCAATCGTGACGTTCCTTCGTGAACTGGCAAACAATGGACAGGCCATTCTTTGCACGTGAGTATGCTACTGGTAGATTTGGGATTTTAATGCACGCTTAATTGTTGTAACCAGCATTCACCAACCCTCTGCCGAACTCTTCCAGGTGTTTGACAGACTATTGCTTCTGCGCAAGGGTGGACAGACCGTTTACTTTGGTGATATCGGCGATAAATCCTCGATTATGTTGGATTACTTTGAGCGCAACGGAGCCACTCACTGTGACGCTGATGCTAATCCGTAAGTCGCTTCGTCTACATGTCTGAAATGTCTCTCATATCGTTACTATCCAAGTGCTGAGTACATGCTGGATACCATTGGGGTCGGCGCAACCGCGACTGCCTCTGTCGACTGGCATGGCATTTGGAAGGGATCTCCGGAAGCTGCTGAACTTCAAGCACAGATCGAACAGATACACGCTGAAGGTCGCGCACGGCCATCGATTGAGACGGAACGTCACTCTGAATTTGCCACCTCATGGATTCACCAAGCTGTTGTCCTTACGAAGCGCAACTTCCTTGCCTACTGGCGCAGCCCGACATACATCATCGCGAAGATCATTCTCAACATCGTGTGTGGTTTGCTCGTTGGGTTTACTTTCTTCAACTCCAAGGACACCTTGCAAGGGACGCAGAATAAGCTCTTTGTGCGTTTATTTCATGCTCGCTCTTGAGTTGTACGCTAATTCCAGCGCAGTCGATTTTCCTAACAACTATTCTCTCTGTCCCAATGACTCAGCAACTCCAATCTGTCTACATTGATATTCGCTCTATCTATGAAGTCCGCGAGCGACCGAGCAGAATATACTGCTGGACTGCACTTGCCACGTCGCAGATCCTGGTCGAGATTCCCTGGAACATCTTTTGCTCGTCGCTGTATTTTGTTTGTTGGTACTGGACGGTCGGTTTCGCCACCGATCGAGCAGGCTACACATACTTGTTGTATGGAATCGTGTTCCCACTCTATTACACTACCCTCGCTGAGGCGATCGGAGCCATGGGACCCAACGCAGTGATTGCATCGCTGTTGTTCAACATGGTATTTTCATTCGTCGTCATGTTGTGAGTTCAACTCACTTTTGCCGGTCAAATCGCTAACGCCTTTGAAGTAACGGTGTTTTGCAGCCTTTCCGTGCGTTGGGCTGGTGGAAATGGATGTACAGGGTATCTCCATTCACGTATATTGTCGAAGGTCTCCTGGGTCAAGGTCAGTGCACGCTCTTTTCCGTCTGACTTTTACTGAGGCTTCCCTCAGCCATTGGTGGACAGCTGATCAATTGCGCGTCAAGTGAATTAGTGCCAATTAATCCTCCCAGCGGACTCAGCTGTGCGGCGTATATGGATCCTTTCATGTCTTTTGCCGGAGGCTATATCACAAACCCCGATGCGACGACTCAATGCCTATACTGTCCTTACCGCACCACCGATCAGTTCATGTTCAGCAGTTTCAACATCTCGTATTCTCATCACTGGCGAAACACGGGCATTGTACTGGGCAACGTCGTGTTCAATGTACGTTATTTTTATTTGAGTGCCCTGCACGTGCGCTCATCAGTTTTAACTTGAGGTATGTGCTATATTCGCGTTCACATATATATTTCGCATCCGGAAGGGCAGCATATTCAGTCTTTTCAAGGGATGAAGATAGAAATTATACCATTGCTTTTGCGAGGCTGTGCATTTAGAGCCTGCGTTTGTAATGTATTAGATCATACTTAGATGTTGTGGCTATTTCAGCTGAAGAATGATTAAATTTAACGAGCTGTTTGAGATATTCATGCGTTCGCAACGAGCAATGTAAAAGCTTGGGTATTCCTGGACCTATCTTGGTCCAGGTTTAGGTGATTTTTGTCCGCCAATATTCTCCGTCACGCCCGATCATGACGGCCCGTGACCGCTTTCACACGCCACACTTCATGACGCCACAGTCCTCTGTTTTCCCTAATCATATCAGTAAACCAACTTGCAACCAACACGCAAACAGCATTAATGCCCATATAACTTCAGTCACCTCACCATGCGGCATCTCAATCTGAATGGATCTGATGGATATGCCACTCCCCCGTCAGTCCTCCAATTCCACAGGCATTTCTATCGACTCTTGTATGCGTCTGTTCTCTTCTCGTGTTCAATTCAAGCTGTTCTTATAGATGCTTTCAGCCAAAATTCTCATAGCTTCTGATGTCCCTCTCCCTTGGGATGGCGAGAACACACATTCCCTGCTCGGACGAGGCGACTAGTTCACGAGACTACTAGGGTGCTGAATCACTTCAGAAGTCACTCGGAATGGCTTCATGTACACCAATACTAGTCCGATCGCCATCAGATCTACTAGTCATATGACTCATATCTAGTTGACGTCAGCCTCGAAATCAACTATGCCACATCAATATTTAGACCGTCTGTATATCCAGATTATCAGGAATGGACAGCCCAGTTCCCTTTCCCATTGGCGCGGTACATGTAAGTTCAAATAAATAAGTTGCATGAATATTAATTTTCTTTGGAATGCCGCTTGAAAACGACTATTTATTCGTGCATGAATAGTCAACCTAAGTGTCTACAATCGTTCATCATGGCAAGTGTGTATCGCAGAAGTCATGTCAATTACCCTCCCCTCGACGGATCTCTCTTCCTCCCTGAATTGGTGGAATTCAATGCGCAACATAACTCGGACGTCACTTTCTTTGTCTACGACAAACCTGACAGCAATGACCTAGTCTCTATCTCACACTCAGACTTCTATCGAGCTTGTCATCGGGCCGCCCACGCAATTAGGCCAGCCTCCGCAGGCGCAGATAAAGAAGTGGTTGCCCTCATCGCGAACTCTGATACCCTTCTTTATCAGACAGTATTCATGGGTATAATATTCGCTGGGCTAGTTGTGTGTACATATATTTTCTGAGTGAGCAGGTTTCTAATCACGGCTATTTCAAGCCATTTCCCATGTCCCCTCGTAATTCGGCAGCGGCAGTCACGAGCATGATGCAGAAAACAGGATGCCGTCGTTTAATCACGACTCAGCACTCTCTTGCTTCCCTCATCGACAGAGTCAAAGCAGGTCTTGTTTCTTCTGCCACTCAAATCAACCAGCTGCAGGTCGATGAGATTCCGGCGCTGAATCATCTGTACCCTGCGCTCGTTAGTGGTACTCCTAATGCGGCTATTGTCCCGTACTCTTCCCCACTGGCAGGTTCTCCATCATCTGAGAATGATATATTATTCTACCTGCACTCCTCTGGCAGCACTGGTTTCCCAAAACCCATTCCAATGACTAATCTAACTGCCATCCACTGGTGCATAACGCGTGAGTCAGTAAAATAATCTGCACGGCGAACACTGCTAAGATGGAGTGGCGTTAGCATGTATTCTCGAACACATCAACGTTCCCGCTCCTATCCGCATCGGTACTGCGTCCTTACCATCATTCCATACATTTGGTGTATATCTTCAGCTGCTCGTCCCCATCGCCACCCTGAACAGTGTGTCTATTTACCCGCCTACATCCTTCCTCGATCCCTTGGCGACCCCTGTACTACCCAACTCGCAAAACATATTGGACTCTGTACTCAAGACGAGATCGAACGCTTTGGCAGTTGTGCCTGCCTTTCTGGAACAATGGTCGTTTTTGCCGAGTGCTGTCGATGTTCTGAAGACCCTCAATTATATTGTAAGTTTGTTGTTGATGCTGTGACAAGGAATGACTCGCGTTGATACCAATCATGCAGTACCATGGTGGCGGTCCTCTCGCGCCTAAGATGGGAAATGCCCTGGTGAATGCAGGGGTCAAGCTTTATTCTGGTTACGGCGCTACAGAATGTGGTGTCATCACTTGTGTCTTCCGAAATTCGGTCGAGCAAAAGTTGTGGGATTGGGTACGATTTGGACCAAATTCCAAGATCAGATGGGCTCCACAGGGCGATGGTACATATGAGTGTCAAGTTTTGGTGTGTCTCTGACTTGATACTTAAACATCCTCTTGGCGTTACACGCTTTCTCACAGACAACCCCGACGCATCAAGTGTCGGTAGAGAATCTTCCGGATGTCAAGGGTTATGCTACTTCGGATGTATTTATCAAGCACCCGACGATAGAGGGTTTGTGGAAGATGTACGACTGAAATTTGTGTGATTCGTCTTCTCTGACATTTTCCTTGCAGTGTAGGAAGGATCGATGACGTTTTGGTACTCTCATCTGGAGAGAAGACAGTACCAGCTCCCATGGAAAGCGTCATCTGCGCCAACCCCTACGTAAACGGCGCGGTCATCTTCGGCCGTGGGCGCAATCAAGTTGGGATCCTCATAGAACCACGAGCAGGGTGTGAAATTGACGTTGATGACGGAAAACAACTTGCTGAGTTTAGGAACCGAGTATGGTAAGTTCCCTAAAAGATCGTATGCTGCCGTTCAGTCTGAGGATGTTCTTGAAGGCCGGACATAGAGGAAGCGAATAAAGAAGCTCCTGCCTTCAGCAGGATCTTCAAAGAGATGATTCTTGTGACACGCAATAAGAAACCCATGCTTCGAGCCGGAAAAGGGACCGTGATGAAGAAAGCAACCGTCGAGCTGTATGAGGCGGAGATCAATGCACTGTGAGCATAGTACCCATTCGTCACTGTGTCAACTAGACTTCACAGCCGACAGATATGAAAAGGTGGAGGGCAGCACTAGAGCAGGTATCGATGTACCTTTACCTACAAGCTGGACTGCGGAAGACGTCGAGGAATGGCTCAAGATCCACGCTGCTGCTGTAAATGCCGACAAGGCAGTTGATCCTGGTACAGACCTTTTTGCTCAGGGCTTCGACAGGTGGGTCGAACACGAGTCAAGGCTAGCGCTCTGCTTACTCGTACATCTAGTCTCTCTGCGACATTCCTCAAAAACCGCATTATTGGCTCTCTCAGCTCGTCCCCAGATCGCGACGTTCAGGCATCAGCATCGCGGATTGACCAGAACATCATATTTTCGAGTCCTTCGATTCGCCAGCTCGCGAGAAGCGTCATTAATGCAGTATTGCAGCAGAATGGTGCAGACACCGTCAACCCCAAGGCTGATATCGAGAACATGATCGAGAGGTATTCAGTCGGATTGGCAAACTCTGTCACAGAAGCCAACATCACTTTGGCTAATGGGTGCAGCCAAAGCGATCATGTGGTTGCTCTGACTGGGTCTACTGGTGGTCTTGGATCATACCTGCTTGCCGATCTACTCCAGCGCGAGGACGTATCTATGGTATATGCCTTCAATCGCCCGTCAAAGGGGACATCCGTCCAACAGCGACAGGAAGATTCGTTCAAAGATCGCGGTTTAGATTTTACCCTGCTTCAGTCAGACAAGCTAGTGTATGTAGAGACCGATACATCCGATGATCGCCTAGGTCTGGATGAGGAGTTATATCAGAAGGTTTGCGTCATTTCCAGTGTCATCTAATTAACTAAAGATGGCGTAGATCCGCACGTCTGTCACTGTCATCATCCACAACGCTTGGCGACTCGACTTTAACCTGGCGCTCTCGTCATTCGACTCTCATGTGCAGGGAACGCGGAATCTTATAGACTTGGCTCTATCTTCTCCCCGTCATCCAAAGCCGCGTTTCATGTTCGCATCTTCCATCTCATCTGCTCAGAGTTGGAGTAGCGCGAAAGGACCATTCCCTGAGGAAGTAGAATGCGACGCAGGGGTCGCAGTAGGTCTTGGCTATGGCGCGAGCAAGTATGTTTCGGAAAGGGTAAGTCACAAGCTACATCGGGGGGCATAGATTCTACGAACACTGATTCCAATAAGGTCCTCGTCAGCAGCAAGTTACCGGCAACATCATTCAGAATAGGACAAGTATCAGGAGGACCTCCGCGAGGCGCTTGGTCCACGACAAACTGGGTGCCGATCTTCGTCAAATCAAGTGTGAGCCTAGGGGCGCTTCCGGAAGCTCAGGGAGTAAGTCCATCACTATCGAGGGTATCAATTAATGATATGTGCGGTTTAGTTTGTGTCTTGGATCCCTCCCTACGCCATATCAAATGCTATTCTTGATGTAGCTTTCGCAGAAGAAGAACCTCCCATCGTGATGAATCTGGTGCATCCGAGACCGACCGCGTGGAAGACGTTGATGCAGCCCATTGCGGACGCCATGGTTAAGCATAAGATAACAAGTCACCCGCTACCTTTTGTGCCATTCTCGGAGTGGCTCGAAAGGCTCGAATCGAGTGCCAAGGACGTGAGCGAAGAGAACATGAAGCGCGTCGTAAGTGTATCTCGATAGCTTGCCATAACGTTCTCCCATATAGTCTTCAATCGCAGCCCGCTATCAAGCTCCTTGACTTCATGCGTTCCATGGCTCGATCAGACATCGCGATCAGGGCGTCTGGAGAGATGGCTTCCGAAGCGGGTGGCATGAAGTCATTCGCCACCGCCGTAGCCGAGCGCGTCAGTCCAACAATAAGGGAGCTGAAGCCGCTGTCTTCGGCAGACGCGGCACAATGGGTGGATTATTGGGTGGACATGGGGATGTTTTAATGAACATATGAGTAAGCGGTGGTTATTCATTCTCGCCTTGTCTTTAATAATATGGCCCAGGACGATTAGAACTTGAGAGACCGTGCTTGTAGTTGGAGCTTTTGTATGGTGGATTTTTGGTTACGGTTCGATTTGCCGTTGTGCCGAAAGGATTTTCAATATCCGATCGTTGTTTGTTTCGAGTATTGCAATTGATTCGATTTTATTCGATGTGTACCCTTGAATTACCTTGTGTTTATCCTTGTTGAGATATCGTACCAGTACGATGTTTTGATCGGTCAATCGCATCACATTGCTTTCTTCAAGGACACGCAGAGCTCTGCCCACCTTGCTGAGTAGCTCTCTTTGGTGTAACCAGAGGGTGAAAAGCATAACAAGGCGGAGCTAGCTAGAGTCTGGGACTTGGCACATTCAGCATACAACATCTCAACATCTGCTAATACTGCTGCTTCATGCGTCTTTGCTTGCTGCACCATCATGATCGCTCCGTCTCTTGGTCCATCTTTTCCAACCTCTCATCTTCAATTCTCGTCAAAATCTCGCATGCTCACTGAACATAAATATGTTCGGTCTGTCTGTCCACAATGCCGCTTGAGGGGCTGATAAGGTGTTAGTATCAGATGTTTGTGCTGAAGGTGTGTTTGAGGCCATGGAAGGGACGATTGGTGTGTGTACTTGTTTTGTCGTCGTCTATTCATTCAGTCATGAAAAATTAAGGTTCTCTAATTGATATTATTTTCTCTCATTACAGTCGGTCGCACTCTACTACTCCGCTCTCATTGCCTCCAACACCTCCCTCGTTCACGCTCTACTTTGCGCAGGTCCTTCAGGTGACTACCACTAGTCCTGCTCGAGCAGCATGCATACGGTAACCCACGCATACTCTGATGGTGTTTGGTAGATTTAGGGCGATTTGAATGTAATGGTTTTGTTCAGACCCCTCCCTCGTGGATAGCATTATATTTTGGGAGTGCAAGAAAGGTAACATGATACTAAGAATATGTGATAATGATCAATTCGAAGCATGTGGTGCAAGGTTTAGAATGACACAAGAAATATGTTCGGTTTGAATGTCAAGATACAAGGTCAAAATTGGTGGTGAATCACGATCAGTATGAAACTTTAGGTACTATAAGGTTGCAAGCCGAAGATACGACAGAATTTGTTGCACTTATGCATGAACTTGAAACCGTTGAAAGCAGAAGTCGAGTTCCCGCTACCAGAGTTGTTCGCGAAAGCTCTGGATTGAACTTGTGTTCAGTATGATCGTCTATCAGTAGCACTAATTCCAACTCACGACCCTGTCAGGACTTGGCAGTCAGTGAGAAGGTCACCAGAACCTATGTTAAGTATAATAAACCAGTCAGTCTTCAACTATCTGCGAGAAGTTGAACTCACCCTGGAAATTGGAGAGGTAGACCACATTGTTGGTAAGATGAAACTGAATGTGCTGCACAAAACATAAAAAAAGTCCAACAATGGCTTCCCTGCCCTCTAAACTGTCAGCAGGAACAGCGGAATTGTTATTAATATACTTGATGAATTTCCCGCTTATGCGCTCCTCAACAAGATAGGTTGCACCAAGATCATTAGTGGAGTCATCTGGAATGGCCAGCACAGCATGAACGAGCCTTAGATGTGGCAACTGACCCTCGACTTCTTTGCTCACATTGTATATGACAAGTCGGACTTGGTCCAGAAAATTCAATCATAAACCCTCCTGCAAGCCACCTAGCAGCCATAGACACTATTTCGAACATTTACCAGAAATATTTCGCTCAGTCAATGCTGTGATCATACGCATTCTGGTTGGTACCTTCTGCGAGCGCATCGTCCGCATGCAACATAGTGATTTCCCCTTCCATACCTTGATAGTGAAATGAGAGAGTGCGGTCTCAAAGTTCATATTCTAGAATGTCAACAAATTTCTACTCGTGTGATGTCAAGCTATCCAAATACACGTCTCGACAGATAGAAACATGTAATCCTCACCAGATATTTTTCATCTGTTGCCGAGACTAGCCAATGCTCTGGTCACATTACTTAATGTTTATGCTGGGAGCTAATGCGTAGTTCAATTGTGACAAGATGACTGTTCCTTGTAAGCCATGTATATAGAATGAGAGAAATGTAATCTGAGAGGTTGCATTTTATAATGTAAAACATAGATTGCTGGAAGTGCCCTCAACTTTACAATGCGATGTCAAGTCATGTAACCTAGATGATGTTATGTAATCAACATCAGGCCATAGCGAGCTACCTTCCATTCAGTGATGTGGATATGGACTTAAACTCATACCTCTGATTTTTTCGACGGCGTCACAATACCAGCTACATATCAGGCGCAGATTATGGTTAGTCCACCATATCTTAAGCCAGAGAATTTGACCTGAGAATGGCTCAATACCGACGTGTAAGAACAGCTGAAAACGACGCCATTTATCATGCTGATCAAAGACCCAAATGTCGTGAACACCAGCGGTCCAGAACGTGCTGCGCTTGAGTTGGCAACTTTTCCGACGCTGAACTTCATCTGGATGATGAGCATTCATGTACTGGAGTATTAAGGTTCTGAAAATTTCGCAATGAGTGTAAACTCGTTGAAAGAAAATGATATATACAACCTCGGAACCATAAGCTGCTCCTCCTGCAGCAGTGTTTGCTTCATGTCGTGAGAACCTTGCTTTTGGAATCGTTGGTGAACACGTTCGATTGCAGGTCCAATGCTCTCGATTGTGTGTGCTTGACCACGGGTAGACTTGAGTCCCCATTGGGAGCGGCGCTTTTTCAAGAAGCTAAGTCTAATTCATTTGAGTATCAGATACTCCACTCGAAGGGATTTAAGTAGATGACCTGCGATATGTTGAAATTACTGGTCTCCTTGTGTGCTTGAAGACGTGATATAATCTCTGGATTGCTGTAACCACTAGCAACATATCGCTCTACTAGTGGTCTTATTGTTGCGTCTGGAGCTGCAGCACAATATCAACACGAAGTTTGAACTCATGAGTTCAACTCAATTCCAGTTTAAACTTTCAATGCACTTACGAACAGAACCTGTCCCATTTCTGCCTTGTGGGTTGGGCATTAGAGCAATATGTCAGTGCTGGGCTCTGGCAATGGTACACTGGTATGAGAAGATGTTTCTGTACTAATGGTAGTACAACGGAGCATGAGACACTGCACTCAGGCTTACAATGTGGCACCACTTGCAACTCCTCTCGACTGTGGAATCCGTATTGCCTTTGCTGGTATCCGCGATGCGAATGCAGGCTTCGATATTCAATCAAAGATTATCAAACCAGCGGTAGAATAAACCCAGGGTATTCATCGAATAAAACCGAATCAACGAAACAAACAATGATCGGATATTGAAAATCCATTCGGCATAACGGCAAATCGAACCATAACCAAAAATCCACCATAAGTATGTAACGCAGTAGTAAGATGAGGAAAGATGACGGTGCTGCATCATTTATACATAAAATAACAGGCCATTATTAGTACAGGCCTCAAGCAAACCTCGAGGCAATATTTGTTGCACTGCTGACTGCAAGTGCTACGTAAGCAACACCGATCAGAGTGGAATGAAGAATCTAATCGTCCAATAATCGTCTACTGACTTTTCACTCTCGCCCTCGAAGGATTCTGATCGGTATCAAAGAACCAAGATCAATCCTCAGATGAAGCAGAACTTATCTCATTGGTCAGGCCCTGGGTGTTATCCAAGGTTCATATCTGTAGCCAGTTAAAAAAAACTTACACTATGCATGGCCATCACTGGAATACTACGTAGCATCCAGAAGCCTCGAGGGTTTTCTAAGAATGCCTGTGGCAGAAGAGAGGTCTCCATTGCAAGAGAACTGGACGATGTGATCTGTGGAGTATCAATTATTAACACTCACAATAAGTAAACCTAGTATAACATGAACCTGAAATTTGAAAGCCTGATCGATAATGGGAGGTGACGCAGTCCTCAATGGATGGTGAAGTGTTGACACTTAATACTGATAGCTTGATCTTCACAAACGTGATACAGAATCCAGGTTAAGCCAGCATTTCATACAAATAACAATATACTTCTCGTCCACGTTAGCAACATGTTGAATCCAAGTCAGCTGCAGCTAGCACGGGAGTGGCTTTCTTCTTGCTGGTCTTTGGAACAACAGATTTTGAAGCTGAGTGTGATGTCAGCCGCTTGTGTTTTGCCATGGTTCGATCTAAGTAAAGAAGACGGCTTGTACTAAGTCATGTTACACGTGTTTCAGAGTCTGATGATCTCTGCTCAAGTGCTCACGGAATCCCAGTGCACGTGCTATTTTGCTCATTGTGAAACGCCTCGAGGCGTCCCATTACTGACATCTTCCAATAACCATAACCATAATCCATCGACTATTTACTCTTGTACTACTCTAAGGGTTCTGATCGGTACCAAGATCAGTGCGCAGGCCCTGAGTGTATCTAAGGTTTATACGCAGACAATCGTCCATGCCATATTGACTTTGCTGCGTAAGGTAACAATTACATATGCTGCGCAACAATCCAACGCATACTCCTGTTGTTTGTGTGCTCACATTCTACACCACTCATCGATCACCATGATCCCCAGCAACCCATGTTTCATTCACCTCCAAAAACTTCTGTGCTTCCAACGCCCTGTTCGGAACTATCAGCCTTGTGATCCCTCAGATGTATGTTTGGATGTGCTGGTCCTGGAATGCTTTCTCGCGAGTATCAACAGCTCATAAGCTCCATCATCAATTTCTTAATTCTCACCCTTCTCCTCCCCGTTCTTGTTGCACCCCCCGTATGTGATATATGCATCATCAATTAATGTCGTCAACCTTTTCTACGCCGCCACTGCATCCTCTTACTCCACAACGTCACTATCAGTTCCTCCCAAACTACGACACGTCAAACTTCGCAGATATCAAAACCCCCATATTCTCTCCTCCAACTACGATCGGACCTACATTGACACCGCTTTGGAGCTGAAATAAAGACGCCCTTACCCTTACCACTCCGATTTTTGCATTAGAGAAGATAAAGTGGGCCATGGAAATTGTCGCCCAATAACTACAATTTACAACTAAGGACTCCGGACCTGTGTGTGTTGACTCAGAGGCACATAGTAACTGTATTATGGACACCTTCCCAACAGCTTCGTGAGTCACAGTCTACTTCTCCTAGTCTCATGCAAAGATTCGCATTATCACATATCTATCACTAGTTCAATGCAGAGCTATGGAACTTGATTGTATGCAGCTCTCAGATTTTTGTTGAGTCTCCCGAAAGCGATAATTGATGAGCTTTTTGACGAGGACGCCCGTTGTGACGACAGCCTGGTGTACCTGCATCGAATATCAACCTCAATTCAACGTCATCTATCGTGCTGGAACCTCCACTACTCTTCGCATTGCCTCATTTTCATCCCCCATTCGCTTGTTCTTGCCCAGTGCTTTTCCCTGCAGCTATTTGTTCATGCCTCACAACTCACGTCATCCTTATATGCATCGTTTTCATGGTGCTCTCGTCCCCACCCCCTTTGTCGTGGATATCACAATTACATGCTGTACTGTACAGCGTACACAATGAACTACAATTTTCGTCCCATCCTATTTTAGCCCACCTCAAACTTGAATGTATTTGGTGCAATGGGAACTTGAACAAGTGCAAATGACCACAACAACGATGTCCTTCTGTTTACCTTCTCAGTCCGCTGTGAGGAAGCACCGATGTTATACACTTCAACACAATCCACAGCGCACACGCATCTGATGGAAGTTACATGGTCTCACAAACCTGAATGAATATTATGAGTGCCCTACAGTCAGCTCAAGCCGTTCGCTTGAACAACCCCAAATTCAAACTAGGTGCTGGGCATAGAATTGAATGTGAAGCACAATGCATTGTACGTTCAGTCACATCTAAATTTGGCTTAAACTCGTTCATACGGAGCACAGCCGGTGCACACCAGCGGTGCTACAGGTCACTTCTAAGCTATATACTTACATTCTTTTCATAGGGAGCACCGCCAGTGCACATCCATGGGTGCTAGTCTGTGGAGCTTTGGGAAGCTCTGTACAGAGCAGTACAGAGATATACAGAAATCAGGCTGTCTGTCTAGTGGGGACCGAGCTAGGGAGCTGGGATACTGTACAGCTCTGTACAGAGCATTGTGTAGTGTACTATGTCGGGACACTAGACCAATGCAAGACTATAGTTATAAGTTTGACAGCTAGAATGGCGGAATTGAGTTCCCTAACATTGTCCGGCATTGAGGACTTGTACAATTGTGCCGGATGGTAACTCCAACATGGCCATGTATACCCATGTCTGAGTTGAGTAATTTTGGTGATGAATATCAAGGACTCAGGCGTTCACTGATGACTATGCCAGAATTTATAACCGAACAATCTTTACTTCTTTTTTTGAAGTTGTGTCGTGTTTGCAACGCACCATCAAAATCTTTGTCCGTAACCTCCCAAATTTTGCCTACTAGCTTACCTTAAAGTTCACCTTGTACTAACACATCAGGATTATCAATATATATTTGGGAAAAGTTTATATGTTGTACAATATGTGAACAAAATATCTGAAATTCAAACAGCTAGCTGAGCAAACAGGCGAAATCCGAAGTTGCACCCCATTGCCATTCCTTGAAAAATAGCCCAAAAGTATGGTGGATTTTTGGTTATGGTTCGATTTGCTGTTATGCCGAATGGATTTTCAATATCCGATCATTGTTTGTTTCGTTGATTCGGTTTTATTCGATGAATACCCTGGGTTTATTCTACCGCTGGTTTGATAATCTTTGATTGAATATCGAAGCCTGCATTCGCATCGCGGATACCAGCAAAGGCAATACGGATTCCACAGTCGAGAGGAGTTGCAAGTGGTGCCACATTGTAAGCCTGAGTGCAGTGTCTCATGCTCCGTTGTACTACCATTAGTACAGAAACATCTTCTCGTACCAGTGTACCATTGCCAGAGCCCAGCACTGACATATTGCTCTAATGCCCAACCCACAAGGCAGAAATGGGACAGGTTCTGTTCGTAAGTGCATTGAAAGTTTAAACTGGAATTGAGTTGAACTCATGAGTTCAAACTTCGTGTTGATATTGTGCTGCAGCTCCAGACGCAACAATAAGACCACTAGTAGAGCGATATGTTGCTAGTGGTTACAGCAATCCAGAGATTATATCACGTCTTCAAGCACACAAGGAGACCAGTAATTTCAACATATCGCAGGTCATCTACTTAAATCCCTTCGAGTGGAGTATCTGATACTCAAATGAATTAGACTTAGCTTCTTGAAAAAGCGCCGCTCCCAATGGGGACTCAAGTCTACCCGTGGTCAAGCACACACAATCGAGAGCATTGGACCTGCAATCGAACGTGTTCACCAACGATTCCAAAAGCAAGGTTCTCACGACATGAAGCAAACACTGCTGCAGGAGGAGCAGCTTATGGTTCCGAGGTTGTATATATCATTTTCTTTCAACGAGTTTACACTCATTGCGAAATTTTCAGAACCTTAATACTCCAGTACATGAATGCTCATCATCCAGATGAAGTTCAGCGTCGGAAAAGTTGCCAACTCAAGCGCAGCACGTTCTGGACCGCTGGTGTTCACGACATTTGGGTCTTTGATCAGCATGATAAATGGCGTCGTTTTCAGCTGTTCTTACACGTCGGTATTGAGCCATTCTCAGGTCAAATTCTCTGGCTTAAGATATGGTGGACTAACCATAATCTGCGCCTGATATGTAGCTGGTATTGTGACGCCGTCGAAAAAATCAGAGGTATGAGTTTAAGTCCATATCCACATCACTGAATGGAAGGTAGCTCGCTATGGCCTGATGTTGATTACATAACATCATCTAGGTTACATGACTTGACATCGCATTGTAAAGTTGAGGGCACTTCCAGCAATCTATGTTTTACATTATAAAATGCAACCTCTCAGATTACATTTCTCTCATTCTATATACATGGCTTACAAGGAACAGTCATCTTGTCACAATTGAACTACGCATTAGCTCCCAGCATAAACATTAAGTAATGTGACCAGAGCATTGGCTAGTCTCGGCAACAGATGAAAAATATCTGGTGAGGATTACATGTTTCTATCTGTCGAGACGTGTATTTGGATAGCTTGACATCACACGAGTAGAAATTTGTTGACATTCTAGAATATGAACTTTGAGACCGCACTCTCTCATTTCACTATCAAGGTATGGAAGGGGAAATCACTATGTTGCATGCGGACGATGCGCTCGCAGAAGGTACCAACCAGAATGCGTATGATCACAGCATTGACTGAGCGAAATATTTCTGGTAAATGTTCGAAATAGTGTCTATGGCTGCTAGGTGGCTTGCAGGAGGGTTTATGATTGAATTTTCTGGACCAAGTCCGACTTGTCATATACAATGTGAGCAAAGAAGTCGAGGGTCAGTTGCCACATCTAAGGCTCGTTCATGCTGTGCTGGCCATTCCAGATGACTCCACTAATGATCTTGGTGCAACCTATCTTGTTGAGGAGCGCATAAGCGGGAAATTCATCAAGTATATTAATAACAATTCCGCTGTTCCTGCTGACAGTTTAGAGGGCAGGGAAGCCATTGTTGGACTTTTTTTATGTTTTGTGCAGCACATTCAGTTTCATCTTACCAACAATGTGGTCTACCTCTCCAATTTCCAGGGTGAGTTCAACTTCTCGCAGATAGTTGAAGACTGACTGGTTTATTATACTTAACATAGGTTCTGGTGACCTTCTCACTGACTGCCAAGTCCTGACAGGGTCGTGAGTTGGAATTAGTGCTACTGATAGACGATCATACTGAACACAAGTTCAATCCAGAGCTTTCGCGAACAACTCTGGTAGCGGGAACTCGACTTCTGCTTTCAACGGTTTCAAGTTCATGCATAAGTGCAACAAATTCTGTCGTATCTTCGGCTTGCAACCTTATAGTACCTAAAGTTTCATACTGATCGTGATTCACCACCAATTTTGACCTTGTATCTTGACATTCAAACCGAACATATTTCTTGTGTCATTCTAAACCTTGCACCACATGCTTCGAATTGATCATTATCACATATTCTTAGTATCATGTTACCTTTCTTGCACTCCCAAAATATAATGCTATCCACGAGGGAGGGGTCTGAACAAAACCATTACATTCAAATCGCCCTAAATCTACCAAACACCATCAGAGTATGCGTGGGTTACCGTATGCATGCTGCTCGAGCAGGACTAGTGGTAGTCACCTGAAGGACCTGCGCAAAGTAGAGCGTGAACGAGGGAGGTGTTGGAGGCAATGAGAGCGGAGTAGTAGAGTGCGACCGACTGTAATGAGAGAAAATAATATCAATTAGAGAACCTTAATTTTTCATGACTGAATGAATAGACGACGACAAAACAAGTACACACACCAATCGTCCCTTCCATGGCCTCAAACACACCTTCAGCACAAACATCTGATACTAACACCTTATCAGCCCCTCAAGCGGCATTGTGGACAGACAGACCGAACATATTTATGTTCAGTGAGCATGCGAGATTTTGACGAGAATTGAAGATGAGAGGTTGGAAAAGATGGACCAAGAGACGGAGCGATCATGATGGTGCAGCAAGCAAAGACGCATGAAGCAGCAGTATTAGCAGATGTTGAGATGTTGTATGCTGAATGTGCCAAGTCCCAGACTCTAGCTAGCTCCGCCTTGTTATGCTTTTCACCCTCTGGTTACACCAAAGAGAGCTACTCAGCAAGGTGGGCAGAGCTCTGCGTGTCCTTGAAGAAAGCAATGTGATGCGATTGACCGATCAAAACATCGTACTGGTACGATATCTCAACAAGGATAAACACAAGGTAATTCAAGGGTACACATCGAATAAAATCGAATCAATTGCAATACTCGAAACAAACAACGATCGGATATTGAAAATCCTTTCGGCACAACGGCAAATCGAACCATAACCAAAAATCCACCATACATACTGACTCTGATCATCAACTGCTATTCACAATGAGGAGAGGCAACTCGTCGAGGGATTCGCCTCGAGAAACCTGCACATCTAGCGAAGCACCACCCCGTGGAGGCTCGGTACGTGGCTTATGAGGATTACTTAGTTCACTCCACTCTAAACACTGACATTGATCTAGCACCAGCCTTGTGGCAGAGTCTGTTGGTTTCTGGAGAAGATCAAGGGCGCCGTTAAGGACAGTGCGAACAAGTTAAGGATATTGGTGAGTCTACGAGCATGCGTAATGAGTGTCCTGGAATACGACTATGATTGTCATAAGCGCTCGAAAGATTCCCCCAGCTGTAACCCTGTTCCCCCGGATGTTTGTCATCAACGTGCTTCATTGACCCCAAATCTTCAGGTACGCAGGTTCTCATACTCGCCCTTCAGTCTCTGTCCTCTCTCTAAATTTTGGTCGTCGCGCAGGTTCAGGCTGATATGCCTGGTGTGGAAGTGGAGGCTGATACTCAATCAGCACTTCGAGATGCACAAAAAGCTGCAAAACGCCTGCATCCACTATCAGGACCTGTGATAACTGTGACGTCTGGTGGCCAAGACGCACCAGCGGATTTCGATGCTACTGACGGTCTCTATGACACCTATCTCAAGCCCCTCAGGATATTCGACGCTGTTATCGGAGAGATCGTGGATGTATGGACCCTCTTCTCGATCAGAACCGAACTAATCTAGTTCCACAGGTACATCCATACACAAAGATAGCACTGGGCGTGTTGTCTTATGCAGCCAAAGTATGTTCTCATTTTCTCTCTTCCTATCTCCCACCGCTCAGCAATCATTTGTGCAGATTATTCTAGCTCAAGCGGATCACGACGCAGCGGTACTCAAGCTTCTCGGGAAGTTGTGTCAAGTTTACGGCTTCATGACACAGGATCAGATGCTTGGCCGAATCTTGTCAATGCACGTTATCCTTGGACAGATCTCTCAGCAGACCCTCGAATGTGCTCAATTTATCAAAAATTATTCGGAAACCAAGAACTTTTGTGAGTCTTAACAAGCTGTTGCGCTGTAGAGACTCGTGTCTCTATGGGTGGATATGGGTATTGTCCACCTCCCCTTCACAACGCGCCCACTAATTAGGAGACGCGCTCCAAATGCAACAAAACACGCTTTGGCACGTTTCGCATTGTCACACACCCATACAAACACGCTGTCGCGTTATCGCGTTATTGCACATCTGCATTCATGCATTAGCGCGTTTTGTGTTTCACCTTTGGCGTGTTTCGCGTTTTGCCCTGTCACTTTGCACCTGCAGCGCGTTTCGCGTAATTGTTGTGTTTCGCATTTCACCTTTGGCACGTTCATGCTCTTGCGTGTCGCATTTGTATCATTGCCTTTCTAGTGCTTCGCCTTTTCACATATCCTTGCATCCTCACATTGATGGACCCTCGCTAACACTCATTCGCGCCTTCCTAACTGAGCGTGTTTCGCCTTTGGCGCATTTGAGCGCGTTACAGCGCACTTTGTCACACTTCCTTAGGATCCGTCGCCTGTCCTCCACATGTCCCGTCCCAGTCCTCCAAGGTCCACTGGTGCATGCTCTCTTCATTAGAACTCATGTCCCGTCACACAGGCATTCGTACTTATTACTACATTTTGTTATGGACCCTGACTTACCTCATCATGTTACCTTGGTGCTCCCTACTTGGTTCCAAGGCCTGGGAACTCGCTTAGCATACTTACACGTCAGCATGTTTGTTTTTCAGTTACTTACTTCCATTCCACCACCATCTAAGTGTATAGCTCGAGTTTCTATCTGAATACACCAGTTTCACTCCAATTGGCGCTTTGACACCCTTAAGCACCTATTTCCACGTCTATCTTCCCTCTTGGTTCTCTATCTGATTGCCACCTCGACTCGAGCACCCCATGGAGGTCGCACGAAATGCGCTTTGACTTAGAACGCACTTTCCCGCACTTTCGCCTTATTAGCGCGTTTAGGTGCCTTTCATCAGCGCACTTCGCTTTTGGTGCAGTATTTGCACCAGTGTCCCACTCTGGTCTCTAGACATATCTGCCAGTATAGATCCCCCTCATCTTTTTCTAGAGGAATCTTTCTCAGTAGCAATCCCCTTGGGACGACTTTCCACTCGTATCCAGAGGAGCACTTGAGAGCCCACTTCCTGTTACGAACTAGGATGGGTCTGACATATGGCTACTCGATAAGAGTAATCGGCCAAGGTCGGTTCAAGGCTTCGGCATATACTGAAGTTCAATGTTTCAATAAGGCAAGACAAGGAGAGTGTCCTCGACTTGAATCAAGTTCAGACGACTTAAGATTGGGGGTCTTAAGCGAAAGCAAGTTCCAGGTAAAACCTAGTAAGATTAAAGTAAAGTACTACATAGTACAAAGACAGATTTATATAGTGAATGAGAACAACTTTAGGGCAAGTGTATACAAGTCAGAATGAGTCAGAGATAAGAACGAGTCAGAGATAACAAGAATAGATCACCTAGCGACAGCTTGATAGCGATCGTGATGTAATACAATGAGTAAACAAGAGATAAGAAAGATAAGTCTAGCGGCGGCATCATGCGGCTCGTGACATAATACAAGTGAAAAGTAAGAGAAAATGAATAGGGGCGTACTTGACTGTAACATTACCCTGTTATTATCGTTGAAGTCACCGATTTCAACATTCAAAGTTATGGTCGTATTCATAATCATCGCGGTCTCCTGCGCATTGAGAGAACATCCGCTCGTCTTCTTCGAGCGAGATCTGTTCAAGTGCTGCATCTTTATCAGCTTCCCATCTAGAGAGAGCGTCATAAAAGCCGGCGTCCATCCAAACTAAAGGGATAACCTTTTCTCCGTGAAGGTCTTTACAGAAGGCCGATAAGTGCCCTGGCGCCAAGTTGCGACACACATGACAGTAGTACGTGGGGCAGTTCTTGTGGCGATGACCAATAAGGTTACAGTTGCGACATACGAAGTTGTCGCAGTCCTCAGTCTTTACGATGGTGACGGTGGACGTCTGAGGCGGGGGAGATGGTGTTTTGGAACGTAGGATGCGGTCACGGGTGGCGGGGGAGACGGAGTGTTCTCGTTTGAGTTTAGATTGTTGTCGGCAAGTAGGATAAATACGAGCGGGTTGCGCTGCTGCGTTGTTAGATGTAGTAGCAATCGGTATGCTAGGTACGTGAGGAGGAACGATAGTATCAGGCGCGTGCTCAACGGGAGTTGTCTCAACCGGAGGTGGGATGGGAATTGCGACGTGGGGTGATGGTGGTCGGGCGACTGGGCTGTTTGCAATTCGTTCTGTGACGATGTGGATGGCTTCTCTAACAATCTCTTTGGTAGTGGGAGGCATAAGGCGAACTGCCGTGTTGCGAATACATATATGAAGATGACGAAAGATCATTTTGATACGCTCATCATCAAGGAGTTCGGAGGTGCGTTCAACGAGCTTAGCTGCTCGGATAATGTTAATGAGAAGGGTGCTGGAGAGGGCTCCTCATTCAGCGAGGAGATTATCAATCTCTATAGCGTATTGCTCAGAGAGGAGGGCGGATTCGAATATTGTGTTGGTTTCGATGTCATCAAGAACAGCGAAGTAGTGGGACGAGGAGTCTGAGTCGTTGGTCAATGTGGTCGAGGTTACGGTGGGGGAAGCAAGAGTGTCGGTCATAATATCTATATGGGATATGAGAGCGCGGAGTTGTGCGAGGCAGATTTCGAGAGTGTGGAGATGTTGGGAGTGAGCAGACATGATGATTTTGTTCTAGGGTTCTTATAATCTATGGGCTCTTTTATAAGCGGCGAGGATCGAAGAAGCGTTATCAAGATTCTCCTGGGGAATCCATTCATTACTGGCGGAAGCATATCCTTTCCAGGACACGAGATAGCGTCTACGTTTACCCGTTCCCTTATGTGATAAAATGGCTTCGACTTCGTATTCTTCTTCGTTATCGATGATGTCAGGTGGAGGATCATGGAAGTTAGGACCGTGGATTTCTGTTTCGTGATAGGACGATAGTTCAGAAGCGTGGAACGTGGGGTAAACTTTCCATTGTGTGGGTAACTGGAGTGTGAACGTGATCGGGGATAGTACTGCGGTGATGGTAAAGGGTCCGTATCGTTTCGGAGCGAGCTTCCGTGATGGTAGCTGCGTGATGAGGTTCTTCCCTGATAGCCAAACCTTATCTCCGATCTTCCATGGTTGGTACTTCTTTCCGTGTGATCGTTCGGCCATTCGTTGCATTGCGAGATTGTGGCAAGAGATAGCTTCTTCACGTATTTTCTGAAGAAGGCGGAGTCGTTCTTCCGCTGCGGGGACTGTGGATTCGGGGAGTACGTGAGGGAGAGCTCGTGGCTCGTATCCCATCATGAGGCGGAATGGGGAAGCGTTTCGAGAATTGTGTTTTCTATGGTTGTGGACAAATTCGGCCATAGGGAGGTGTTCGACCCAATCTTCTGGGTTGTTATGGCAATAGATGCGAAGATAGGTTTCTAGTACTTGATTTAGACGTTCCGTCTGTCCATCTGTTTGCGGGTGATAAGCGGTAGAAGCGGCGATGTCATATTTTAATAGCTTAGCGAGAGCTCTAGAGAACTTGGAGACGAACTGTGGACCCCGATCGGAGATCACTTTTTCGTGGAGTCCAAAACATCGATAAACGTATTTGAAAAACTTCTTGGCTACTCCTTCCGAGGTGATGGTTTTCATACAAGGGATGAGAATTACCCCCTTCATAAGCCCATGGTCTACCACGACCATGATAGAATCAAAGCTGTTGCAGGGTGGCAGATCAGTGATGAGGTCGACGGATACTTGGGCAAAGGGAGTGGAAACCGAAGACGGGATAGGGACAAGTGGGGGGGTGGTTGGATGAGTGTCGGATTTCATTTGCTGACAAAGTGCGCAACCCTCCACGTATTTCCGAATATAGGTGCCCATGGAGGGCCACCAGAAGTCACATTTTACGAGTTCTTCGGTTTTAAAGCGACCGGGATGACCCGCTGTTGCGTGATCATGGGTTCATTCTAAAATAGTGTGGCATCCGGCAGGACGGACGTAGGCACGATCTTTATAGAATAAGATGTCGTCTTTTATCGTCCAATCAGAGAGAGCCGATTTCATGGGGGGAAGGCAAAGACCATTCAAGGCATCAGAAGCGGCTTGGAAGATAGGATCGATATCGTCAGGATCGGGATTCGCAAGAGTTGTCATTAACTCCTGGTCGAGAAGGCGGATAAAAAGGGAGTCTGGGAGAAGGGTAACGTCTTCGTTATCGTTTTCAGTGGGAATATGATCAGCACGTCAAGATAAAGCATCAGGGGTGACAAGCTTGGTTCCAGCGACATGATGAAGTTCAAGATCATAACATGAGAGGAGTAACTGCCAACGAGCTTGACGGCAGGTGAGCTTCTGCGCGGTACAGAAGTAGAGGAGATTCATATGATCAGTGAATACGATAACTGGATGAGGGTTTCCTTCCAGGTAATGGTGCCACTCTGCTAGCACTCGGATAACTGCGAGGAGTTCTCGATCGAAGATCTGATAATTTCTTTCTGCCGGGTTCAGGGATTGGGAAAGATATCCGCATGGGTGGTAAACACCGTTTTCATCGGTTTGAAGGAGGACGGCTCCGGTAGCAACTAGTGACGCATCAGTTGTGACGGCAAATTGCCGTGAAGGGTCAGGGTTGCGAAGAACTGGTTGCTTCAGGAAACATTCTTTCAAAGTCGTAAAGGCCGCTTGACATGGAGCCGACCATGAGAAGACATTGTTCTTCTTCGTTAAATCAATCAACGGTCATGCAATATCGGAGTAATGAGGGATGAAGTTTCGGTAGAAGTTGCAGAAGCCAAGGAATGATCGTGTTTCTTTGACGGTAGTTGGGATTGGCCAGTCGCGGATCCCATCAGTTTTAGCAGTATCCATAGCGACACATCCAGGGCGAATGATCATTCCGAGATACTCAACTTCTTGTGCGTCGAAAGTACACTTCTCTGGTTTCAAGAAGAGCTTTTTGGCCCATATCGTGGTTAAAATGCGGCGGGTTCATTCATGGTGTTCGTTAAGGTTATTCGAAAAGATGAGGATGTCGTCCATGTATATCACTAACCATCCTTCGTTGATTTCTTGTTGGAAGGTGCGGTTCATGTAGGCTTGGAACGTAGCCGGGGAATTACAGAGACCGAAGAACATGACATTTGGTTCATAGAGTCCGAATTCGGTGGTGAACACCGCTTTCCATCTATCGTTGGGGTGAATATGGATATTGTTATAGCCGGATCGGACATCCATCTTGGTGAAATACTTGGCTCCGTGTAACCGTGCGACTAAGGATAATGGGAGCGGTAATGGATAAGCGTTCTTTATCGTCCAATCATTGATATACCGGTAGTCTTGGCATGGTCTTAGGTCTCCGCTTTTCTTTCTGACAAAGAAGAATCCGCTAGCTTGCGGCGATTTCGATTCCGAGATGAAGCCTTTCTGTACGTTCTCGTCAATGAACACTTTGACAGCAGTTCGTTCCGTGATGGAGAGAGGATAGATTTTCGATGTTTTCGGGATGAATCCGGGTTTCGTTTCAATGCGATGGTCAATACCAGGTCGTTCGGGAGGTAGACTGTTAAGTCCGTCTTTGGCGAAGATGTCAGCGAAGTCATGAAGATATGAGGGCACGAGTTCTTCAAAAGTTTTCTTCTTCTGTTCTAGCCCCGCAGCTAGAGCGAACTGTTGGGCTTTGTTACTAACTTTCGTGTAATCGCTGGACCATGGCAAGGGTGTGACCGTGGGTTTCTGTTCCAGACGGCTGGTTCCATCGGAAGTAAGGGGAGTGTCCATTGAAACGTTCGTAATTACCCGAAGTTCAGATGCGTCGGAAGAATACTCCACTAGGAATTCATCGTCATCAAGGTCGTATAGAGAGACTTCTCGCACTGGTGCGGCAAAGTTCTCTTGTGTCCATACGTCTTCCTTGGTATCGAAGGTCTCGTCATCATCGTCTGGGATGGGAAGTAGGTCGGGAATAGGAGCTTCTTTGTCAATGACTTCTTCAATAGATGCCTTTGGATAGCAAAGGGGGGGGTTCGGTATAGTAGGCTCTTCTTTACGAAGTTTGGAGTTCTTCCACATTCGATCAATAGGTTTGTGTTGAAATAGAAGGGGAAGGGCGCCTCCCTTCCTTTCTTTGTCAACTTCTTCTTCGACTTGACTACTCTTCGCTGTTCGCGAGAGGATAAGGGTTTCAGCGGCCCAGTCGATGACTGGGTTCATCGCTCTTAACCAGGGAATACCGAGAAGGATCTGATCTCTTCGTCCTAAACGAGTGACGTTGAATTTCCCAATCATGGTGCGTTCATCGATTTTGATGGTAAGGACGCAGTAGCGGCGAATGGCTCCGCTTTTGGAATAGCTTCCATTGGCGGTAGTAACCTTGAAAGATTTACTGAGTGTGTGGGTTCGAATCTTGTGCTTCTTTACGAAGTCTTCGGAAATGAATGTTCCGGCTGCTCCGGAGTCGATGACTGCGGTTGTTTCAACGGTTTTCAGATGAGTTTTCGAAATGAGGGAAAGTGGAACTCGAAGTTCCTTTCGTTCACCAACTTTTTGTACGAGTCTAATAGGTACATTGGAAGATACTGACGTTGATCCAGTCTTCCACATTAAAAATCCTCGTTGAGGCGACAGACTTCCGCTTCTTCCTCTTCATCATCGCTGCTCTCGACTTCTTTGCGACGGACCGGGGTTTTCCCGTTCTTCTTCTTCTGGGGACACGCTTTGGACAGGTGTCCTACCACGTGGCAGGTAAAACACTTTCCAGTCCGGAAGTGTTCAGTTTGTTCTTCTTCAGTGAGTCGGTCGACCACCATAGCGTTGGGGTCTCTGGAAGGCGTGTACCGACTGGATCCGAAGTTCTTCTTTTTCTGAGGTTGGTTACGTGCCCTAATAGCATTCAACTGGAGGCGGGAATTGTCGAGTTGGATACAAGTGGATAGGACCACCTCAAAGTCATCAGAGACGTCACCCGTGCCGAAGAAGCGGGCGGTTAGTCCTGGGTGTAATCCGTCTAAGAAGAATTGCTTCTTTGAGACGTCGTCGTGGATTCCAGAGCGTTGGGCGAGCATCAGGAATTCTGAGATATAATCCTGGAGCTCGGACCCTTGCTTCAGGTTTCAGAGTTTAGCTAAGGCAGTTCCTGCGGGATCAAGCGGTTTAAATGCTTTGTTAAAATCGGCAAGGAATTCCGCCCAAGTTCCATAACCCTTAATGGTTCCGTCTGTTCTCTTATAGAGTGGATCTTGCGCGTGGGAGAGGAAATCTTCTTTCCAGTAGCGGGCGTTCCCTTCGTTCATGAAGGAGGTGACGAAAATGATTTTCTGCTTATCTTCTATATAGATCTTCTCATTGATGTCGAGGTAGGAGTTACACGACATGAGGAAGCCTCTAGACTTGTCTCTATCGCCATCAAAGATGGGAGGGGTCCCGATTTTGATTTCAACGGGCTTGGAAGACATCGTGGGATTCAGGGGTGGTAAAGGTGGTAAAGCGCCTAGGTTTAGTGCTCCGATCAATGGGGTTAATGTCGTCAGTTTGGACCTGGAGTTCTATCTGTCGTGATGACCAGGGTTTTCGTCATTCTGGGTTTTCAAATATGCAACACGTGATAGTGATGCAAGGGATCAGTGGAGACTTTAATCTTTTGTTACGAACTAGGATGGGTCTGACGTATGGCTACTCGATAAGAGTAATCAGCCAAGGTCGGTTCAAGGCTTCGGCATATACCGAAGTTCAATGTTTCAATAAGGCAAGACAAGGAGAGTGTCCTCGACTTGAATCAAGTTCAGACGACTTAAGATTGGGGGTCTTAAGCGAAAGCAAGTTCCAGGTAAAACCTAGTAAGATTAAAGTAAAGTACTACATAGTACAAAGACAGATTTATATAGTGAATGAGAACAACTTTAGGGCAAGCGTATACAAGTCAGAATGAGTCAGAGATAACAAGAATAGATCACCTAGCGACAGCTTGATAGCGATCGTGATGTAATACAATGAGTAAACAAGAGATAAGAAAGATAAGTCTAGCGGCGGCATCATGCGGCTCATGACGTAATACAAGTGAAAAGTAAGAGAAAATGAATAGGGGTGTACTTGACTGTAACACTTCCCACTCTTCTCCCCTAGCACGCAGCTATCATTCCTCGCCCTCAGCGCTTTGCACCGTCTCAATTTTCCAACTGTTCTCACAGGGAAGAGACTTGGAAAGAACATCATCTCAGAAACGAACGATACAATTCAGCAGTACAGTAATGTGTTGGATGTGCTCATGCAAAACTTTCGGGACCAAGTCACTCGCGACGTAGCCATACACGTCCACCGTACGGGTAAGGGTTCAGGCGTGCTGGTGACTTGACATATACTCATACCTTTTCAGGAGAAATACTAGATCTCAGTGGCATGACTTATGCAGAGGGCGCAGGACTAGATACCAAGAAACAATGCCTTGAAGGGACGCGCAAGGAAATCCTTTCCCAGATCACGGATTGGGTCAACAGCACCAGGGACAACGTTCCACGTGTGCTGTGGCTATCTGGCCCTGCAGGCAAGGGCAAATCGGCCATAGCCCACACCCTTGCTAAGTGGTTCAACGATGTGGGAGGGCTTGGATCGTGTTACTCTTTTGACTGCCAGTGAAAAGCAGATCGTCGCCATGAAAAGATCTTTTCCATGATTGCCCGTGACCTGGCTGACCATGATCCGGAGATGAGGCGGGCATTAGCAGATACAGTTTAGACCGCTATTTCACTCAAGAATACGGCGGATATCACCCAGCAATGGCAGAAGCTTCTTATTGAACCACTGGCGAAGTCATCTAGGACCACTAAGGAACCCATCGTGATCGTGATCGATGCACTAGACGAGAGTGGTGGAGTAGAGACACGGAGGGATCTTCTCCACATTTTAGCTGGCAAACATCAAAACCCTGCCGTTCCCAAAATCACAGACCTCCCAAACAACTTCCGCTTCATCGTTACTTCTCGCCCGCTTGATGACATCAATGACCAGTTTCACGGTGTTCAGCATATTTGACAGGAGTCGATGGATAATATTCCGCTAGAATTCGCAGAGCGCGACATCTGTGCTTACGTATCCAAGGAACTGGAAGGGTCCAGTTTTCAGGACAGAGAGTTTGCAATCCTCGCTGAGAAAGCTGATGGACTTTTCGAATGGGCACGTCTCGCTTGCAGATACATCAAAGGATCCCATGTGGGGCTATCTCCAGCGGATTGCTACAAGGCTGTGGTATCACACGATCCTTCCGAGAAAAGCCCGCTGTTGCACAGCATGTATCGCCTTGTTTTAAAAGATATCATGTATGGGGATGCATCTCTGCATACACGGAATCAGCATTTGACGAAGCTAGCGAGATTTTGTTCAGTGATGGGACAAATACTAGTCACAGCTGAACCCCTTCCTTTAGCTTCGCTGATGGCCATGAGGTCCCATTTTCCAAAGGAAGAGGACCATTTCAATGTGGAGCTTGTGGTAAAAGGCATGGGCTCCCTCCTCAGCGGCACCACCAACCCAGATTCCCCAATCCAACCCCTTCACGCATCCTTCCATGATTTCTTGACGGACAAAGCATCCAGTAAAGAGTTTTTTATTGACCTGTCAAAGGCGCAACACGATCTTGCATTCGCGTCACTTTGAGTGATGGAACACAGTCTTTGCTTCAATATCAGTGATTTAAAGTCATCGTACATACCAAATAGCGAAGATCCCGGGCTACAAGACCAAGTTCAAAAATGCATCTCCCTACATCTGTTATATTCCTCTCGATTTTGGATGTCGCACGTACGGACCATGGTCTTTGACAAGGAGCTCGCGAAAGAAGTGAAATTGTTCTTCAACCATGAGTGGCTGTTTTTCTGGCTGGAGTTACTTGCCTTGATAAATGCACTCGGCAGTGCAGTTCCTGCCCTCTCACTCATTCCCCCGTGGCTGAAGGTGAGTACACTGCTACTGAGTACCAGATAAAGCGCTCACGCGCAATCACAGGGCCATTCCAAATTCAAAGATGTCTCATCGACTGCAATGGATGTACAGAGGTTCATTCAAGTCTTCGGTGGCTTGATTTTGCACAGCACTCCACATTTGTATGTATCAGCACTCCCATTCTCGCCTGCCAACTCTCCGCTATCAAGAATTTTTTCTGCACGATTTCCGAATACTCTTTATGTGGCATCTGGGCGTGATATGAACTGGCCGGCTGTTCAGACCGTGCTCAGGGGGCACACTGGTTCAGTAAGGTTGGTCTTGTTCTCACCAGATGGCACTCGCATCGTCACTGGTTCAGAGGATGAGACTATTCGGCTGTGGGATGCAGGGACGGGGGAGCCAATCAGTGAGCCCTTGTGGGGGCACACTCGTTCAGTAATGTCGGTCTCATTCTCACCGGACAGCACTCGCATCGTCACTGGTTCTTCGGATAAGACTGTTCGGCTGTGGGATGCAGGGACGGGGGAGCCAGTCAGTAAGCCCTTGCGGGGGCACACTGATTGGGTAAAGTCGGTCTCGTTCTCGCCGGATGGCACTCGCATTGTCACTGGTTCTTCAGATGGGACTGTTCGGCTGTGGGATGCAGGGATGGGGGAGCCAGTCGGTGATCTATATCTCTTGTGGGGGCACGCTCATTCAATTGACTCGGTCTCGTTCTCGCCAGACGGCACTTGCATCGTCGCTGGTTCATATGGTAACACTGTTCAGCTGTGGGATGCAGGGACGGGGGAGCCAGTTGGTGAGCCCTTGCAGGGGCACACTGATTCAGTTTATTCGGTCTCGTTCTCGCCGGATGGCACTCGCATTGTCACTGGTTCTTCGGATAACACTGTTTGGCTGTGGGATGCAGGGACGGGGGAGCCAGTTGGTGAGCCCTTGCAGGGGCACACTGATTGGGTAAAGTCGGTCTTGTTCTCACCGGACAGCACTCACATTGTCACTGGTTCTTCGGATAACACAGTTCGGTTGTGGGATGCAGGGACGGGGGAGCCAGTCGGTGAGCCCTTGCGGGGGCACACTGATTCAGTTAACTTGGTCTCGTTCTCCCCGGACGGCACTTGCATCGTCACTGGTTCTTCGGATAACACTGTTCGGCTGTGGGATGCAGTGATGAGGCAGCCGTCGGTGTGCCCTGTGTCAGATCCTTTCCCATCCTCAGATGAACATCACACGATTGAGACCACCACTACCATGACAACAAACACTTGCAACAATCACTTGATTCGCTTCTCGTCCAACTCTACCCATGCCCTCCACAATACCTCTGAGCTAACAGATGGAGCATCCCATGACAACCGCACTTCGACCCCCTTTTTCTTGAATAGTGACAGTGGATGGGTGATAGGGCCCAGACATAGGCTGTTATTCTGGGTACCACCTGCCTCTTGACACTCATTCTATAGCCCTGCAACCACATTAGTGATACCCAGAGGAGGTCCTGAGCTTGATTTGAGCCACATGGCACATGGACAACACTGGCAAAAGTGTCGAGAGGAGTGAGTCTCTTCAAAGCTGTTTCTGTTCCTGGCACTTACTAAAACCACCGCCTGCAGATCTTAACATCAGCGATGACCGCAGCAATGAATCCATTATGGAGATTTCAGATACAATTTAGATGTGACCGAGTATACAGCAGATCATACTTCGTATTCTATGTGGTCTACATATACCCAGCATCCAGTCCGAATTCAAGGTTGCCCGAGCGAACGACTTCTTGAAGGAGTGACTGTGTGACTCAAGTGATGTTCATGCTGATTTGTGAGAGCACATAATGACAGACAAGGCATGCCAATTCCATCAGAGATGTAGTTGCGCATGCACCGTGATTGTTTGAAGTGTATAGCATCGGTGCTTCCTTCGAGTCATAGCGGACTGAGAAGCTGGACAGAAAGACATCATTATTGCGGCCATCTGTGGTCGTGCACCGAGTACATTCAAAGTGGGCTAAAATAGGGTGGGATGAAATATGTTACAAGTGTTCAGAGCTTGAGAATCTTAACTCGTGGCTTGCCCGTACTAGTATCCAGAGTGTCGTGCACAGCTTCCTTAGGCAAGCTTTGACCGTTGGGTCACCGAACATCTCGATAGGTGAGTTTTTTTTGCTTCTTTCGTCAGCTGCATAATATTGATGCTACTACTACAGAGTAACCGCTATGAGGAACACAACCCAAATGACAGCTGAAACCCTTGCAATCGATTTCAGCCCCAACCTCCTTCGTGCACCACAGAATGACTTTGCCCTGATCACTCATGTATGTGGTGTTACACCACTCTTCATTGATGCTCGCTGCAGTTCCATGTAATCTTTGACAACGAACATGAATCCAACCACAATGTAGGAGAGGATGAAATGGAGGAGCCTATCCTCAGGGAGGACAAAGAATCTCCAGCCCCAGGTGGTGAGTCATAATGATGAACGCTTATGCATGTGGTCATGCGTAACCTCACCATCTACAACGGACTCCTTGTTGTCGTCACAATCCTTGTGCATTCCGTTCTCTAGGTCACCTACAACTGTTCACGATAACTATTATGAATATCTACAGTACCATACTCCCCACAGTATTCTTACTGCTCATCCTAACGTTCTTTTTGGCTTCATCTATTTTTTATTCCCATCACTCGTGACTTTGATCTGCGCGAAATTACTGTAAACTAGTCTAGATGCTCCTGTAGCACTGTCCTAATCTTCATTCCAGTTACTTGCTTGTTGAGGAACTTTGGGTCCTCCTGTGGGTTTGCTCACGATGATGCTGTTGACGCTGGGTATGAATACGGCAACTTCTGTTGCGAGCGCGATCGCCCACTGTTTTGCGGCTAACAGGTCAAGAATCTTGGAATCGGTAGCTAGCAGAGTGCCATCTTGTTCAGCTTGGAATGTGATCAGTCAATCAATGGAAGAGAATATAGAGCTGGTGAACTTTACCTCGATATCGATGCTCCAGGCTTTGCCGCCCTTTTGTTCGTGCTTGACTACAACCGACCGCAAACCTCGTTACGTTCAGCATCTCTCAGCACATTCTCAGTGAGCGTTCTCAATATGACTTCAAGTGCTGTGGCATACCGCCTCACAGCAAGCTGTGCTAGCTCCCTCATCCCGCTTCCGTTTGCCTCCATACGCTTGCCTAGCTCTAGTTCCGTCACACCTGCACCAGGAACTAGCCATGGATCTTTGATACGATCACGCTGATGCCACTGTCGATCGCACACTTGAGGTGGTCGAGATGGTTGGCTGTTGCTCCCTTAAGCACTATCATCACTGTGCGTGTCTTCCGTGTCCCTGATACCCATGGGAGCGAGCTGACAAAGGACGCAGTCTCCACCAATCTTCATTGTGTCATGATGTCGATGTAGCCTGCTTCCCCTGGGTGGCTGCACCGATGCAGGCGAGATGTGTGGCATTGATGACATAAGCTATGCGGCAGAGGCCAAATTTGGAGAGGACTTTGAGCACAGCGATGTTGAACCGATTGAGGTAATGTAGGGCAAGGTCACTGGTGGATGAGCCTGCGATGATGACTTTTATGCCTGAATCAGAGATTCTTTGAAGATCTGATGATCGAGTGATAGATAGTAGATATAGTAGGTAATTAGATGGAGGAGAACATACTCTTTCAAGTTTTTGTTCCTCGACGCGAGTGAAGCGGGTTTGAGGGCTGTTCCTATGTGAAAGGAGACGGTAGGCTATATCTGCGTCACTTCATAAAAAACATAAACAGGATGAGAAAGTGACTCACTTTTGAGTTCACTGAGGGCTTTGGCACACATGAATTTGTATCCCCTGATTCAGATTCGCTAGGGTGGAGGCCCATCATGAGAAGGTTCTCTGATTTCTTGAGGAGTTCTCCTGCGAGAATGATGACCATAGTTTGTAGTAAAACACTCATCTGGATTAAGTTAACGAGTAGATAAGAAATGAGACAGAGAAGGACACACCTCACACCCTTGAACTTGTTAAGGCCATGACAAGGAGCTTGGCTGCTGGGTGGATGACTTCAACCTCCCTGATTATGGTAACGGCATCGGATGTTACGGAAGTCGGTCAAGGTGATTTATTCTGCCCTCACAAAGTCAGGATAGACATATCTAAGCACAGGACACATACCATTGCTCTGGAAAGGCATTAGAAGAACAAGGACGTGCAGCATGGATTGCATAGCAGATGTGGGGGATTTTGTGAGAAGGTGGAGGAGGGGGTGGGGGAATGTATCTCTGAGGAACCGTCAGTATCCATGTAATTGTCTGTCTTTTGTATCTGTCCAAAGGACACACTGAAGGTAGCAGTGGGTGCGACAAGTAGAAAAGTGTGGATTAAGATGCTAATGAGGTTGGTTCATAGTATCCAGTCTAGTGCTCAAAATGAGAAAAGCAGCTGGGCATGATGCATAAACCTTAGATAACAGTCAGGGCCTGAAGATGTATGATGTTCTGCTCATGACGTGGATTGCGGAGTTATCTGTCTTGGGTATCTGTTCGACTGACGGGAGTGTGTCAAAGATATGCTGGAGGTGGCGAGTGAAAATGACTATTTGAAGGGAGTGCCAGCCTTCTTGGAGGAAAAGCAGAGATGTTGGAGGTGGCCTGGAGGTTTGGGAGTAATTATTAAGAGGGTGCGGTGGTTGCGTGTAGCGTTAGCAAAAACCTTCATTACGGTCATCTGACCAAGACAGCATCTTGTCATTTTGCCTTCCCTCATATTCTTTAGTGTTCCTTACTGTACAGTATTTAAACCGCCATTTATCTACTAGTACAGTAGTTGATCCTTTTCCCCCCAAAAAATAAATGCTTAGTTCAGCCAGTTTCCCCTGCTCGATTCCTAAGTTAACTAAAGTCAACTTCCCTCTTGTGTGAACGTTCTATGAACGCCACATATTTTTAAACTCGAATACTAAGCCTTACCTTTACCCTCCACCCACTACGGTCGTTGTCGAGGAGGATTGATCACCCTCCAAACCTTCGATCCCTCTAAACCATTCAAAATAAAATTTACCCCCCCTTCTTCTCAATATTGAACCTAGAATGTCTGTTAGTGCACCAGACAATTTGTCTCCTCTTACCACGCCTCCAGCAAGTGTAAGGAGTGTAGATGCTGGCGCTTATGAACTTGGAGTTCAAAGCGCCTGGACCCGTAATGACGCTGTCGTCACCAGTATAGAACAGAGCGAGAGCATGTGTACTGAGCCTCCCTCCAGTGGACCTACCAATCAGTCTGGATCTGATCGCATAGCCACTGACCCTATTGAAGAGGCATTGGATGCCCCAGTTGAACCTAGTACCCCACTAGTAAGCGAAGACGGGAACAGACTTAAAAACTCACCTGAAGCTGGTGACAGACTTGGCTCTGCTGAAATGAGCTTAAGCCCCCCCATTGTCTCGATTGCTGAACGTGAACATTTAGTGAATGACTACCCAAGGATGGGACTGTTTGATAGTTTAAGGTACCAAAACCTGAGCACCTTTAATAGAATAAGTGATGCCCACCCCCATGGACGATCTGAAACTGTAAATTGGGCCGAATTCCCCGATGACAACGAAATTGGAGATGTACCTGAATTTAGGTCAAGCGAGTCTCTGAAGTATGATGACTCGAGGCCCTCAACCCCCCGGATCCCTTCTGAACTAAAAGGGAAAACGGTTGAACCGGCTGACAGGAAAGAAAACACCAGAAAAGACATACCCGCTGATTGGCAAAGCCACCTGAATGAGCTCGACGACCTGAAGAACCAGATCCGCGAATTGCAGAAAATGGTCATCTCGAGCCAGACCAGCGCTGAAGATGCCCATCAACGACTTAGAGAAGCTCACAGAGCTCCTATAGTTAGCAAACAAAACTAATCCCAAAAGGCAATAGTTTAAATGCCAAGCTCGAGGAAGAGCAACCAACCCCATTACCACGGGACAAATCGGCTGACAAAACACGCTATCAGCATGCATCGTCAATCCTTCCAACGGGGAGCTCCATCAAAAGAGCCATGACAGGTTCAGGGCTACAGCATCCTGAACCAAGCGATTCAGACTCGTTGGATGATGAAGACCACTCGTCCACTGAATCAGACAATGAGCATGCACCAAGGAAGAAGTTAAAGAAGAGAACTGACCCTCCTGAATGCCGTGAAAGCTCACCCTTTGCCTGCCAGAGCAGAAATGAAACTCGAAGAGAATGGACTCACCCTTTGAATGACTTTGGTGCTGACTTCTTGACGTTAGAGCCCGAATCAGACCATGATAGTGATTCGGCAGACACCAAATGAGTGAAACAAATCACTCATTGGGAATACTGGGCGAAGCTGAATCTACTCAAGTATCAGCAAAGCTTCATCAAGAATGACCCACCTTTTACCTACAACGGTGAGGCAAATGCAACTACGTTTAAGAAATGGGTCAGAGAGGTTAGAGACTGGAAAGATCAAGCTAGGCTCACCACTAACCAGTCCCTCCACATGCTTGGAAAGTACCTGGGAGGTCAGGCTTATCGATTCTTCGAGCGAGATGTCCTGGACCTCCAGAAAGACTATTCAATGACCGAATTTTTTGAACAACTCTTTGACTATGTCTTCCCCCCTGATTTCCGCATGCAACAGCGTCAGAGATTTCTTGAGTGTAAGCAAGATCACAAACATACCGTGCATGATTACTTGAGGCGCCTACGAGACCTTGCTGACATTGCCGGAGACGTGAGTGAATGAGAAATCATTAGACAATTCTGGATGAATTGTAAACCCTACATCAAAGTGTCACTAGTGGACAAAGGGTACAAGCTGAATTCCGTTAGCCTCAATACCATCAAAACGAAAGCCCTACGGACTGAATGCGCCTTCTTAGAGAACTCTCATGACCCTAATATCCTACTTGCCCTGAACCCGACAGCTGCGGCCAGCATCGCTAGCCACGAACACCACTCTGATAGACGCGATGGACATGAGTTCCGTCCTCAAAGAACTAACAGACGAGACCGTACCTCATCGCTATCAGCAAACACGGTACACACCCCAAATGGAAGACCGAGACCTGGTAACAGACCATCATGAGGGCCACCCCAAGTAAACCACCCCCGGAACACTCACAATTCATCTAAGAAAAGTGCGGAAGTGATCAAACGTCTATGGGACAATGATCAATGCTTTGAGTGCGAGCAGAAAGGACACTTAGCAAAAGATTGTCCTAAGCGTCATAAACTGCCCTACAGACCCGGACATCAAACCAGTAGCATACAAGCCAGGGCTGTAGGCATCTCGGACGCTGCTATCTGTCATGCTGCAATCAAAGAAGGAGTCGCGAATGGGCTCTATGGTATGGCCGTTAGCCTATCAGAATCCACTGACCCTAGTACGGACAATCACTTACCAACAGTTGAGAAGGCCCTAGCCTTGTTGAGAAGGGGAGTACCACTCTTGACTGATGAGATCCACAATCCCCTATACAACCCCTACGCCATAGACCGGTTCACGCTAGAAAACTGGGGAGGATCTGAGACATACCTCCTTTTGGATAAGCATAACTATGATTCGTACATCGTCTACTATGCTCAGATTAGCGATCCTGACTTTGATGCAGTAGCCTGGTTAACCGACCTCAAACTCAAGAACTACAACGACCTAATCATTAAGGGCTCTACCTTTAAACTGACGTGGAAAGGCCAGGTTGTTGAAAAGACACACACGGGGTCAGGAGAGTGTAATCCAGGTGCCGCACTCGCTCGACCTATGAATGCCTGCAATATAGAAAAATCAGGGACTGAATTGGTGGTGTATGACGAGTGCCCTGACTTACTCACCTGTGAGTCAACATCAGAAGACGAAGACCCTGACCACGACTGGGATGAACCTTCCGTCCCAAACTGCCTGGAAGACGCAGTGAGAGAGAATGAGTCAGTCGACCACATATATTGTGGAGGGTCTCGACCTGAACTTCTGGACGTTCGATCCCTGCATCGCAATGCAGTGCGCCCCAAGTCTTCTAGCCGAATACTCCCTAGAGCACTGGTGGTGGTCATCCACATCAATGACCGCCCTTGCAGAGCCTTATTGGACTCTGGCTCCTTGACGGACTTCTTGTTCAACAACCGTAGTCGACCAGCTTAAGTTAAAGTTTGACTTACTTGACAAACCAATCCCTTTGCAACTTGCCGTGTCCGGATCTCGCAGCATAGTGAAAGCAAGTATGACCGTAGACCTGAAGTATCAGGACGTCTTGGGCCTGCGAATGTTTGATATTGCTAACCTAGAGTCCTACGATGTCATCCTAGGGATGCCTTTTCTTTACCAACACCAAGTGCTATTAGGCTTCAATCCGTCAGAGATAAAGATTTGAAGCCTCTCACCTTTGCCAATTTGCGGATCCCAGACTCAGATCCTGGAACTGAAGGGTTCCAGCCCCGACTACAATCTAATCAACTTGTACCAGAAGGAACTAACCGAGTACACTCGCAATATCTGTAAAGAAGCTAATGAGACGTCTCTGCCCCCACTAAGAGCTATAAACCACGTAATACCTTTGATCAACGATGATCAGGTCTATGCATGGCGACAGTCGAAGTGCCCTGATGCTATGTGCCCACTTTGGAGGGCGAAGCGCGATGATTATATCCGTACAGGTCGATGGGAGTTCTTTAGCGGGAGTAATGCCGTCCCTATGATAATGATGAAGAAGGCAACAAAAGACAGCACCTTGAAACTACGTACCGTTCTCAATACCAGGCAGAGGAACAAGAATACAAAGAAACTAGCATCTCCTCTCCCTGACATCAACACAATACTTCGAAATGTATCGTCACACCCTTACCAATCACTACTCAACGGTAAAGACGCCTATGAACAGATAAGAGTTGTCCCCGAGGATGTCCCAAAGACACTATTTGCCACCCCTGACAGCACTATGATTAGTTATGTGATGCAAATAGGCGACTGCAACACAGGCGCAACTTACCAGTCACTAATGAATCATATCTTCGGCCCATACATTGGGACTTTTATGGACATATATCTAGATGATATTGTGATTTACTCGGACAGTCCAGAGGATCACACTAAGCATGTTAAGATCGTTATCGACACGCTTCGCGGGAATCAATTTTACCTGGGGATCCATAAACTCCAGTTCTTCAAGAGTGAGCTGACCATTCTAGGTCATGTCATTGAGGACACTGGGATCAGGTTAGACCCACACAAGGTGGACAAGGTGGTGAGCTGGAAAACGCCCACCTCCAAGGAACTCTTGATGCAGTTCATAGGGTCCGTTGGATACTTGGCTTCCGGGTGCGAAGGTGTTCGAGTCGACATGCAGCACCTTTCGAAGATAGCCGCGCAGATGACAAAATGGTCCTGGTCCCCCACTGACCAATGGGTGTTCGACCTGGTAAAAGCCTGTGTTGAGACACACAGAAATATCAGTTGTAAGGCAATTGAACTACCCTCAGCAATCAATGGGACGCAACCCATGAATCTCACCACTGACGCGTCCTTGACCAGCGCCAGTGGAGTTCTCTCCCAGGGTGCTGACAGGCAATCTGCTGTGGTCATTGCGTTCTGGTTGGGCAAGTTCAATTCCGCGCAACAGAACTACCCTGTCCACAAGCAGGAACTCTTAGCCATAGTGGAATCTCTAAAATGATTCAGACACTTACTAATTGGCTTTCGATTCCGGATTTTCACCGACCATAAAGGTCTTGAGTGGATCTCATCCCAGACGAAACTGTCACCAAGGCAAGTCAGATGGCTAGAGGCCTTAAGTGAATTTGACTTCGAAATAATCTACGTACCTGGAGCCGAGAATACCCTTGCAGACGCATTATCGAGAATGTATAGCAACAAGCCTAAGGGAACTGTTAGGTCAGCAAGTGAGTACGTCAGTGCAGAAGAAGAAGACTCACTGTGTAGTCTCCTCCTTAACTTCGTCACTGCCCCACTGTATACTGGTACTCCCCTGTTCTTGGGCGCAACTGAGGCCCGACGCTCAGCCCGGATCGCTACTCGACACGTGATCGGCGACCTGCCGGCTGACTGTTCCACCATCTCCATGGCTAAGACCAGTCCTGAAGGATGTGACGCCTCAACAGGATTCCGTGGTACTACCCCTGAGGACACTAGAGTGGGAGTGCCACTATCTACAAATAGTCAGCATGCATCGGTGAGGATGACACTCACCGAAATGGCGCAAGTGCCTACCGGTGCAGAACCACCTGTAGCACTGCCCAAAGTTAGGCGAGTTATCTTAAAATTAGGAAAGCCTTCAGCTTCCCTAGAGGGTGGGAATAGTGAGAAAGCAAAGAACTCACCAAAACCTCCCAGCCTAACACCTACTACACCTGCACCAGACACAGACTTAGAAGAGAAGAGTGACATGCTGATCGAAGGCACAGAATCAACGCGAAGTCCTGTGACAGACACAGACCCACAAAGTCACGTGACGTCAGAAACAAACAACTCACCATCAACTAAGATGCTCTCACAGCAGGATGAGGTAGCCAATGACTTACTGGAGATGCTGCCCCACCTCACAGAAATAATCTCACTAGGAGAACCCTCAGTTGACATCCATGAGCGCTTGATGAACCGGTATGGTGAAGACACCTTCTTCAAAAAGATCCTAGAGAGTCCAGGCACCTATAAGAACTTTGAGGTCAGTAATGGGTGCATATACCTGAAGGACTCGCACAAGCGAAGCTTATGCATCCCCGACATCAAAATAGGCGAACGGCGCATCAGGGAGATCGTTATATCCCATGCCCACTCCATACTAGCTCACTTAGGACCGTCAAAGACTACTGTACCTGAGAGAGAACATTTGGTGGAAATCAATGGCCGCCGATGTTCAAGCTTTTTGCAAATCCTGCCCTACTTGCCAAGTGTCCAAGCCCCCTAACCATCAACCCTATGGCCGGCTTGAGATGCTGGACGTCCCCACCAGACCCTGGGAGATGATAGGAGTAGACTTTGTAGGCCCGCTCCCTGAATCGAAAACCCTCCACGGGGTCTTCGATATGATTCTGGTCACTATCAACCACCTGACCTCCATGGTGCATCTTGCGGCAACCAAGCAGACCTACCGTGCCAGGGATATCGCCAAGGTCATGTTAACCTGGTCTATAAACACCACGGTATGCCCTCGAACATTGTCAGTGATCGTGACACTTTGTTCACGAGCATATTCTGGCAGCACTTTAACAAGCTGACTGGAGTTGAGCTTCGCATGTCGACATCTTTCCACCCTCAGTCAGATGGAGTGACCGAGAGGGCAAACTGAACACTCACGCAGATGCTACATTCGCTCATAGCCCCCCACCAGCGAGATTGGGCTATCAAACTCCCCACCATCGAGTTTGCCATTAACTTGGCCTGTTCGAGCTCGACAGGTTACTCCCCCTTCCTCCTCAACAACGGCCTACAACCCCCACCGTTCATATGGAATACAAACTCGGAGTACCCTGGTGTTAGGGTCTTTCTTCAGACGATGAAAAATGCAACAATGTCCACGCACGACACTGTCATTGCAGCGCGGGTAAAGAGCACTACCCTAGCTAATAGTAAACATAAGGAGGCCCCATTCATCGAGGGTGACCTCGCGTACCTCTCCACTGCCAACCTGTCCCTACCCAAAGGTAGGGCTCGCAAACTAGCCCCTAGATTCATCGGCCCTTACAAGATACTGAAAGATTACAAGAACAATTCATTCTTGCTGGATCTCCCCTCGGAGCTTAAGCAGCGTGGGCTACACCCGGCCTTCCACGCCAGCCTACTTTGCCAGCATGTTCCTAACGATGACAGGCGGTTTCCTGGTCGCCAACTCAGACAGATCTCGGATATTGGTATATCCAAAGACTGGTCGGTCTCCCATGTCTTAGATCACCATGGTCAAGGGACCGATGCTCTCTTTAAAGTTGAGTACACTACTGGTGACCATGTCTGGTTACCCTATCACGCTGTCTCTCGCCTCAAGGCTGTTGGCCAGTACCTGGAGTCGTTAGGGGTCATAGGTATCAAACACTTACCTAAGAAGGTCTCCCCATCGTCTTCTGATATTGCATTTGCGATGGTTGACACCTTCAGTGAGGCGAGCAATTTAGTTAATTCGGTGGTCAACTCACTACTCGAAAATTTAGCCGAAATCAGCTCTAATCCCGATGGCCCTGACCTTAAAGACCTTGGAGGAACCCCTTCCTTCATTCATACCCTCCCTGTGTCCAGTTCCCCTCCCTCCTCTCACATGTCATCCTCTCCCTTTGCCTCGCTCACGAACGACATGGTCGTGGACTCACCTGTTCCTGCCCGTGAACCTGGGGAACTCTTCACCCCTGCCCGGCATCAGGGATTGTCCTCTCGAGGGCGAGGCAATCGTCACTGCAATGGTCGTGGAGGCAGAGGGCGTCATTCCTCACTGCGCGAGTCCCAAAACTCTGATGCTATGGGTGCATTCACTCGGTTCTTCCGAGCCAAGGCCGAAGCTAGTAAGCTGTGCCAGACCCTTTCTGAGATCCGTCATTCTAAACCGACGGGACCCCTTTCCTTAGAGAAATTGGCCATCCGAAAGGAGGCCCACACCTTTGACGAGTTGCTATGCAGCGAGTGTCGACTCTGGCACTCTCACTCTCGTCCCCGCGCTCCCACCATCTGTCTTTGGACAATCGTGGTCAGCGACGTCCCACTGACAACTCCCGTGGAAGGCACTCCAGGACTCCAGTCCGAGGACCTTCCCGGCCAGCAACTCATGTTGCCAACCGCGTCGCCCCATCCCACAGCAGCACTGCTATTCAAACACACCCTGAACCTCCCCACACCGCGACTCAGGTCATTTCCGCTGCCTGCACTGACACTGCAGTCAGCACCCCCTTCACCTCTGCTCCCACTTCCCCTGACACGGCTATCGACCACAGCTCAGATGTTGCTGAGCTGATCGCCGAGGCCGAGCAGATGGACCTTGAAGCTGAAGCTCGGTGTGCTGGCTTCTCGAGCACCGAGGAGATGTTTGGTAGAGTGCTTTTAGCGTGCTCACTGATGATGAACGCACTAACCTTGCTTGTGCTACTAGCCGCCATGAACATTCAAACTGCCCAGGCTGCCCAGCCTTAAGTACTACATCCACGCTACCAAGAGTTCAGGTCCCCAGTTGTGGACCTGGAGGGCGTATGTAGTGTTAGCAAAAACCTTTGTTACGGTCATCTGACCAAGACAGCATCTTGTCATTTTTCCTTCCCTCATATTCTTTAGTGTTCCTTACTGTACAGTATTTAAACCGCCATTTATCTACTAGTACAGTAGTTGATCCTTTCCCCCTCAAAAAATAAACGCTTAGTTCAGCCAGTTTCCCCTGCTCGATTCCTCAGTTAACTAAAGTCAACTTCCCTCTCATGTGAACATTCTATGAATGCCACACTGCGTAGAAAAGGTTGACAATGTTGACAATGTGTATTACATTCGTGTTCAGTGGGCGCCATGACAAAACACAAGCAGTCGACATCACACTCAGCTTCAAAATCTGTTATTTCGAAGGCCAGCAAGAAGAAGGCCACTCTTGTGCTATAGAGCTGCGTCATGACGTGTCATGAAATACTGGGTTAACTGTGAAGATGAATCTATCAGTATTACGTTGACGCTTCACCAGGATCCATCTCGGAAGACTACATCTCTGCACCCATCAGGAGGAGTATTTTGAAGCGACGCCCATTTTCACTGGTAACGTTGTTTGCATTACCGATCAAGTACTTACAGGCCAGGGTTCCTTATCGTGAGTGTTGATTGTTGATGCTCAGCAGCTTACATCGATTGGTTCTCTAACCTCTCTTGCAATTGAGGCCACTCTTCTTCCGCATGCATTCTTAGAGAACCCTCGAGGCTTCTGGATGTTATGGGGTTCCCTCTCTGCGCACATTCCCTCGTATTCCCGGTGATGGCCATGCATAGTGTAAGGTCTTTTATGTTCTAATTGGTACCATGAACTTAATGACATCAGCAAAATCTCGGATCTGCTTTATGTACTTTTATAACTTAATCAGCACAAATAAGCAGAAGCGCTGAAGCGTGCTGGACAAGCAAAAAGTCACTTTTTTCAGACCAGTCAATCTCTGAATTTCGTCTGAATTTCACCTATCCCTCTGGCAGTAAGTAGAAAAAGCAATCATTGCGCCCAAACAGTAGGATAAGCAAAGTAATGAAATAGTCAATTCATCAGAGCCAGAAAATGGTAGTATAGTCAGATGATGCGGTAGAAATTACGAATAAGTGAATACATGATGGGGACCAATAGTACGAAGGCAGCAGGGAAATCAGTGGCATAAGGGGTGGGCAACGAGATAGAATGTTTCTGTTGAGATGTAAACAAAATGTCAGTGATATTGCCGGCCAGGGGAGAAAAAAAACATTACAAATGAGGGCACACTCATTGATGCTCTCCTCGTCATCGTCGTCAGAACATTCAGCCTTCATTGGAGACTTCTTCATAAGCTTTCGCGAATGCGCAATGATGGCGGCCTTCGATTCGTTGCTCCTGCTGCTGATTGACTTCATGTACGATTCCGTCTCCTCGTGGCAGTTGGCAAATGAGAACTTGTAACATCCACTCAACATCTTGCCTGTTGCCTTGTTGAGTACCATTGGGAGCTTGACGGCAAACTTGCCAGTTGCCATAGATGCGAGAACCTCTTCGACCTTGATGATGTTGTCTCGAACAAACTTGAGCGCACGTTCAAGCTGGAAAAAAAATCAGAACAGCAATTTTTGGATCAAACATGAATCTCACTGCAACAATGCAGAGCACAATGGCACCATCCATGCCTTCCAAGGAAAGCTCATCAGTATTCAGTGCGGGAACATCAATGTGGTCGGCAATCACAATGAGATGATTGGTTGCCATCAATTGGAGTATGAACGCTGACAGGTAGGCCATCTCCTGCGATATATTGTCCAAGTCTTCATAAATAAACGCATATTTTTTGAGGAGTTGCTTGGCAACTTCGGCATTTGGTGCGTCTTTGATGCGAGAGCAAAAATCTACGATGATAGCAAGTGCCGCAGAGCCAATGTTGCTCCTCCACTCTGAGAGCCGCTGTTGCATCTAGAAACAGTATGAGAGACCCGCACAGAAATATTTAAACTGAACTTACCACAGCAAATACAGCGCCGTTCAGATTCACCTTGTATTTGATGCCAGGGTAGACCACATCAAAAATGTCCTGCAGTGCATCCACCATCATGGACTCAGACATCTCCCATGGATTAGGCTGACTTCCAGCCCAGAGAACTGCTGTGGACAAAAAGGCCTTCACCCACTTTGAGTTGGCAGGTACAGGAAGGTCAGTGTTACGGTATTGACCACGCGGCTTGATCACCTCCTGCGCAGCAGTTGTCCAGTGGCCTGGTGGGACTTGGGTGCTGGGGGGAGGCACGGTATCGTCATAATAGCCTGCTGGAACTTGGGTGGAGGGGGGAGGCACGAGATCGTCATCATTAGTAGACTCAGAGCTTTCTTTCTTCAACCTCTTTGGTGGTGGAGGGGCAGCGTTCTGAGATACAATGGTAGACACCTAAAATACATGAATTGTGTCAGTTATGAGTGAGAGAAAAAATACACACACTGATGTAGTCTTGTGAGGAGCATATTCCTTCTTCTCGGTGGTGGGAATTGCGGTAACCTCGGGCATGAAGCCTGTCATTTCATGTGAATCATCTATCAGAATGTCAGAATTATCTGTGGCCTCAGACGAGGCCTCAGATGCAGTCTCATCAACAAAATTCTGAACGTCATCACTAGCAGCCTTCTGCTTCACACCGAGCCCCTTCAGTGACAAATCCCGTATTATACGGGTCACCTGACCTACATAATATCCCGTGTAATACGGGCCAGCGGATTATGGGCTGATGTTATGTATATTCCCGATGTTGACGGGTGGGCCGGGAGAAATATTATGTCTGATGGAGACGGGTGGGCCCATCTATGCTGATGTTATATATATCATCGACGATAGCGGATGGGCCGGGAGAAATAGTATTATGGAGATGGGTGGGCCCATGTGGGTAATATGTAGAGTAGGATTGACATTATATTATAGACCTGAGGAGAGATATATAGCAAATAGTATTATATAGACGGGTGGGCCGACGTATTAGTATTATTTTGTAGATGGATGGGCCGAGGCAGCGGTGAAATGTTTATTAGATAGACGGGTGGGCCAATGTAGAAAAATATTAGATAGACAGGTGGGCCGAGGGTGAGGTGAATTATATATTAGCTAGACGGGTGGGCCGACGTGGGATCATATTAGATAGACGGGTGGGCCGAGGGTGAGGTGAATTATATATCAGATAGACGGGTGGGCCGACATGGGATCATATTAGATAGACGGGTGGGCCGAGGGTGAGGTGAATTATATATTAAATAGACAGGTGGGCCGACGTGGGGTCATATTAGATAGACGGGTGGGCCGAAGTGGGGAATTTTAGATAGACGGGTGGGCTGACATCAGGCAATATTAGATAGACGGGTGGGCCCAGCTACATATCATATAGACAGATAGGCCGAGGTATTGGTATGCTATATCCACGAAAGCGCGGAAAGAGAACCAGAGAGCTGCCTCATTTCGACTCAGACTCAGCGGCGAGTGATACTGATAATGATCACAGTCACGTTTCGCCACGATGCTTGTCACCAAGGCACTCGGCCCAATACCTACCATCAACCACCGAAACAAGATACAAGAAAGCATCAATACACCATGTCTGACATTCACCAAGACCCGAAACCCAAAAGCTGAAATGCGAAACGCGAGCCCCGAACCCCCAGACTCGAGACTCGAGAGACTTGAAACTCAAAATTCAAAACTCAACTGGAAACTTGTAGATTTTTACGAGTTTCGAGTGTCGAGTGAAGAAAATTCAAATTTAAGATGATATACATTTGTGTTGTCTCGAAATACCGAGTACCGAGACCCGAGACCCTAGAACCGAGAGTCGGCACTCGGTAGTCGGTGAAATGAGTACAGAAATACATAAAGTACATTAGATTCAAATTTTGACTTGTGAATCACGAGTCTCAAGTCTCGAGACTCGAATCACCGAGACTGACAACCGAGTACCGACACCCGACACCTGACTCCCGGAAATCGGCAATCAGCAATCGGCACTCAGCACTCGGCACTCGAGATGAAAGACTGGAAACAAAAAACAAAACTCAAAAACCGAAACTCGAAAGTACTGACTACCCAATCCCAAGTACCGAGTACCAAGTGCCGAGTGCCGGCACTCGGCACTCGGCACTTGAGACGAAAGATTCGACACAACACTTGAATGATTAGTACTGACTACCGAGACCCATCACTCGGCACTCGGTACTTGACATTCGAGTTTTGTGTGGAATCTTTCATCTCAAATGCCGAGTGCCAAGTACCGAGTGCCGAGTGCCGGGTGTCGGTACTCAGTACTCGACATTCAAGTTTCATCTCGAGCACCGAGACCCGAACCCTGAGACCCGGCACTCGGCACTCAGTACTCGGCACGTGAGACGAAAGATTCCACACCAAACTCGAATATCGAGTACCGACTACCGAGACCCGGCACTCAGCACTCAGTACTCGACATTCGAGTTTCGTGTGGAATCTTTCGTCTCACGTGCCGAGTGCCGAGTACTGAGTGCCAAGTGCCGGGTCTCGGGGTTCGGGTCTCGGTGCTCGAGACGAAACTCGAATGTCGAGTACTGAGTACCGACACCCAGCACTCGGCACTTGGTACTCAGTACTCGACATTCGAGTTTCGTCTCGAGTACCGAGACCCGAGCCCCAAGACCTGGCACTCGGCACTCAGCACTTGGTACTCAGCACTCGGCATTTGAGACGAAAGATTCCACACAAAACTCGAATGTCAAGTACCAAGTACCAAGTACCGAGACCCGGCACTCGGCACTCGGCACTTGAGACGAAAGATTCCACACAAAACTCAAATATCAAGTACCGAGTGCCGAGTGCCGGGTCTCAGTACTCGACATTCGAGTGTTGAATCTTTCGTCTCGAGTGCCGAGTGCCGAGTGCCGAGTGCCGAGTGCTGAGTGCTGGGTCTCGGGGTTCGGGTCTCGGTACTCGAGACGAAACTCGAATGTTGAGTACTGAGTACCAAGACCCGGAACTCAGCACTCGGTACTCGGCACTCGGCACTCAAGACAAAAGATTCAACACTCGAATGTCGAGTACCGAGACCCGAACCCCGAGACCCGGCACTCGGAACTCAGTGACTCAATCAAAGGACTGGCAGAGGTTACATTCATTCAAAACTTGTATATACATCTACCACTATGCAATTATGTAGCCATGTCAACCTCCCCAGAAGACTCTTCAAGCTTCACCTCCACCTCAACATCCATGTTGCTGGAAGAGTCATATTCTGGGACAAGGTTGCTTGGATCACCTGGGTCCACAACGTCGCCGGACGCATCTGGATCCTCTGGGTGAAAGACTTGGTTGTAGTCAAACAGGAGACCCTCAATGGCAGAGGCATCCGGGAATGTCAGGGCTGCGGGTGTGGTAGCCATAGTTTCCATACTGAGATCAATCAGAGGAGGGAGCACGGATTCCGGGGGTGACATGGTGCAGGGGCCAGATTGATCAAGCAACAAGGATGTTGCAGGGGCAGGAGTGTCTGGAAGTGGGAATGAGGGGTGCCGGTCGATGATTTTGCGCCTAAGGCCTTCATGGAGGCGTTGCAGGGTATCAATCTTACCATCCTGCTCTGCCACACGAGCCTCGAGAAGAGCAATTCGAGCTGTGCCATCTCGAATCGCAATGGACATGGCATGGAGATCCGGCATGGGCAACCCGAGTGCTGCAGCAGGGACTGCCGGGCCGCGTGTTGCAGCAGGGACTGCCGACCTGGAAGATGGAAGTGCTACAAGGGAAACTTAAGGTCAGACGGTGAAGAATGAAAACTCGGGTGACTTACGAGCTGGTGCAGGTGCAGGTGCAGGTGCCTTGACGGCAGTGATGGTCTTGCTGCGACCACGCGTCTGGGTCTTGGGAGTGGTCACAGCAGTGACACTGGAAGTTCCAGCCGGTCCACGAGACTGACTGCGAGTTCGGGCCCTGGACTGGGAGGCAGGGGACGCTTTGGAGGGGGCGGGAGTTTGGGACGTGGGGGGAGCCTTGGAGGGAGTCTTGGACGAAGCCCTGGATGGTGTTCTGGACCTCACCTTCCGGGTAGTAGAGGAAGTATGAATGCGAGGAGGCGGGGATCCCATAGTCGCGGGGGGTGCACTTGATCTTCTTTGTCGTGCAGTAGATGCACGACATACATGGAGCCCTGGTCCTCTTGTCCAACCAAGTTGCGCAAGGCCAGTTTTGCTTGTGGCAAGCATAGCATGGGTTGTTCTGTTGGTTGTATTGATATATTTAAAAGTACTCACTGGTCCGGGAATGAGAATGTCAACTGCAGGGATGACTGGGGGTGCCTGCACCGGAGGCTCGGGAGTTGGCTGAGCAGGCTCGACAACTGCTTTGTGACTGCTGGCAATCACCTGGTATAATGTAAGCAAACGCCCGAGTCCCGGAAGAATAAATGACACTTACTGTGGCAGGGCCAAAAGGTTTCTTCTTGGGTACCCGGGGCGAGCAAGGCGAATCAGGCGTCCTTGTGACAATTGTGGAGAGCCAGGGAAGGACGATCTCTGGCACTCCACCCGAAAGTGGCTACACAAAAATGAGAGACAAAAAACAAATGAACAAGACGACATACCTGCATAACCGAGTCTTCATCATCTTCCGACTCCACAATGGGCTTGGACTTCACAACGCGAGCAGACCTCTGACGCTTGCGAGTCTTCATCACAGATTTCAGGGGTTGGGAGGAGGATCCAGAAATCAAGGGGGACTTCCTCTTCTTACTCCCTTCTGCCTTGGGATCCGGGTCAGCGAAGACGGCCTTACCTTTCCCCTTGTCCTGGGACTCGGTGGTGGGGTTGGTGGAAGGGCCGGCGACATTGCCGGCAAGGATGGCTGGGGAGGGAAGATTGACAGGAATCAGACCTGTGGATGGGGGGGCAGCAGTTGGGAGATTGAAGGTCTGGTTGCCTAAGGCGTTCCAGGCGAGGACCTTGGGGTGCCAGGGGTGCCTCAGAATGCGAGGATCGTCATACCCGATGGAGTGCCAGTCAGGCCAGACCTTGGGAACCATGTTCCGGATGCGCTGGAGCTCTTTGGAGCATGAAATGATGAGGCTGGGAATAGGACCAACCCCGGACCCATGCTCCTTGGCTACATCAGACTACCTAGATGTTAGAAAAGAAAAAGCACCAAAATAAAATACATACCACCAGTGTAGCAACCTGTTTTCCCAACGCCGCGTGGCTGGGACCCGGGGGAATCTGCCGGGCGGCACTGATGATGGCCATGATCTGGGCAGTGGATGCCTTCAGATTGGTCAAAGAGTCGTCAACTGGAGTGGACATGATGAGTGGGTTGAGAGATTTAAAGATCTTGAAATCAGATTGAAATCAGTTATCAGAAAGATGAAGTTTCAAAACAAACAAGACATTTGATGGGCGATCCACAAAATTGTTGATTGTTTGTGTTTGTTTGGTCGTGGTTCAACTTTCAGCAATCGCCGGCTTTGTGTTGAACTTCGAAGTTTTTTAGATCATCAGTCAATCAGTCCACCAATTCTCCACACATGAGTTCCCATCCAGCCGTTAGATTTAATGACCCCCCGGTGACCGACTGTAATTCTATGGATGTGGATGACTCATCTATGGGCCGGGTATCACTAGGTATGTTGTATTCTTATCATGCCTTATCTATTCACCGGGCATCCCTTAGATGACTTAGATGACTTATACCTGGGGCCGGATGATGACATAGAATATGATTCTATGTCATCCGGACCCCCGGATGCATCGGCTGCAATACCCGGTATGACTATACATTCCTTATCATCGGGGATCCCCATGCATGCTAACTTCACCCTTGAAGATCAATCACATCCGGGTCAAGCTGAGGATGCCAGCTGTCTCATTGATCCAGACTTGTACCTCGGGCCTGAGGATGATGTCATTGAGGTTGATGAGTTGCTGGATTCTGCCGATCCTCCCACTTTTGCTCCGGCCACCTCAGAGGTGTCTATTTCATGTGGGTCATTCATTCCAGACCATTATTGATACTTATCCTATCTTCCAAGCTGACAAATCATCTACCGAACCTCGTGCAGACCAGCCGGAGCTCGATATCGAGGATGTACGTTTGATGGTCCAGGAGCTCCATCCTTTCGGACAATACCAACACCCAGCATGTGAGTATCTCAAAGCAGAGCATTTATATTTTTGCTAATCTTTCTGGAAGACCAATCCCTCCAAGATCGACTACTTGATTACAAACGCCATATTGGAGGTCTTCCTGACCCTTCCATCCAACAACTAATTGAGGCCGAGCAACCATTCCGAACTGCTTGGGCAGAAATGTCCGACAAGCTGAAAAAAGCTGATGCAGACCTGCAGAGGTTGCAAAGAGTTGAACAGATGAGCATTGAAATGCTCAAGGTAGTAGATTCCATGATTGAACACTTTGAAGAACACATGACCTTGTAAATTACTGTATTGCAACCTCTGAAGTTTCATTGACATGCCCACATCATGTACACTACCGAATCGTTCAATACATGTCCCCGGGTGTCGAACGGAACTGGATACACGATGGTCGGGAGTCGATAATCGGGACCCAACACTTGGCACTCAACATTCGGGACTCGATTTTCGATGTTTGGGACTCGCCGCTCAATAGTCGGGACTCAATGTTTAACGAATCTCAGGCTTCGGGTTTCGGGACTCGAGGTTTGATCCTTGGCATTTGATGGCCGGGACTCGATGCTCGCGACTCGATGGCCAGGACTCAATAATCGATGTTAGACGTTAGGATTACCATACTTGATATTCGGTAGTCGGGACTCGGCATATAATATTAGGTCAGATATATGATAGTTCCACATTGACATTTAAATACAAGCAGGTAAAGGCAGGCAGTTTATGATCAGTCCATTACTTCTTTCCCCTTGCTCTCGTCACTCGAGGCCTTGTGTCCAATGGCTGTTGTGTTGACTTACTCCGGGTTGTCCTCACCGATGGCTCAATCACCGCTTTCTTTCCCCACATGTTCTTTGGCACCGGCGCCCTATTGACTCTTTCGGTTGCACCATCCTCCTGAGCATGTCCAGTGACTTGCTCAGTCAGTCCAGTCAGGAGGTCGCCCATTCGCGATGTCAGCAGCGCACCAGTCTTCCCTGCATTGACCGGGCGAGGCGTTGGAATTGCCCGTGGGACGGCTGTCCCTTCATGTGCTGTCAAAGGACCAGGCTCCGTTCTGGGTCTCTTTTGCGGGGATCTACCTTCCTCTGTGTCATCATCAGCATCATCCTCCATGTGATGAGTGTCGCCCTCGGGATTGCTCTCTGGATCACTCTCATGATTGGTCTCGGGATCACTGTCAGTTTCGGTCTCCGAAATCCGAGGCCTTCAGATCATAACTCGTCTGACTTTATGAGTCCAATGAGAAGGCGAATTCCCAGATGCAACCGAGGCTACCATGTCCCCATCTCTGTTCTTCCATGCTTTGAACAGGAATGTTGGACCTTCGCCTTTCTCCTGCCGAGCATACCAGAAATTCAGTAAGGCGGTCGTGTCCCAATGTTGCAACTTTGAAGGCTCCTTCAAGTCCACATCCGCTGGAACATACTTTCTTGCCACAAAGTCATCCTGACTTTGTACGATGGCGCTCCATGGCACAACTGCCTTCTCAATCCCGGAACAGATACCTGCATAAATGCATTCAACAAATGTTCGGGTGTTGCGACGATGGACTCACGATAGTGCGATGTGAGAAATGCTCTCACGATGGTTTTCTTCTCCTCGAGTTTAGTTTCGGTGATGTCGGGAAGCACCGGCATCCCATCCCCGTCGATTTCGAGTTCGAAAGCAGGCTTCTTGATTCTCTTTCGACCTCCCTTCACCTGTCGCCCGCCATCTCATGCCCCGGCACCTATCATGATGAAGTTCGACAAATTCATTCCAGTAGCCAGTGATCAAGCACTCACCGAATTGTTCCTGCGCGTACTCCTGCCAAACTGGCTCGATGTCCTCCCAATCCTTCGTCTTCATGAAACTTTCCCCATCTCCTAATGCCTCATTATCATCGTGCCTGCATGAAATGTATTGAGATTGAAGATCTCCAAAGATCTTTGATGACCAAATTGACTTACATCCCGAACAGAACCTCTCCCTGTTCATTCTTCCACGCCGACATCACAAACACTCTCATCCCGCATTGCCTCCACATCTCCTTCGAAAAGTGCTCCATATACGCCGGTCCCTTCTTACGAGCCACTTGTGCTTGTATCTCGGCAGGAGGAAAGTTGTTGGACCATTCTTCGGCCATGTCTTTCGCCTTCTCCAACTCATCGTCGGACAATTCAGCCATGACTCTTTTTACAGCCGCCTGATAATGCTTGAACATATCGGGACCTCCTGGCTTTGCCCCGGACTCGTCCTCAATCCTCTTCAGCACCTCCTCCCGTTTCTGCTGGTAGATCACCTGCCTAGGAGTCCATTTCCTCCCATACTTTATCATGTCCTTCCTCTCCTTCTTTTTCTTGTTGTTGAACAACCATGTCTTGTACATCTGAGAGTTCATGGAAGAATAAGATGTTAAAATTTTAGTTTTGAATGAAGCATGGATGAATCACCTGCTTCCTCTTCTTCCATTGTGCTTGATCGACCTTGGGAGCAAATAGCCTGGCAGCCCTAGCTATGGCAGTGAAAACGGCCCTCTTCTCATTCCTTTTTGCCGAAGTCCACTCAGGAAGGTAGTTCTTCAACTGCAAAATTTCTTTATCCATGAGCTTCTGTGTCTGTGGTTGACGCGCCCTATGCCTTCCAGAAGTGGAAGTCAACTGAGTGGAATGACCTGATCTTGCCATCGTGAATGAGATTGCAGAAAGGGCTGAGGATGAGCAAGGTGGAAGTAATAATGGTGACAAGTTCAACTTTGAGCAATGCCTAACAGTTGGTTAATCGACCCATATTGGACGCAATTCCATTGTTGGAAATGAATTTGTAATGACGCATCCAGACTGCATAACATTACATTGCAATAACAATTTATTCACATTCCTGAGCTGATGCTTTGCTTGCAGCCTTAGAAAATAACATGAAGATAGGTAGATGCACCCCACTGCAAAAATCCCACAGGGTGGAAGCAAGAGGCAGCAGAGGTAGGAAAACTTGGGTCAAGGTCCCACTTGCAAGCACAAAAAGACGCGCCTACAGGTCCATGCCTAGCTCTCCCCCAGAACTACCAACAATTCGGCCTGTTGAGGCACCACCTCTTTGGGAAGACATTCCTGGCAACGCTTACAAGCAAGACCAAGGCTCATTTGAGCCTTTGCAACTCCCAAAAACCATGGCAAGTTCATGTAAAATGTTGCATTGCAATTCAAATGATAGCTAAGTATAACAAATGCAGAGTCAGAATGACTACCTCAGGCAATGGCTGCCAAGGCAGGAATCATATCTGCATCACCTCCTCGATCGAGAAGCTCCACCAGAAGATAGGAGATGTGTCGTCTGCGACCAGGATGGGGTCTACAAATGTCAAGATTGTCTTGGGGAGCCACTCTATTGCACTGGCTGTTGCAGAAGTCAACATCTTTGCAATCCCTTCCACTGGATCAGTCAATGGAATGGTCAATTCTTCGAGCAAAGTTGTCTCGCTCACGTCGGACTCATCATACACCTCGGTCATGAGGGCAAACAATGTCCCATACTTACAGATAGGTGGGATTTCTTCGAAGAAGACGAACCGGAAGACCAGCTTGAGCCTGAAGATCTACCATCTGTGTCGGGACCCAAGTTCCAGCCGAAGGAAAACACCATGGTCATCATTGACAAGTCCGGAGTTCATCGCCTCCAGGTTCAATGCTGCGAGTGTCCAAATGCCATGAGTCCAGACCTTCAAATGTTTCGACATGGATTTTTCCCCACTTCATTTAACAAGCCGAAGACTTTGTTCACCTTCAGGGTTCTCGATGATTTTCTATTGGACAACCTTGAATGTGGGACCTCGGCAATGAACTATTACAGCAGCTCTGGCGAATGACCTCAAGCATGTTTCCACACCTTGTACCAGTAATGCTATATCTCTCATCTCAAGGACAATATTTTGACAAAGAATGTGGCAAGGACCGATATCGAGAGCTCATGAGAGTCGCCCGACAGTGGAGGCAGTTGAAGACGATGAAATGGCATGGCTTTGGCCATTGTTCCGACAGCCCGAATGCAGGAGATCTCGCATTATTTTGCCCGGCATGTCCTCAGCCTGGGATTAATGTGTCCTTGTCAGGGGATGAATCACTTGATGAGTGAGTCTTCCTCGATACCGAAGTCACTGCGGCGATAATAACAACTCCAAGGTGGAAATACACCCGGTCATTTGTTATGGATGGAAATTTCAAAGCTGAACACCTGCATCCCATGAAGCCATTTGATGAAGTTTGGCTGTCGGATGGGTTGGGATTCATGGTGGGAAAGGACAGGTATAAAACGCATCTTGCAGAGGCTGCCGACACTTTAGAAAAATAAAGCTGCAACAATCACCGGGCAGTAAATCAAGCAAATGCGGCTCGGCACAAGCTGGAATCCACGGGCATCGGGGGAGTAGCCTGTGCTCGACACGGTTGCTTTGTTCCTCACTCGATGGTAGATTTTCAGAAAGGCGAAAGGCAAGCCGACCCAGCCATTCGACATTCACGAGTTAACCATGCATCATTCGCAGACAAATGAACATGGACTATGCCCTTTGTGAGGTTGCCCAGCACAACATGGAAGGCATCACCAGGGCGGTCACCTTCTATGACATCAACTGTCAATACAACAAGCACTTTCGGGTTTGGGTGGATCAAAGCCGATTTCTCGAAATGGTTCCGGAATTGACCATCATTCCTGGAATCGGGTTGTGGCACATCCACGGACATCAGGACAGCTGCTATGTCCGTTATGCATCGAATTTTATCGAAGGCATCGGTCGGATCGATGGAGAGATCATGGAGACCCTATGGTCACGTCTCAACCTGATTTCCCCTGCTGCTCAGGGAATGTCATCCCCACATCGAAAGGAATGTCTCGATTATCAGATGAACGATTCCAATTTCTGCAAGATGATCTGCATGAAAAGGACCCTTTGCCGAAAATACAAGCAGGCGAAGAATGGCATCGCCGAAAGCGAAAAGGCTTTCGACAGACTCGATGAAGCAGCACCCGGGGATTCAAAGACAGAGTGGTTAGCCAGGGAGAGGATCGCTCAGTCCGGCAGAATAAGTGATCCTGCGGCCATGGATGTATATGAGATTAATATCAAGAAGGGTTGGTTGACTTTGTCTCCATCAAAGTCCAAATTAATTGTGTGCTCAGCACCGAGCAAAAAGGAGATCAAGCTTAGACTACTAGAGGAGGGCAATGCCCGAAATGCAGCACCTGCTTCGCAGATCTGTGGCGACATGGATATCAATGGGGTTGGCAATTGAAGAGGCTCAAATCGCATTGCTCATTGAGGTCCGAAGAATTGGTAGAAGAACTACCGAGACACAGAGGTTAGACATCACCCGGCAACGCGATTGTCTCCAAGGCCAGATAGATGGATTCACTCGGTCTGCTATTAGCCATCTCGGAGAGGGATTTGATGCAGATGACGATCCTGAAGACATGAACTTAGACATTCTCGATGATCTCGATGATGACTTGGCAGACTTCACCGAGACATCTGACACATGGGCAAACTCCCCCGAGCTCACTGTAATCCCATTGCCATCAAACCTTGGGGTAGATCGATGCAGACACTGCATGGCAGACGATCTCATTCCGCTGGAGATGTCTCTTCATGAAGGGCAGGCCAATGACTCCCTTCACAACCTCCGAATTCACTTGTGCAACAAGGCGATTCTGTTCGAACAACAGTTAGGCAAGCCAAATCCCAGGCCCTGAAAACTCGAGCTTGGTCCCAGGTGACTTCGGTGCAGCAGGCAGTGTCCCTCCATGCCAGTATATATATGAAGACGAGGAAGCAAATGATGCAACTGGAGCCAGGGCAAGACCAGGTTCAGAAATACAAACCCCTGCTTCGCGAGCAGCTCAAAATCAGCACTGCCGTCGGCAATCCAAATGCCCGGGGTCAGCAAAACGAGTCCCTCACTTGGTTCTGGTCAGTCGAAGTCGACCTTGGGGGTCCTGATCACTCATGGAATGAGGAATGTGAGTTCGGGCATGCTTGACGTGTCCCGCGCTCAGCTGACGGACCCATCCAAAGTTTACCTGAGTTCACTGGCTCCGGGCAAAGGCACTAAGGGATTGATGGAAGGAAGAAATGATGTTGGTCCAATTGGAGATGGATTGGACATGTAACTTTTTCTTGTGGAAAGCAACCCAATGGAGTGACAGGATGCGCGAATCATTGGTGAAACACCTTCCGGGTCATGCATGCTACTCGGGAAGGCAATCCCAAATGTATTCATTGCTTGCACAGGATGCCCAGGCAGCATTTCAAGACCTGAAGAGCGGGTTTATAGAGGCTCAAGATGAATGAATTTTTTTGCCAAAGATATGAAACAGCTACTTCAGCCCAAACATTTTAGTCCCGGGAATTGGCCGGGTCGACCCATGTCGGAGTTTGAAAAATTTTTATCAATCAACCAGTGGCTCATATCTTCACCTCCGAACCAACTGCCATTGTCATTGTCATTTCCAGCTTCATAATCCTGCATTCACCATGTCTGTATTGCATACTCCTCCCACATCCCCTTCTGATTCTCAGACTTCCGGCAATGGGTTCCGACCCCTCACACTCACTCAGGCAGATATTGCAGCCACAATGTCAATGGCTGCATCTCGCATCCGAGCGTCCATCTCTCAATATCAGATGGAGGCTGCCCACACCGAGGAGCCTTCTGCTGCTCGGATCATGCACTTTAAAGCCGGGCTGCAATGGGAGATAGCTGTAAGAGAGTGATGACTGTGGTGGTAAATGCTGACATTTCCAACAGACTTTTGTGACTCCCATCCTGCAGTACTCAGCTGCAAGGAACATCATTTTCGTTGTTCCGAGCCCGGTTGCTCATATTCTTCAGTTGATTCCCGAGCTCACCTGGAACATGGTTCCGGACCACATCTTTTCATCCCACCTATGCCAGTTTCAAGATGTTGCAGATCTGGGGGATCCCTCCCGCATTGTATCCACCTATGGTGCTCAATGGTGGACCGGACCAACTGCCATCCCGAACGAATTATGGCCATGGGATCAGGTATTCGCTAATTGTGTCTGTCACTACCAGCATTGGCTAGTAAGACTTTACAGAATTTCCTTGAGTGATGACTAATCATTTCTAGTCTGGCGTTGAGGACGAACGTCTTGTTGTTCCCGAGCAGGTGGATGAAAGCTCGGTTGCAACACTGAAGGCACTGAAGTGGATGAGGGAACGCCTCCTGACAGTGATTGAGGATCAACAAGCTGGGATCCGTGAAAAGATGGCAGAGATTCAGATGTACACTGCCTGTCCTAACCAAATTGAAACCAAGGGGACCAGAGTAGTTCTAATGCTTCAGTTCACAATGTTGAAGTCTAAATTCTGTACATGATGCAATCAGCACTGAAAATTACATAATGACTTTCAAATACCTGACCTATTGCTATATGCAGAGTCCTGCATACCAAATATCAAGTCCCGAACATAGAGTCCCAAATTTCGAGGCCCAAATATCGAGACCCGAAGTTGTCTCCACTATCAACCATCAAGTCCCGACTACCGAGTCTTGAAACCTGAGTCCCGACAATCAAGTCCAGAAACCCGAACCCCAACCATTGAGTCCCGACAATCGAGTCTCGATTCCCGAATATCGACACCCGAACAGTACCGAGTCCTGAGTAGCATGGAGTCCCGAGCACCGAGTGCCGACACCCGACACCCACGAGCACCGAGCACCGACTGAGCACTGACTGCCGACTACCGAGCACCGACTACCGAGCACCGACTACTGAGCACCGAGCACCGAGTCCCGAGTCCCGAGTCGAGTCCCGACACCCGACACCCGGAATTCGGCACTCAGGCACTTGAGACTAATGATTGGAAACAACAAAACAAAATTCGAAACTCGAAAGTACTGACTACCGAATACCGAGCACCAAGCACCGACTACTACCGACACCAAGCACCGAGCACCGAGTCCCAAGTCCCGACTACCGACTACCGACTCACAATACCGAGCACTGAGTACCGAGCACCGAGCACCGACTACCGAGTACCAAGTACCGACACCGACACCGAGCACCGAGTACCGAGTCCGACTACCGACTACCGAGCACCGAGTCCTGAAACCCGAAACCCGGAGACCCGAAACCCGTATCTCAGGATAGAGTGCCTGATATCTAGTATCATGTATTTGAAGGTGGGGTACTAACATGGGTCACTACCTTTTCTACTTCTTCTAATCCAACCTTGCCCATCCACATGACGGAATCCCAGCATAAATATGAACAGCATCCCTCATATACCATGCACAGGCAATCCGATCCCCTTCCACTGCATGAACCCCATGTCTGACAATCCTTCCTGAAAACGCAATCATGCACCCCGGATCGTACATGAACTCCAACTGAAGGCTTGGCATACTCATCCAAGCATTAGAATAATTCCCAACACTAGTGAGAATATCGAAGCATTCAGGAATCGATGAGTGGTCTCGGTGATTCGGGTTTCCCGATTGCATATGACGGTGAGGCTGTTAAACACCGTTGCCCAGTACTGGAGAGTCTCTGACATCTTCGGCAGTTCCTTGCTTCGTGCCTTTTCTCCGAGGCTCGCAAAGGCTTGCAACCCTGCCCAGTACTGCTCAGGATGCATCACCCTGAGTGCCGCTGTGGCAATGGCTGCTGGCCTCGCAATGGCTTTCAGGATGTTCTCGGAGGATGGTCCCTTCAATGATGCAGATACCTCCGGATCGGACTGATTCTATGGGATTGGTGAGTTTCACTACCAAGATTGCCATCTCATCAGATCCTACCTCGTGCCCCTGTTGAAACCACGCCGGAGATAAATTAACGCATCCGGGAGTTAGAACATCATTTTCTGAGCTTGGTGTGAACCACTGTTGATTAGTACGCCAAATCCCATCGATCTTGATGCTTTTTTCGAGCATGGGAGCTAGCAAATCAGAGGCCCGCCCAAATTTCCTTCTGTACGTACCATTTGATGTTCAATATCCATCCAGTAACAATATATATAACACACCTGGGTGCATCGGTCAAGGCGTCTGGGAGGTACCATGCGATGATGGCACCGGATGAATCAAGAATTGTTGCGGGTATCTTGATCAACTTTGTGCCCTCATGGCCAGGAGGACACCTCTCAAGCAACTTTGCCTCTCTCTCTTCATTATGCCCCATGTCCTTCGGGGAGATCAATTTGCTATATCTTGCAATATCAATTGCATCCGAACTGTGTTGAAGCAATTTGACTGATAAAATGAAATTTCCAAACCTGCAGTAAGACTCACTGGGATTTTTATATGCCTTTATGAGCTGATGAACCAATTGATCACAAGCCATCACCAGATCAGTGTCTAGTTTCGGAGAAGGTATAACTGGGTCTCCTCCTGTCTTCTCTGCATTGAATTTCTGTTCCAGTGTAATCACATGCCACATGAGTGACAGTCAGGGCCCAAGTGCGCCAGAGGGTTATTTCATCATCAGAAGTGGAAGAAACATCCATGATTGAATTGATCTTGTGAGATCAGAAGCTGAATCCTGAATGTCCGCACTTTGGTGTTAAAGGGGGTGGAGATAGAGAGGATCAGATAAGGGAGCCTTGGATGATCTTAGCTTTCAGAGATCTATTATCTATTATCATCTATTGCTCAATGAAATACCAGATGATTGGAGGTCTGTTGGATGTCAGATATTCGTTTGTCGAGACCCGGGCCTTCGGATCTCGGTAAACCTCTCTCAATTTTTGATACCCGGGACTCCATAGTTGGGAACTCGAGTCTCGAATCTCAGGTGTTGGGTGTCGGGTGTTGGGTGTTGGGTGTCGGGTGTCGGGACTCGATTCGGGACTCGTTGGTTGGGACTCGATACTCAATTGTCGGGATTCAAATGGTCGGGCGTCGGGTTTCAGGACTCAAATCTCGGGCTTTGGACTCGGGTTTCACGACTCGGTAGTGCGGGGACTCGAGGGGCGATTTCGGGATTCGATAGTCGGGGCTTGGATATCGGTACGCTTCACTCAGATTTTTCGGTAGCCGGAAACTTGGCATTTGGATTTTGGTAGGCTTGGATGATGTTGGCTTTCAAAGGATCTATTATCATCCATTGCTCAATGAATATACCAGACAATCGGAAGTGTGCTGGACATCACATATTCGTTTGTCGAGACCCGGTGTCTCGGAACTCGGTACCTTCGCTCGAGTTTTCCACTTCACCCCTTTTCAAAGCTCTGTGCCATACCACATCATTAGATGACTTTGAATTATTACCTCCTTGATTTGGATGACATACACTAGCTGAGCTCCATGTCTACAATTATCATTCTCCTGGGCCCACCCGTCCATATTATATACCCCCACGTCGGCCTAACCCATCTATGCAATATATGTCTACTGTCGGCCCACCCGTATATAATAATCTTTCACCGCTCCTCGGCCCACCCGTCTACAACATAATACCAATATGTCGGCCCACCCGTCTACAAAATAATATTAATTTGTCGGCCCACCTGTCTAATATGATATATATCTGGGCCCACCCGTCTATGTGATAACAAGCACCATGATATACCCGCTATTTGATACATATCTACCTTGGTACACCCACCTACATAATATCCAACTACCTCGGCCGATCTGTCTATTGAAATTCACGTCCATCGGCCCACCCATCTACTTCACATATTCCCCACCTGGGCCCCACCCGTCTCCATCGGGAATAATAACACTCCCGGCCCATCCGTCACAGTCGAGGACATATCTACCATTGGCCCATGGTCCGCTGGCCCGTATCATACGGCATATTATGCATGTCCTATTCACCCAGTATAATACGGAGATATTTACTGCAATATGTGGATATTCACAGTCCCCAACGGGAGCCATGTGAACAGGTAGATACTCAGATACTCACCACAGGCCCGGTCCCCAATGGGAGCCATATTTCTTTGCAGATCCTCAGCTACTCACCACAGGCACGGTCCCCAATGGGAGCCGTGTTTTAATGCAGATACTCGGATACTCACCACAGGCATGGTCCCCAAGGGATGAGAGCCATCCGTACAGGCAGATGCACACCACAGGCACAGTCCCCAATGGGAGCCGTGTTTCTATGCAGATCTTCAGATATTCACCTCAGATACGGTCCATCAATGGGAGCCGTATTTCCATGCAGATCCTCACATACTCACCATGGGCACGGTCCCCAATGGGAGCCCTCTTATACACTGAAACTTTTCAGACAGTTTTTACAACACGCGCGGTCCTCAATGGGAGCCCTCTTTCCACGCAGATATTCACCACAGGTGCGTCCCCAATGGGAGCCGTATGTACCAGCAGATATTCACCCAGGTGTGGTCCCCAAGATACTTTTCAAATAGGCGCAGTCCCCAATGGGTGCCCTCTTTACAGGCAGATACACAGATACTCACCACAGGCACAGTCCCCAATGGGAGCCCTCTTATACACTGATACTTTTCAGATAGATATTCACCACAGGCGCGGTCCCCAATGGGAGCCGTGTTTCTATGCAGATACTGAGATATTCACCACAGACACGGTCCCAAATGGGAGCCATTTATGAGCCAACATTTATCAGAGGAGTGTTTGGTCGCCCAGTTTTTAAACTCAAGCGTGACCATAATGGAGATCCCACATGCTTTAAAGCACGCTATGTCTGTAAGGGTTATTCCACTGTCTGGGGCCAAGACTACACGAAAACATCTGCCCCTACTGCCCGCATGGAGTCCTTCCGTGTCCTTGCACATCTTGGCACTACACTTGACTGGGAAATCGACCAGATCAATATCAAAACGGCCTTCCTTCATGGACTCCTCGATTCTGATGAGGTATGTTACATGGAGCAGCCAGAGGGATTTGTCGAACCTGGCATGGAAAATCATGTCTGGGAATTGCAGCGGGCACTTTATGGGTTGAAGCAGGGCGGCTTAGTCTAGAACCGTACCTTGAATCATGCCATGTTGACCTGGGGCTTTACTCATCTGAAGTGTGAGCACTGTATCTATTTTCGCCGCACCGATGCGGGTATTCTCCTTGTCACTGTTCATGTGGACGATTTCTTCACCATTGGCAGCATGAAAGGCGTTGTCTCTGCCTTCAAAGATCAGCTGCGCACAGTATGGACCATATCCATCTTGGCAAGGCACACTTCTGTCTTGGTATTGCCATTGAGCGTGACCGGGTTGCATGTACCATACGCCTCTCTCAGTGTGCACTTATTGATCGCATTGTTACTCAGTTCAGCTTGAAGGATGCAACTCCCATTTCCACACCTATGGAACCCGGTTTGCACCTCTCTCGACGTCATCATGCACCTTCCATGGATGCAGAGCACGACCTCATGGCACGAACTCCCTATCACTCCCTGGTTGGCTCTCTCATGTACGTCCCCATTGGCACTAGACCTGATATCGCATACGCTGTCCAACAACTCTGTAAATTCTTGGACTGCTATGGCACTGCACACTGGGAAGCTGCTAAGCGCATTGTTCACTACCTCAAGGGTACTCGCAATGTTGCTCTGACTCTTGGTAGTGACTATACAGCTCGTCTACTCGGGTATACTGATAGCAATCTCACCGGCTGCCCTGACACTCGTCGTTCTGTCAGTGGTTACTGCTGTACTCTTGGTGGAGGCATGATCACTTGGAGCGCTCACCAGCAGAAGACCGTCTCCC
>JABBWI010000205.1:0-120125 GCA_016647755.1 Suillus subluteus | reverse complement strand
TGATCATGATTTTTTGATGGTGCGTGGCCGAGATCGCCGTTAATAGACGTTCATGTGATGATGATGTTATGTGATAGGACATCGTGCACTTGCCAGTCGTTGTACCAACCGATGGGATGCCATTCATTGCATTCATCTAGCTTCCCTGACGAGAGCTAGCGACGCAGCTCTACAGCAGGGTACGAATTGCCTACCACATTGATTCATCGACAGGTCACCTTGGCAATATTAATTCTTCGCGGATTCCAAGATATGCACATAAGGCGTAGTTCTCAACCCACCTATTCTTTGTCCCCAATATTCTCCAGAAACCCTCACAGCGAGCGTGTTTTCCAAATTTTAAAATGCTTCAAAATCTCGTTCCCACCATTACAACTACCCTGCTGCTGTTTTAATCGACTTCGCAACTGCGGAAACACCACCTGTACGGGGACACAATGATACACGGATGCAATAGGAGAGACAGCATGTGAGATTCATCCTTTTTTATTTATTTAATTCCCGTCCTGAGTTGAATAGGTATGACGTACCACAGACTCAGGCAAATCTGCAATCCCATCTGTATGTCAAATATTGTTTGTCTTCAAAACAAAATATGACATGACTTTAAGATCAAGTCCCGAACGTTCGACAAAATACTCCAGGTGATCAATGTGACGATCAATTGCGTGCGTCTCAGTTAGGTCCCAAATGGCGGGTCTGCCTTAGGCATCGACGCCGGTAACACTACAGTAGTATCCATAATATTACCTAGAACTAAATTTTATTCAGGCGTTGGTGCATATGGGACGTATCGTTATCGTTTTGCATTCCAGAAACGAATCAATCGTAAGTATCATAGTGCTCAAGTTCCGCTTGCTTGTTGTTTACGTGGTTTCTTGTCTAGACTTTCTAACATATTATATCACATCCTTTGTCTGAATCGCATTTAATCTAGTAAACCTGTTCATGTGACGGAAGGGTCAGCTCGGCCAAATTATCAGTATCGACTGAGATTTAAGAGTCAACTCTCATATTTGCACCCTATTCCGAATTGGAGGCAAGGACCCCCGTATCCTTCTGATATTCATCAGACGGCGCATGATCTAAAGATCGAAACATCAAACAGCTCACAAAACAAAAGGCCGGACATACACATACATCACTGTATTATGACAAGACCACTGCTTTGATACATGATCCCTCCGTGTCCATCGCCTCGGATAGGTCATGTGGAGGGGTACGCAGCATTTCAAGATCAATGCTCTAGCCACGTATGCTTCTCAACCGTTGACTATTACGTCTATCTGCAGTATTTTGATGGGAATGCCATGCAAGGTAACCTGTCACAGCCTGTCCTACGTGGGACATGAGATGCATCGTTGTCTGGGGCATGGTGTGGGCTGCAGTATAAAGGCGAGAGGAAAGTGTCATATTTCCACTCAACTCAACAGAAGATAAACCATCATCAAGCCTTAGCACTCTCCTCACTACAAACATGAAATTCATCTCACTCACTTCTATGATCGTGTCTGTTGCGGTAATGGCTGGCGTAGCCACCGCGTACAACCCTATCGGCCAGACTTGCGACACCCCAGGTTAGTGCTCTTGCCGTGTTTCGGTATGTGTGGATATTTGACGTCGTACTTACGGTTACTTGCAGGTGGTTATGAGTGCTCACAGGACGCGAGTCTTAACGGCGGGAACGCGTTCATCTACGAATGTGCATCTACAGGCGAGTTCGTATATGTTGCAGGCTGCGGTTGCCCCACTTGCTGCGAATCACTAGCCAGCGGTGCGTACTGCACGTAAAAGTAAGAGGTGAGCGTGGCTTTCCTCGGTGCCTCTTGAATATGAGTGCTGAAGTTGCTTTCGCAACAGAGGTTGTGAGTGGAATAGATACGTGAGAGAGATAGTGAAGGAGTGCTATAGTCTGGTCAATAATCACATCGTGTCTGACACCAAGTGCTATGATTTATGTAAGGCGTGATTTCCAGTAGAATTGTTGCATCCCAATTCGTTATTCCTAAATGGGCGGTCAAGGACACTCGCTGGGGTCATTAATGGCGTGTCCAGGCTCTAGTACATGAATCGGACATTCATGTGAGGCGCATATAGACCCGTGCACTCGAGGAAGGCAAGGTCGAGAAACTCTCCGAGTCCTCTGCGGATGGGTCCGAATGAATAACATTGAGCACACACAAATTTATTATACTACCTGGCTTTGTCGATGCGTACCTAACTTATCATGCGTGTAGGACACCCCAATGGTACGAGTATGATACGAACTCAACTTCAAAGGAGCGTCTTTGCCGAGGAAATGCCTTCAGGCACATCATTCGGTCTGTGTGCATTGAGGCACTTGTCGGGAATTGCGTTCCCAAATACCTGTCAGTTCGAGGGTAGTCTCGAAACCTTCCATATTTGGAAGTGCGTCTGTCAATTCAAATTCACAAATATTAATCTCTATAGGTCATACCTCAAGGTCAGCGATCCAGCTGTCCCAGGCCTGCATCCCAGCGAGTAGGCATGCTGGTATTTGGAGCTGTGCTCATCAACAACCTGGCATGTCCATGTTCCTGTAGTTCCGGTGATGCTTATCTGCCCGTTCACGAAGCGAACAAGCTCGGAGTTCTTTTTTCACCCATTAATATTGTACGTACTTGTACAGGCCTCTCTTTACCAATTCAAGCGCTGGACCTCAGAACGAGAAGTCGCGTTGCTAAATCATATCATCTGATCATTGAACTTCACCTTCAACATTGCATACAATGGTCGACTGGCTAGTGAGCTGCCATATATCACAATTGATCATGATGGTGCGTGGCCGAGATCGTTAATAGATCTCCTTCATATGATGATGATTTTATGTGATAGGACATCGTGCACTTGATGGAGAGGTTCAGAACGTTTTGCCAACCCCGATGGGGTGCCAATAATTGCTTCCATTTTACTTCCCCGGCGTACTAGCGACGCCGCTATACTGGTATAAAGGCAGCAGGTAATAATCTTCTTTCTTCAATCGACTTTGTCACTCATTTTTCCCCTTCAAAAGTTTTAACCCCACCCTACAAACATGTTCGCTCTTTCTGTCCCTCTCGTCTCTCTCCTCGCATTCGTCGTAGGAACCAGTGCTGTACCCACCCTATCCGCTCGTGACAACAGCACTTGCAGTTCGGGCGCACAGTGCGACACCGGCACCGTCTCATGCTGTGAAACCACATATGACGTACGTGGTTCCCTTTGACCCGGGTCCCGGGCCATGTCTGACCCTCGAACAGTACGACAGCCCATCGTTGAACGCGATCACAAGCGTACTGAACCTCGCCCTTGACCCCGCTGAGGGCTCCAAGGTTGGAATGGGCTGCAGTTCCATCAGCGTCATTGCGCTGGTAGCGGCGCAGTGTGCAACCAGGAGCCTGTCTGCTGCAGTGGCAACACATACGTGAGTCGTTTGCTGTTCCTATATTATGTACTCTGACCGACGACAATGATGTCCAGTACGGCCTCATCAACATTGGGTGCTCACCGATCAACATTTACCTGTAATCGTGATACCAGAATCCCTCCCCGAGAGTGGTTTACTCTACTGTCGTTGACTCTTTGTTTGTGTTCGTGTCCTTGATTTGTGCTCTGTCGTATTTGAGGACCGTCCGTTCATCAGAAACGGAAATAGCTTTAGCTTTATGTCGTCAGGATCCTAGGAAAGCGACGGCTGATGTACTTTAATGGTATCACTTAGAAAATCGATCCAGTTCTCCATGGTCTGGATAATTGGATGACTCGGGCGCACAAGCACACTGATCCTTCGCAGGTGCTGGTGTCCCGAGTTTATTGCACACCTCTTAGACTTCATATTCAAGTCATTGAGTTTGTTTAGGTCTTGATAATTCCCATCTCGTCTCCCTTTTACACTCGCGCTGCCCTGATCCCACGAAATGTAAACACTGCGATAACCAACAGACTAATTAAATGTTTCCTGCTCAATAATTATTGACTGTACTTCAGAAACATGCCATTGGCTACACCTCTCAACACCTTCACACCAGCGGCGACCTCCTCTCCTTGCTCTGAATATCGCCTCTTCACCGTGTTAAGAACACTATCAACATCTCTCATGAGCCACTTGAGACTAGGTTTTGAAGCAATGTGGATATAGTTTTTTTGCCTTCCACAAGAACGGGAAGGGACTCAAAACAGTGTATGACATCCTCGATTATGGAGGAAGCATGCGGCCATGCCATGCATATCACATCCCACCACTGCTGCTCTGTAATAGAATCGAGCGATGTAACCGACGATTGTTCAGGTATGACTCGGAGGAAGATACCAGCTAAATAGAACGCATGCGGCATGAATATGTCACAGCACTTTGGGATCATACTAATGCACCGATCGATATGGCGAGCCTCAAATAAATGGGGGCGCCAGTTTGGATTCCTCGCGAGGGCAAAGACCAATTCGAGATAGCACGAATCGCGCTTAATATTGAAGGGCCGGTCAGGATCTTCATCGCCGGATGTTGCACCCGGTCGCGGACAAACCGCGGACAGGATAGCAGGGGAGAGCTTGGCTAAAACCATGTCTCCATAATCAACGGCATCGATGGAGGCCAAGATTTCACAGGAACTGTGAGCAGCGCGAATGGCAGCATAGCGTAAACGATAAGGCATGCTGCTGTCCATACAGGCAATGAGGATCTTGATGAACAGATGTTGTTTAGCGGGGCTGCAGCTCACTCTCATACTACTCAGTAGTACAAGGATGTCACCTGCTGTCTCGTGGTCGTTGGAATAAAGATCGTTGAGGTAGTCTACTAGCCAGTTAAAGTCTTCTGGTGAGGAGTTTCCTGTCCACCAACCTCAATCCACAAGGGGTTAGGGTCAAAAGATGGGCAGGCAGTGGCGAGCGTGAAGCGCAGCATGTGCCGCAAAGGTGCCATTGGACCCGAGGGATCATTCTGTTCGGACGACCTCGCTTGTAAAAAAGTCTTCCTGCACATGTCCAAATTCTGCCTAAACGCCTCTTGGAACGAAGGTACATCAGCTCGGGCAAGCTTAAGCATGCGACAGATGTCATGGAGGAGGTTCCATGCTCGGCGTGCAACTCCTGTGCTATGTCTGCCTCCATCGCATGTCCAGAGTGCTTGTCGAAACTGCGCCAAAAGAGATGGGCCGAGTTGACGAAGAGCAGAACTACGTAAGCCGTTCGTTAAGCATATCGGAAGAAACATCAAATAATTCGATAGCACCTTTTATCAATTCGAACTATGTCCTTCTTGTCAAACTGACCGCCGACCATGACACAAGCAAGAAGAGTGCAATTGGCTATGATTTGAGGCGATGGAGAGTATGGAGAGCATAGCAGCTTTGATACGACTGTCATGGCAAGTGTTTCGACGTCTTTGTCCACTTGCCCAGTAACAAAGTGGTAAGGAAGAATATGTGAAACCACTCGGGGACGGAATCGGGGCAATCCCCACGGCCTGGATATGCCTGAAGCACGCGTCCGCAGTATAAGTGACTCAGAGCCATTGTAGATGCCAATGCCTTCTCCGTCAACGAGGGTACAATCTCCCCATGCACGTCGAAGCAGCTTGTGTAAATATCACATAGCTGACGCAGGGTGTCGGAGGCGTCAGGATCCAGAGGCCATTGAACCTGCGGAACAAGGCCAGCAGTGACGAAAAATACTTCAGGATCCGTAGATGTCTCCAGAAGCCACTTGATGCTAGGAGCTTCGAGACCGCAGGTAGGTGTGTCTGGTAGCTCAGGGTTAAGGGGGCATTGATTCTTGGCTACGACATCCAGGTCCTGGTCACGGGGTTGTGCTTCAGAGTCCACGACATTTTTCGGAGAGCGCGGAAGGAAAGAACGTAGCAAACGTAGAAGGTGATGAAGGGCGCCGAATGATTGCTGAAGAAAGCGCCACGCGGATGTGCCGATCACAAGCACAGAGTCTGGAGTGGAATGAGCGCTGTATGCTATGCAATAGTAGCAAAGAACGTCACCTGCCAGTGCTTTTAATAATCTTGAACTGAGGGTACCAAACCGCCGTTGGGGCACACCTAACAAGAAACAGTCAAAATTATGTATACGTAAGAAAACGAAACTTACTGTGCACCAGCATCACCAGCTGCTGAAGATGCCGGGAGAACAAATTGAACATTGGGCGTAGAACTCCTGCGATTTTGACTCAGAACTCAAATGACCGCCAGAACTCAAATGATGGTCTTACTGTCGATGTGCAACATCCGCAATATCGTCGATGTCGGTGTCTGAAATGGACAGGCGGGAGATACTAAAGCTGCCATCACAGTCAACGAATAGAACAAAAATCCGAAAACCGTTGTTGCAATAATGACCCAGGCTATAGTGTACTGCCGGTACCACATGTTGGCGCTGAGGGCGATCCCGAATAAAAGAAGGGAGATCTGGAGTAAAATCGGAAACGACTGTACGACGGCATCAAAATACCATGTAACGATGCCGTCGAATTTCTCTTGTCTGCGCTTCCCTCATTCCTCCTCCGAGCCGCGGCTGTATCTGTGTGATTTGTAGTACCCAAGCCACTGCTTGCCTAGCACGGCACCAAACGCAGCAAGCAAACTCATGGACAAGCTTGCGTATGCGATCAATTGGATCCTTATATTGGCTGTGGACGGCGACCAGTTAGACGCTGGCGTTGCTGGTGTAGGCCCCGCTGCAGTGAAGTTGCCGAGTCCGATTTGGACGAGCTGGCTGAGAAGGGCATGTGTGGTGTCGTCGGGGTCTGGACTGAGATTCGACTCCATAGCCACGATAAAAGCCGTGCTGACGGCGGAGAACAGACCAGACTGACCGAACGTCAATCCCAACACAAGGTAAAGGCGAGCATACGAAACTCACGAAGATTAACACAATGTCCATGTTGCCGTTGTATTGCTCAAGGAATTCGTCGTCATGTTCCTTGGCGACTCTTTTGTATGCCGCCCAGAAACGAGAGCGGTCGTCCTTGCCGGTCTTCGAGGCAATTGTTGAGTCCTTGAGAACGTCCAACACTTGCTGCAGAACTTTCACTCTGTAGGAATAGTATCGTTAGTCGTGACCCCTTAGCTTATTTGGCCGCTCACATTTCACTTGGACTTGGCTGGTCCTCCTGCACTTCGTTTTGGACCTCGTTGAGACGATATGAGTGTGTTGGACTTTGTGACCGAGTTGAACTTATATACGCAGCTAAGCTGCCGTTGAGGGAATCATTGGAAGTATCACAAGGCTCCAGTGTTTGGGCAAGTCCAGAGTTCGAGCTGCAATCCGTGTAAGGAGGGCGCAAAAGCATCGGGGCAGAAATACTCACATTCCTGATAACAGCTGCACCACCGAAGGTCCGGATTTTTCCTCCTGGCTGTATTGCTGTCAAATGGGGTACCAAGATGATTCCAAGAAGTCGCAACTTACTCGTCGGCAAGTCGTACGGTATCGTTTTGTGGGGGAGGGTGATCGTCAAGGCGGGCGCTCTGATCATAGGCGCCATCCGTGCTACCCTCTTGTGATAGTCTTCGGCTGCGTTTGGAGGTAATTGATGCTCTTGACATGAGTACGATGTAACCAATTTGCTTTAGGGACGGAGCAAAGGATTGTGAAGAGTCTGAGGTGAGCGGACAGAAATGAGTGATACCCTGGACCATACGCGGAAGCGAACAGCCTAAGACAGTGCACTGGCGCTATGAGTAGTCAGCACCAGGGCGCTCGACGTTTCGCAAATGTAGTACCAGCCATACGGCAGTGATACTGCCAAGATACTGCTCTGTGACTCTACCAGTGAAGTATGAACTATCGAGAAAGATGTCTGGAATTTTGAGCGAAACACTGGGTTTATAAGCAAGGCGCAAATTGTAAATCTGCGGGAGAGGTGAATTTGGGGGTATAATCATTAATGCTTGGGGATCTTTGAACATGCATGTGCGCGTCTGTCCATGTCATCGCTGGTTCCTGGGTACAGCAGGGTGCAGAGCTGTGGCTCTGCCAGTACCTCCTCGGTTACTTCAGCCTCAGGCTCAGCTTCAACTGAGAAGAAGTAATGAGAGTCTTCCTTCTTCTGAGGTATATCACGGTCTACTGGAGACCATCATGATGTCTGCGCAGATCTTCTACGAGTCCCGCCAGATTCCTTGCCACCGCCGACCATTGCGTCAATAAGTTTCAAGTTGGAGTTATTGCACTGCCACTGTGCGGCACACTGTCATCATTCCCCACCACGAAATCGAGTCCACGACCACAAGTCACTTCAATGCGCTGAAGGGCTGGTCATATTCCAGCCACGCTCGATCCTCCGAGTCCGCGGTGGCTTCAACAATTTCATCGCAACCTCAACAAATCAATGTTGCCGATCTCGACCTTGAATAGTTATCTGATTTGCGCTGCCAGCTAGAAGAGGTACACCGATTATATGGTTGTTTTTCTGCGTATCTGATTGCGTTGTAGGAGTTAAACCACCTCGCGAACTTATTCGCTCAGCTGAAGCAAGCACAAGCAAAGTTTAAGTCACGCATTGTGGATGTCGGAGACAAAACAAAGGCACATCAACATTTCCGTCTCCGAACTCTTATTTATTCTATTCGTGCAGGAATGATTATCCTCGTTCTTTTGACAAACTCCCTGTATGTTCCCGGCCACCTAAGTGATGCGGAGAATGTGATCGTTGACGTCAGTACATCTCATCAAGGTCTGAACTGTCGAGTCGATGCTGCGGGCTCGAACAGCAGCACGAGCAAGAATTGCTTAGCATTGCTTCTGACTTGGCTGGTTTAGCCCATATCGCAGCCGCTACACCCACCACTCCACTCCTCCGATAATGAACACGGTTTTGCACGACGACAACCGTGTTAGGGCGGGTCTCTCACACTCTTCGGTGGACTCGGAGATACTTTTGAAGGCTGCTGGTTCTGCGAATGTGGATAAGAGAAATAGACGCCTCCCAGCTTCCGATGAGGACAGGTACGTGTCTCTGACGACTTGAGCTACTGTAATAATTCCCGCACTGTCACCAATGCCAATTGGTTTGTCTACTACCAATACCCTTGGTGGCGGGGCTTTGACTGTCCATGCAGGTCAATTCGCAAGCGTCTCTTGGGTCAACTGGGCAAGCACCTAGATCCAGAAGGCGCGTACTAGGCCTGTTTCTTTCAGCCTGTTTCGCTCTACATCACAGTTTCTTGTTCTACACCAATGTATATCCATGTTTAGGTATGCCTATAGTTAATCCATGCGTTTCATCATGATTGTGTATCAATGCGGTTCAATGGCGAATATGAAAACTACCTAGCTGGAACTAGATCGTACCCAATAGCGATGCTATACAATAGTGTGAAAGGCTATCCTGTAGCCATTATCGGTGCCTGCATGACGACGCCCTACCACGAACCAATTTTGTGGTTCTGAGGCGCATATATGATATTGATGACTGCGTGACTCGACACATGCTTAACTGTTGACACAATCACCAAGAGCAACTGTTTGTGGACAGTACTCGACCGTGCCATTCAACTCTCCGGTGTCCTGTCACGGTGTTCCAAACACCTGTTAGCAAATCTCACATCCCGTGGATTGTACTAACCGTTACATAGGGACATACGATCTCCGTGCTGGAGCTCTCCTCATAGCTACACACACGATGAATATATGCGCGCAGCTAAATGTATGCAAACTCACGTGCACATAGTGATCCCGTCGGTTGACCCCTGGTCAAAGACAAGCGTTGCAGTACCGCCATCAATCTTTATGTCTTCTGGACAAATGGCGCATTGAGCTTCTCGGGGAAGCCGTACAATGCCAAATCCTGCTCGTCCACGTATAGCAAGTTTTGCAGCATGGCGGTTTGGAACACCCACCGCAATGCTGAGGAAGGACGCAAAGAGAGTAAGAACTGCGACAGTCAACAGCATCATACTGTATCTCAGGTCAGATCAGGGAACGAAATGGCTTAATGTTGCGTGGCCGGCTCTGCCTTTTGTCTTGTGTCTGAAACGTACAGTGCCATTTGGACTCCTGAGCTAACCAGACATCGCTCGGCTTCTACAAGCCATGTTAGTAGTTATAGTTTTAGCAGCATGTGGAAATCCGAAAATGTACTTGGACGGTCTTAGCAGAACAATAGAGAAGACAGTATAGGAATGGGATTGTGCATCTCCCCCTCATGAGGAAGAATCTGCCACATGCAAATGATCACCAGAATGATGTCGCATTGGCACGATGCTGCACAGTCAATTGGTCACTAGTAACGATCCCGATGAAATTAAAGAAACTTGCAAGTTGCTTGTAAAACATGAGCGTGTGGCTGTCTGCGGAGTTCAAAGTCGGAAATGCAGGAATGTAACGAAATTCAGAACGTTTAATTAGAATATCTAAAGTCTTCCCTGCAGCAACTGTTACTCACCATAGCTGCAAGGCTTTTGTGTGTCGCAGGGGCGTTGTTCTTTACCGTAACTGCTTCTTTGACTCAGTTTGGGCAAGTCCCACATCGCAATCTCCTCAGCCATGGAAGTCGAAGCTCAGACCTTCAAATGATTAAATCGCTCGTGATCAGGACCCCTACCGCCCTTAGACTGACTTAAGAACCGCGACAAGCCTGTGAAATGTTCCTCCGACAACGACTCTCGTTCAAGTTGCTCCAGCCTGAGACTCCGAGTCTGCTGAGAGCTTTCATATATATCTCGCTGTGCAGAGAACTTTCTGCGTGCCAGCCGGAGCTACTCGTTTGTCGTATTTTGTGTTGAGGCGGTCTGTCTCGGAGGGGGGTTTAATCGGGGTTAAACGTTAAACTTTGTTTATGCAAGTTGAATCGATTCGCGACGCTGGTCGAAATTTTATCCTTATGACTCAGTGTCACCCTAGAGGCTCCTTTCAATCTGGATAGGATTTCGATTCACCAGGACACGACGACAACATTTTCTTAGCCTTGCTATTCACTGGCTTTCTATCTCTGCAACGGCTCGGGGAACCTACATGGCCCGATGCCGTGAAGCATCAGACATAAGAAAAGTGCCTTTACGACATAGCCTCACCATTACTGCTAACTCCATGTCCTACACAATGACGAGCGACGACTCCATACCAACTAGAAGTTGGTTCCTCCCATGCTTGGGCAAACATTGTGGAGCTGTAATGTCAGGTCATTCAATGAGAGCTGGAGGTGCAACAGCCCTCGCTATCGCGAGAATGACCTCAAATATCATTCAGGCAGCAGGTCGGTGGTCCTCTGATGAATTCCAAAAGTATATACGCCAACATGCGTTCTTATATACTAAATGCTCTACTTCATGGCTCAGCTCGCGCGCCACCAAACTTGGACACAACGGCTTCTTTTGGCTCACGCAGCGTCTCTTGACTGGCTTCCATATTTCTCGGCTCCTTTTCTGTTTCCTCAGTATGGTTCAGACAACTTTCTCGACATCTTTCACGTCCTCACTGGCGCCATGACCACAAAATCAATATACAACACTATATTTTTAAAAAAAACTTCTAGCCCTTTAGTATGTCTATCGTGCCCCCGTCACTCATGTCTTATTTCACAAGCACGCATCCTCGAGTCGCATCTTCGTTGCTTTATGCTGCCTTGTCTTGTACTTTCTGTCTCTCGGATTGCAATAAAACTTGTCCGGGTCCCCCGAGCATGGAGCTGGGGGACTCCGCTTGCCTAATAACCACGAGACCTTCATCCTGGCGTAAAATTGATTCAAAGGGTTCTCAGTAGTCGGGGTGTAACAGATTGTGTCTGCATGACAAGCACTGCACTGCAGTACAAGCTGCGGGTCGACTTCTGTAAAAATGGGCTAGGTTCCCCATCCTGCATTGACCGAGAGTCGAACTCGGAGCGCGGCCACACCGCTTGGGAAGACCGCATGTTACCGCTACACCATCAATGCATTAATGCACCCCGGGACCCCGGCTTATCATATCATGATGTACATAGGTTGCATCAACGAGTTGATTACAATAGATCCTTTTCAAGTAGCTTCTGTCTTCATTCGATTTAATCTGCCTTGGAAGACTCCCCTTTCACCAGCATGAGCGCATCTTCGAGCAGTCAACCGGACATGAGTTCGACAAGAAAACCACATGTCATCATCACGATCGGGATGGCAGGGGCTGGCAAGTCCACCTTCGTACAGCGCATCAACTCCTACCTCCACTCGCAAAATCCTCCACAACCCCCATACATCCTAAACCTCGACCCAGCGGTTACTCATCTGCCATTCGAAGCCAACATTGATATCCGGGATACTGTAAATTACAAAGAGGTCATGAAACAGTGTGTTGCTGTTTCCATCTGGACAGTAATGCATGAATAACGGAATGGATCATTGTAACACAAGGTATAACCTGGGACCGAACGGTGGTATTTTGACCGCCTTGAATCTTTTTACCACGAAATTTGACCAGGTTATGGACTTGGTCGAGAAAAGGGCCGAGACAGTCGAGTACGTGCTTGTTATTTTTATTTATTCTGCATTCATTCTTACTTCTTCTCGTGCACCCACGCTAGTCACATAATTCTCGACACTCCGGGGCAAATTGAGATATTTACCTGGTCAGCATCTGGTGCCATTATCACAGATGCCGTTGCTTCCTCGTTTCCCACTGTGGTAGCGTACATCATCGACACCCCACGGACGACAGCTCCCGCGACATTCATGTCCAACATGCTGTATGCCTGCAGGTGAGTACTGCATCATCTAGCGGTTCAATAATCCGTGACGATTTGTTAGTGTCATGTATAAGACGAAATTACCATTCATCCTTGTCTTTAACAAGACTGACGCGCAACCCCACGATTTCGCTCTCGAATGGATGCAAGATTTCGAGTCATTCCAAGTCGCTCTTGCGTCCTATTCAGGATCGAGGGACTCTGAAGGTGAACCAACCTATATGAACAGCTTGATGAATAGCATGAGTCTGGTATTGGATGAGTTTTACAAGCACCTCAAGGTAATTATAATACGTCATTCTGTAGAAAGTATAGCTGACTGTATTACAGGCTGTCGGCGTCTCAAGTACGACAGGCGCCGGCATCAAGGAATTTTTTGATGCGGTGGAGGAGTCTCGTGAGACATATAGGACGTACGTTTTATCTTCATTGTTATTACTTTTCTCCTTACTTTCTTGCCGTCTCCGCAGTGAATATCTTCCAGAACTCGAACGCGCCCGCGCGGCACGGGAAAAATCGTTGCAGGATGTAAAACAGGACTCAGTAAATCGCCTCATGAAAGATCTTGCTGTTGATCGTGCCGCGAATCCCAGGGCAGCCGCAGAAGACCGCTGGGCGTCAGACGAGGAGGATGACGATGACGACGAAGAACTGGAAGTCAACCTCATCGATCGGAGTGAGTGGCTCGCCAGTCTTTTCCTTCGTCTTCTGAAACACTTTTACTAGGTGAAGAACCGTACCCTGGACAATACATTGACGTCACACGTATGCGACGACAAAGTGAGAATATAAATTGGCCAAACCCGGGATGAAATTCATCATTGGATGCACGTTTCAAATTCAACGTTACATAACACATGATGTACTCTGGTACCATTCGTAAGGAGAACCCTGTAATATTTAGATTAATAGTACTGTCAATTTCAAGTGCACAGCACTGATAAGAGTTATCAAATATTAACGTGTCAACAAATATTACAACGGGCAAGATCAAAGATTCGTGTGATGACACGATGGCTCATCATCTTCGATTGATCTGTCGCTCGGGATGATGATATCTTGTGACAATTGTCATCTTGCTCCTCTTTGCTCTCGTTTATAACTTAAACGCCTCTTCTTTAATGTATTGTTTCTCCACCGAGTGCTTCCAACGGTGAATGGAGTCTACGTGGCGAGAGCATTAATAAATTAAATGGTGCCCTGCGCTTACCATGAACGTCATAGCGCTGGAATGAAGCGATGACAATGGTTTCACAGGCAAAATCTGAGTTCATGGGAAGGTGACTCTATTGTTAAGCCTTGACAACCAAGTGGCAGACAGTATGAATGCTTGCTGATATTATTCTAGCCACCTCGAAAGCTCCGGTCCGACGGGGCTCCTTTGTTTCTGCCAGTGTGCAGTGGGCGGTGGAAAAAGTGTGAGCGCATTCATAGCCTAAAGGAAAGTACGAAGGATAGTAAAATTCGGAAGTGAACCCTGAGGACCCACTAGGTCGACGGATGTGTAGTACTTACATTAATATTGTCAAGCAGGGAATAAGACGGTTGTTTCGGTGAGAGTGACAGCAGTGGCGTCCGTGGTCGCATTTTGCCGAAGGGCTCTTTATATGACCTCGACCAGGTGCATATCCTGGCGCGTATCTCCACTTCATTCCACTGTCACGCCTCTCTCTGAGGGTTAGCTACGAGCGGCAAACATCTTAAATCTCGCCAACCCTCAAATTATAACGACAAGTCGGCGAGCTCGCCTTTACTTGATTTCCGTATTACCCGCCAGGTTTCATCTAGATTAACCTGTAGACACCATTTCCCTCTCATCCACGCGATAGCCTTTTCATTGATACCGATACTCGCTTTTCACAGTTAAGCCGCATATTACAGATTGTGCGCTCTTTTGACACATGGATCGGTGCGCACCTCGTTTCTCGCTCAATGGTTGACAAAATCAATTGATTTTACTGAATTGTAGCTACGCAAAAATAGAGAAAGTTGGTGCGTGCCTGTTGTGTGTTCACATCAGACTACAATGAACTGGTGTGGCGCACGTTGTAGGAGAAGGTGCAGTCACCCTCCGCCCACTTTCGTTGTTTATCGCTAACGCACATTCAGGCACATATGGAGTTGTTTATAAAGCGCGGGACGTTACAACGAATCAGATTGTAGCCCTTAAGAAAATTCGACTCGAAGCAGAGGATGAAGGAGTCCCGAGTACTGCCATCCGAGAAATCAGTCTGCTGAAGGAACTCAAGGATGACAATATCGTTAGGTATTACGTCCTAAACTGTGTTAACCGCTCCTCGTGGCTAAATGTCTGTGTTAGACTGCTTGATATCGTGCACGCTGAACAGAAGCTTTATCTCGTATTTGAATTCCTGGATGTTGACTTGAAGCGCTATATGGAGAACGCCAACACATCCGGTACGCCCATTCCCATCGGCATAGTCAAGGTGAGCTGGCTTGGCATTTATCATCGCTTCTTATTGGTCCCCTGCCCATCATTTACGATTCCTGACGCGTGGTGGACGCGTGCTTCGCGCTTCGGCGCGTAGTTTGATGCAAAGGCGTCAAACAGCTGCTGCGCGTTTTCGCTAGCCAGGCACCGGAATGCTTGGCCCATGCTATTTTTGTACATTTAGCTTTAATTCCACCGTACATTTTCAGATTGGCATCGTCACGTTGATTGTGATAGGGGATATGATGTGATGTTGGGGCGGGGGACGCGAAGCGATCGTCACGTGATTCGGCTATTTGACTAACCGTGTTCCTATCACATTACAGCGTTTTACTCATCAGCTCAATGCTGGCCTTTTGTACTGTCATTCGCACAGAATCTTGCATCGCGACCTGAAGCCTCAAAATCTGCTTATCGACAAGAAAAACAATCTCAAACTCGCAGATTTTGGTCTCGCGAGAGCTTTTGGCATTCCGATGAGGACATACACCCACGAGGTAATGAGCACCCCTGAATTTTCCTTCTTACGTGTGGCATCCTAAGCTGAGCGTTTGTGCTGTCATTCTAGGTGGTGACGTTGTGGTACCGCGCGCCTGAAGTATTACTTGGATCTCGCCACTACTCGACAGCTATTGACATGTGGTCTGTTGGGTGCATCTTTGCTGAGATGGTGATGCGTGGGAGTCCTCTGTTTCCTGGCGACTCTGAGATTGACCAGATCTTCAAGATCTTCAGGTAACGCCCTGCACAATCAGATTGGCCTAACGGAACAACTGACAATTGGCTGTTTGATCCAGGATCCTCGGCACTCCAAGCGAAGAGACTTGGCCGGGCGTGACTCAATTGCCTGATTACAAGGATACATTCCCTCGATGGTCGAAGCAGGAGCTCAAGAGTGTCGTACCTAATCTTGATGAACAAGGTTTGGACCTGCTTGCGGTATGTCGTCTTGTTGACTTATTATTCATCGTACTACCGTATTTCCGTTTATATATATATTTCCGTTGACCTTTGGCTGGTGCTCACATGTTTTTTTTGTAGCACACTTTGACATACGACACAGCAAAACGGATTTCTGGTATGTGTGCAGCAAGCTCGCTCATTTTTATCATTTCTCACTATACTTTCAGCAAAACGCGCTCTCAATCACCCTTACTTCGCGCACTACACACCGTCATGACAAGTTCTTCGCATCTGAGTAGATCGCATACATAATTGATATATTCCACTTCCTTGTTACCCTTCAGGCTGTCGTCCACCCTTGTCTCTATGTTTCGTATCACAGTAAGAGTAGCCTAAAATACGTCGAATGTGATAGTATGTGCATCGTTCGGAAGGCTCTCGGTGGGAATCCGGACAGGTATCTCGAAAAGGATATCTCGGTCCGGTATTATTAACGTCAAGGCGATAAAGCACGGCCTTGAGGACAGCACCAAGTCCCCCCCACTCGCTCTCATTCCTACCGCCACCAACGTACAGACCGCTCCCTTCTCCTCAATATTTCCAATTTTTTGCTTTACACTGTAATCGACCTCATCATGGATGACGAAGTCGAGTATTTGGGTACCAATTTTGCTCAGCCAGCTGCTTGCCCCTGTGATCCACAGCAACCGGTGACAGGTAAGCACCATCGTTATTTGCTTGAACAACACCTCCTAGACATATTATTACCAAGGTGTCACTCTGCACGTTGAGTCGTGCGGTGGAAAGCCCGCTCATAATATTTCCTTCTTCAACACCCGCACCTCCCATGTTCACATCGGTCGCAAATCAATCTCAGATGATAGGTCAATGAGGAAAGAGAACGACGATCAGAATGCTGTGTTTGCATGCCCCGTAGTCAGTGCAAAGCACGCCAAACTTGTGTTGGCCTCCAGCGGCCACGTAGGCACATGCTGATTCTGTCACATCGGACTTGCACCTGACAACCTGCCCCAGGTGTATATTGTTGATCTCAAGTCCCGTCACGGAACTCATTTGCAGAAGCAAGGCGAGACAACATCTAAGATGTTACAACCTGAAGCGGAGACCACCCTTGCTGATGGCGATGTCGTGACGTTTGGTAAAGCTGTGGGGCAAGGCGCTACCCTCGTTTCGCCGGTCACAGTTCGCATCGAATTTTTGCGCGATATTTTGGATATGCGCGACTCGCCTCCGTGGCGTATTACCCCTGCCGAACCCTCAAGTCCTCGCCCACGAAAATTAAGCACCGGGCGCTATGGCCTTAACAGTCCCATTTCATATACTTCTTCCCCATCTCATTCTTCAGAGTCCCTTTCATCTCCATCAGGCTCATCCAATGAAGCTGCTTCGCATTCAGAGCATGAATCCGATATAGAAGAGATACCGTCCTGGGAAGAACTTCGTTCCTGTGTTTCATCCCTGCGCCAAGATTTCCCTACAGACTTTCTGGGTGGTTCATTACTCGGAAAGATGCCATCGCTCGGGTCGTTGATGCAGGATATATGCCATAAAATCGCGGATCCGCTTGACATAGATTCTCCTCAACCTTGGTCTCCACCGGCCATTGCAGCCATTGCGTCCATTGATGACATAGATTCTCCTCCTTGGTCCCCACCGGCCATTGCAGTCATTGCGTCCATTGATGACGATGATGCGCCTTCGTCCATTGTCCACCTTGAAGATTTGCGGTCTCACTCTCCCATGGAGCTCTCCACGCCATCTCCATCGCCCCCTCAGGTCCCCTCGGAGCCGGAAGTCGTTGGCGCATGGCCACCGTCCCGGGCTGACTCCCTGCAGTCCGCTTCACGTCGGTCGGATGAATCGAACAGAGTCAAACTTCCATCGATGTGCTCATTTGGGCACATGGGATCCCTCGAATCGGGATCTTTTGAGAGCTTTCCAGAACGGCTCCCTTCGCTTTCTAGTTTTCCGCCGTTTGTGCCGCTGGAGGATGAACCGGCCATTCTGGCACCCATTCCTGTTCTTCCCTCCATTACCGAGGTGCGGCCGGATGAATCCCAGGGTTCCGGCCATGACGACCATGGAGATCTGCGCGATTCCATAAAGACTATCGAGGCAAGTATATGTCCTGGGGTTTTTATCACCTTATATCTCAACTTTACCTACCTAGGGTCGAGTAAATGCGCTGCATTCCAGCGTTACTGACATCAAGAATCGCCACGCTTTGACAGAGGACGACCTCTACGACCTTCAGCATCAAGTTGATATGCTCGAGCCTGAATCTGACCAACTTTTTGCACGCTTGGAGGCCGCAGAAGACAAGCTATCTACTTTGTCAGACCTACAGGATCAAGTCTCTGAGTTGCAATCCAAGGCTGACGCAGAAAGCTGTGACAACTTCGCGTCACCCATTGCAGATGTCAAGGCTTGTGCCGACGCTCTCAATGCCCTCGTCATTGGTTAGTAGTGATGTCCTCGTTACTGTTTCGTCCGTCTGATCAAATGCCGCAGAAATGAAGACCTTACGCGAGGAGACTGAAAAACGTGTGGAGGAGAGGATTCAGATAATCCAGATCGCCAGGACGGAGGCGCTGTCTGTCATCGCTGCAGAAGTGGAGGTAAGCCACTTTTTAACGATGTCCTTCTCGCTCTCATACTCTTGCAGACTTTCAAATCGACTTTCAAATCGCTCAAACGCAAGCGCTCTGAGGTTGAAATTGAGGTTGCTCCTCCAGTCAAGATGGATATTGTTGTGGAAGAAGCCCCAACGATGGCTGCGAAACCTGAATCACCAGTCGAAGATTACAGACATGCCAAACGGCCCAGGAGGATAATGTCATCCATCGCGCACACGGCCACGGCCATGGCAGTTGGTGCAGTTGCTACTTGGTCTGCGCTCGCCTTTTCGTAAATTTCAGAAGAATTCGCGTATTACAGTTGCTAAAATGCATAATTGGTTCTTGGTTTGTACCACCACTGTTCATGTTGTAGGATCCTTGTTGTATTTTCCTTCGTACGCTGTACATTATTGTAGTTTTTTGTACTGATTACTTGTTGAACAATAAGATTTCCCACGAGAACTTTGCTGATTGATGCGAAGGAACATATAGTGATAAGTAATACAGAGATATGCAATAACATCATTTATAAAGGACTATTATGTCTCTCATTTGGGACTGCCAAACTTGGTCCGTATATCCCTAGTAAGAGCACGAAGCATAGCGGATGTGACCACTGTAGACTTATCCTCAGGAGGTAAAGATGTGGTGATGCTGATCGAGGGCGATGTGTAGGTAGGACTAGCGATGCTCAATGGAGGACTTCCACCGTCGCTAGATTCATCGGAGGCGGATAATCTCCTCCGCTTGGCAGGGGTGGAAAACCTGTGAGATGACAGTCAGTCAAGTTAGGACATTTTTATCATTAATGACGGACCGGCTGGATGGCGCATTAATTGATGCAGTACGTTTACATGTCTGTCGCAGCTTCACGGAATGAAGAGCATTGAGCTCATCCGAGTAAGAACCCTGCTCAGTTGATATTTTCAATGTCACTGCATCGAGACGGGTCTTCCGTATGAGCATGGGGTTTACAGCTTTGGGGCTGAAGCGTTGAGTCGACGACACCTGAGCGACGTCATATATATACTGAACAAAGGACATCGAAGGAAATTCTACAGTGAACAAGTTTGAGCTGCGCACACAATCCATGTAGAGATAGCATACCTCGGTCAAGAGCCTGGTGCGATCTCAGATCACCTGCGAGATGTCTACCGGGATCTTGCAACGATGGATTGTCCAGCCATTGCAAAACCGTATCAAACATTGAGCTGTTGGGTGATAAGCAAGAGAAAGGTGCGGGAAGGAAACATGATGTACTCTGAGTCTCTGACGTGTTGCAGCTCCAGGTTGGGCAGAACATCTCCAAAGATACTGCCACCCATCAGTTGAAGTGCAGCACCAGAGATGGTGTTGAGAAGCTCTATACACAACTCTAGGAATCTCCCAAGGAAACTCCAGTCAACTGGTAATCGTCGTCAGTGCTGAGCATTCAGCAGCACCGATATTTACTTACATTCCCCATTGATTGTGGATTGCTCTAATCGCTGGAAAGTAAATGTCTGCCATATGGGTTTCCACTGCGTGAAGAGGTCTGTCCCAAAATTAGATGCCAAACTTTGAAAAGTATATCGTAAACCCCAACAACATACCTAGTACAGACATCCACCGCACGAGTTTGCCTTCAGTATCAACTTTGACTGACTGCAAGGCGGACTGAAACCTAGAGTCAAGGTCCAAGGCAGTAGATGTCAATGATAGATCAACATGGGAAGACGCGATTTCATCGTGCAGTATTGCTGCAATCTTCAAAATGTTCAGCCGTTACTCAATTTTCAGAACAACATTGAGTGTACCATATCACTAAAATCGGAAGAAGAGTCGGGCTCCCCGCCAGGCCAAGATATCGTCAAGAGAGATGGAATGAAATGTCGATCAGGAGGTAACGACTCGATAATATCTCGTAAACGTGAGCAATCATCCAGCATTCGATATTTTCTACCATGCATAAGTTAGTAACTCGTAGCAAGCAGCTCATCACAGCTAACCTTTCAAGAGGGTCTTCAACCTCGCCAACCGGGGTTCGCTCGAAAATGATGATACCCGGGTATAATGCTTTGTTGTTGTGTGGCTGCGGCACCACTGGTATTTGGAATACATTGGCGTCCTTCCAGCTGCCAGAGTCTGGTACATCGAATTTCAGCTCGAGCCAAATGGCAGTCCCATCATTATCCTGGTTCAAGGACAGCCAGGCAGACCAACTTTCTGGAATGGTACGTGACGTGGCCTTCAGGTGTTGCTGCAGCGCATGGAGGAAAGATCCACGAGCCCAGCGCCGTTCGTTTTCTTCACGATTCTAAGATTACAATGCATTCAAAAGGTGTGGCACACTTAATACGGACGATGTACCGACCTTTTCGAACCGCTTCACAAGTTCTTCATCGCTGGCCGGTGGCTGGTATTCGCTGGACAAGCGATTCCTGAGCCGCTTCCTAACGGGGCTGGGTCGTTCTGGCGTAACTACTTTGCGCTTGTTCTCTTGTGGCAATGAGCTAGTACTCTTTGAAAGTCGCTCCGTGTGTACGCGCTGACTATAGGCCTCGCTTCGGAGACAAGCCTCCTTCCACTTGGTACGATTAGCGGTTCGTTCCCTCCATTCATGGAAGGCCTCCTTGATTACCAAGCTCCTTCGAGCAAATGCAAAAGCTTTGGATTCGAGCGTTTCTTGGTCCACGTTGCTGGTGGGCGACGAAGCCGATGCCTTGCCGTTGAGTGGGCTTTCCAGTTTAGTCAAAACTGTCTCAAGATCAGTAGCGGTTATTCCTGAACGCAAGGGAGTCTGGACGGAGTCACGTCGGTGTAAATTGGCCATAGAACCAAGTGTTGATCTTGTCCCGGGCGACGAAAGTACCAGTGGGCTCAGAATTTCAGTAGGGGAAGCAGCAAGCGAAGTAGGTTGAAGTTTTTTGAGAGACCCGAAAACGGACTTGGTGGATGTGCCAGAGATGGTCGAAGGGATATATATCGGCGCAGTAGGTGTTGACGGTAAAGATATTGGCTGCTGTCTACTCAAAGGTGGCGGTTGAGAAGGTGGTGTTTCATCTAAGCTGCCGAAAGAATCACGGGGAACACCGAAAGTTGGTTGTGAAGCGACGGGAGACGGAGGAACTGGAGGTTGGTATGAGGGTGTAGGTTGTGTAACAATCGGAGAAAGCGATGGAGCAAATACTGGTGCACGAGGGTTAAGAGGTTGTATAGATGACGCAGCCTTGTTGACTTCGGGTACCGAAGAAAGTTTTGGGGAAGGGGGTAATGGTTTACTAAAGGTAGAGGGAGGAGGCGCTGGTGGCACTGTAAATGGAATCTGAACCTTGTTCTCGCTGGGCGCTGTTGGGGTCGGAGGTGGAGGTTGATCAAAAACTGGAGGTTGACCTAAGTGAAGGTGTGATTAAACAAGAAATCGGAAATAGGTTGCACACAAACCCGAAGAGGGTGCTTGGCTAAAGATAGAGGTCCTAGTTGCAGAGGATCCAAATACTGATGTAGGGACGGCAGCTGTGCCAAAACTAAACTCGTTCGTGGACCCGAATGCTGATGTCTGGAATGTCGTCGTCCCGAATACATTGGGAACGGAAGTCAGATTTGAAAACGCAGACTTTGGTGATTGTGGTGCAGCTTGAGAAGCGTTCAAGAATGCTGATTCAGTGGGTTTCGGACCAAATGTATCATTAAGCCACTCGGTTCCGCTTCGCTGCGGGGGCTTCGGGGAAGATTGTGGCACATCCACCAAGTTAGCCTCGAAGGGTGGCTCCTCTTCTTCGTGCATAGCGTCTGGTTCTTCGTGCATAACGTCTGGTTCTTCGACAATAGCGTCATAATGCTCATCTACGACAGCAGAGCTGCCATCGATGATATCCGAAATGGTGAGATTTTCCCGCAGGCTTTCAATATCATCGACGGTGTCGGTGCCAAATAAGTGCTCTATGATGCATGCGACCAGATATATCATGGCGTAGTTTCCCTCCCCCTGGAGCACTATGATCAATTCGTTGAAGACCCCAAGCGCCTCGTTATCAACGGAAAGAGGAGAGCTTCTGCTGATGGGAGCACTCTTCGCCTGTACGAGAAGCCGGAATTTGGTCGTGAGCTTGAATACCGAATGCTCGAGGATAAAGGAAGGGATATCCTCATGCCGCTCTTTCTGATCACGAATGTGGATTAGACGATGATAGACTCGCATTTCGAGCTCTGTTGGTGATTGATATTTTCCTCGCTGGTCCTCGTAAAACTCCTTCAGACTTTGAAGAGCTGCAAGCACGATTATCATAAAGAAAGTTCGTCAAGTGGCGAGTCCACGCACTGTACTTCAGCTGCTGTTCCTCCAGACTGACCTGGGATCCGGGTCGGTCGCGCTCCAGATGAAGACCAAGGATGTGAAACCGTGCACATCTATCATGGCACTCAATTGCGATGGAACCCATTTCATGCTGCATCGTAAAGTCACTTCGTACAGCACGCGAACGATCACGAATGAAATTGAAGGTTGCAGAAAAACCGCCTCGGGGAAGCAGGTCGTGGAAAAGATAGTCGAGTGTGCGCTGCCATAGATTAAATTAAATTATAGGTGCATAGAATACCATATTGGAGCAACATACCCGAAGAACTTTTGGAGGACGAAGATCGGAGGGTAGCGTCTTGTCACCAGCTGCCCGTTCATACATTTTAACAGCTCTCTTGTGATCGACGCGTTTGGTCCCTGGAACCTAACAGGTAATCAGCGCAGATATCTAGCACACTCACGAATTAAATGTCCTCATACAATTTCCCACTCAAAGAGGTTGTTCTCGCGTTCACGGCGGTAGCGTTCGAATCTCGGGCACATATCCATGCATGTGCCGACCATTGTGATAGCATCTTCCAGTCGTTTTGGCACATTGGGATCGTCCATTTTACCCTCTGCAATGGCTGTCTTGCGCTCGACTTCGCGCGCTTTCACAAACTGCAGATTCGAGTAAAGGTAATATACACCGAAAGAAACATATGGCCCACCTCTTTCCAGAATCGTTCCCTTTCCTCGAGAGTATCTGGCTCTTGGTGTTCGGCTTCATCTACATCAGTGGCATCCTCCACTTCGCTATTGTCCCCTTCGCTGGCAGCAGCTGACCCAGTATCCAGAGCGCCTCCTTGACGGAAATTCATGGTAGTATTATGAAATTTGCCACGGGTGCCTCTTCCTCGACCCCGACTTCCTCTGTGCCCTCCACGCTCCCATCGCTCGGTGTCAGCGCCTCCATGAGGTGTGCTACTTCTGCTGGTGGCATTGTCCGCGACCCAATGCTTGTTTTTATGGTGCGCTCTTCGTCCTGTTCCAACGTTGTCATGGTGGGCACCGTTTGCGCGTCCTCTCTGTGTTCGGAAGTGGGTGGTGGACTCCATGTTGCCGACTGCACTGGTGGTCACAGTCGGTCTTGACAGAATATCACACCTTGTCTTGTTGACGGTGTTTAATGGTGTTTATTTCCAAAGGCTTTGAACAATAGAGCCAAACAATGTCTATGTAAGTACTAGTAGCAATTAGTAAGCGGTAAGCTTGAATCTTATTCAAACTCTTCATACCATGTCTGATGCTCTAGGCACGTGTTGTGCCCTCGGACTCACTTCGTGCTGCGACGTCATGGCTGGAATATGTTTTTACTTCATGTCCATACGTAAGAACCACGATTTCTTAAGCATTGTTTAATGCAAATATGCACTGCCAGGACAATGCACAGAGCACCTCTGTAGTACTAGCTGCTGCTCATGTAGAAAGGCCATTGACGACACACCATCCGACGCTGAAAGAGCGCCTCTCATTTGCGAGAACAGACAGCCTAGTCCCCATCCACCGATGCATATAATTAAATGCTCGTAATATTGGGCGCGCACGCTGTACCAACTGGTAGCTGGTATGTGGTGTCCTACCTTAGTGGACAAAGCTAAACCAGTAATCATTTTCAGATATACCAATATTGTATCATCACTGTATCTCATACCACAGGAAAATTATTACTTGGGCAACTATGGTAGACAGTTCCACATAAATGACGAATACTTATAAAACGAGCGAGCGAAATGAGTGTCGAATACATAGGGGCTTTGAACAATAGAGCCAAACAATGCCTATGTTAGAAAGCGGCATGCATGAACCTTATTCACACCATGTCTGATACTCTAGGCACGTGTTGCGCGCTCGGACTCACTGCGTGCTGCGATGTCATGGCTGGAATATGTCTTGATTTCATGTCCATACGTAAGCACTACGATTTCATGAGCATCGTTTAATGCAATTCTGCACTGGTAGAACATCCATGCACAGAGCACCTCTGTAGTACTAGCTGCTGCTCATGTAGAAAGGCCATTGACGACACTACATCCGACGTTGAAAGAGCGCCTCTCATTTACGAGAACAGACAGCCTAGTCCCCATCCACCGATGCATAGCACTGAATGCTTGTAATCTTGGGCGCACACCGTCTCGTTGGTGTTGTACCATTGTACCAACTAGTAGCTGGTATGTGGTGTCCTACCTTAGACATGGACGAGGCTAAACCAGTAATCATTTTCAGATAAACTAATGTTGTATCACCACTGTACCTCATACCACAGGAAATTATTGCTTCCCGGCCATCATCACAGGTATAATAGACAGTTCTACATAAATGAAGAATATTTATAAAACGAGCGAAATGAGCGTGACTCGAGAATACATAGGGTATACTTGAAGAACAATCGAGGAAGTCCAAACGCAAAGAATGTTCAAAAAGAAGGGTATAACGAAGGAGGGGTTGGTTTAAACGCCTGGCTTAGTAAAGTCAGGGTAATCAGGCCAGTTGCCCAACTGTGCAGGGTCACCTCCGATGCGGACCCAAGCAGAGTGCGATGGCGTCGGACCGTCCAAAATGAAAAGCTGATGCCATCCAGGTGGACTTACATACGCATTCGGGGGTGCTGTGATGGTACAGGTGTTCCCAGAGCACGAAAACGCAGGGAAGAGAATCCTCCCACCGCTCATGACGTTTCCGTGCGTGCTAGACGAAGCTATATATCATAATCAGAAACCGATCCATCTATAATCACCAGCCTTGCTTACCCGCCACGAGTGAGATACGCATGGTGTTCGTCGTTCCCCGGAACAAAGTCACCGTAATAATATACTGCCCACCCAGCTTCCAGTCAGTCTCAGTAATTTTAAACTCTGGTTGCATGAGTCCTCGATTGAGGTATGGTGGAACATAAACCTCAATGCGCATCTCCTCTGGGTACACACGGGACCCGTTGGGATAGTTCGTCTGCGGGTCTGAACCAGACACCAGAACACGCCCGTCGGGCAGAAGGGTCGCTTCGGAGTGATACAAACGAGCTACAATGGTATTGTTGAGGATGGAGATACGCTGGCCAATCGGCTGCGAAGGGTCGTATAGAATCGCGCCAAGATTAGGATCTGTCGCAAGGCCAAAGCCAGCAACACCTTGTTGAGCGCCATTCATAATCAAATACGTGCCATCTGCGATTGATGTATTATTAATGTCGAGCTTGTCATTCGTCATCATATTTACCTGGCAGAGTCGTGATGCAAGGCATCACCCGTTTAGAAGGCTGAAGTTGGCACATCTTAGCATCAAACCTTAACTTTCTCAAAATCAAATTGGCTCACCATACGTTCCAACGTCCATGTCGCATCCGGTACTTCGGGGGCAATCGAGATGCAGTTATCCAGTGCAATAGCGGCTCCAATCGTCGAGCCACCACAGATGAGAACCTCGATCGGATCGGTGTATGGAGCGTACTGTGGCAAAAGTACCGCAGACCCTTCCATCGGGTACGTCCGGCCTGCGAGAAAGTTGTTCACGGCCCCCGGCATATTTGGTAGCACGGTCACCGTGTCAAAGGTGACAGGGTCAAGAATGCGAGCCTCATTGTAATACCCTTGTTACGTTCTGTAAGAAATAGTGCATCTCGCCCATAATGTACGTACCAATGAAGAACCGACCACTAGGCAGCACCATTAGGAATGGGTAGAGATTGTAGGGGTCTGTCCGTTGAAGATAGTCCAATGTAACGACCGTGTCGCCACCAGGGGGCGCTGGAAGGATCTCGAGGCTGGGCTGCGGAGAAGCATTACTTCCCGACTCTCCGCCAACGACCAAAATACTTCCATTTGGCATCATCATCGCGGTAGGATACCATCGGCCACGCTGAGCACGATAAGTATAATGAGATAAATACCAATGGTTCAGAGCTTACTTGAAGTGTAAGCTCATTAACATTTTCCTCCCAGTCATTGGTACCATTGACACCAGGGCTCCCATCCGGCGTATATAATCTCACACCAAAAGTCGAGGAAAGCGACCATCCGCCTACATTGATTTGCCTGATTGTTCCAATGTAAGCGTGAGCCTGATATGCCAAGTCAAACGTCAAACCTTCCCCCCAAGTCTGGTAGAATAATACTACCAGAACAAAACACGTCCGTCTTCACATGCATCTCGCGCCAAGCCAGCTGGTAATTGTCCACCAAACTGAGATCCAACTCGTACGCGCCAGTAGAATTATCATATTCCGAGGTACCCCACTTCTCGAGGAAAGTGACTTTGTTGTTGATGCCCACAGTGGCGATGAGAGGGACGACGAGACCGCCTATTAAGAACTGCATAGATTATGAGCGTTTTGTATATTCAAGACAAGATGGGACGCACCTCATAGTAGCCAGTATTCGCGGGGGTGTTCCACGTATTCATCGTACCGTTCCAGTAATAGGTAGACAACCTGTTTCCTGCTCCACAAAGGTGGATTGGGTCTCCTGAGCAAGCCATGTTACACTGTGAATCCGAGACATACGTCCCATTAGCCGCCGTGATATCACTGACGTCGCCACAGACTTGTCTCTATCAGCAATCCACAAGAAGGTGTAGCGAATCAATGCGCTTACAACACTGGGCTCCGTATTCAAGGCCAGCTACAGGATATCCGAAGGCAGCACACTGGTTTAAGCACGCATCAACGGTATTGTTCGTGTCCCATTCATTTTCATATTGGAATATCCGAGCCCCAGTGGATGGTTCTCTGCATGATAACATCAGCATCGCAAGCATAAGCAGTGAAGAATCACTAACGCCAAACAGCCTTCATATACCCATTTTCCAGGCAAGCTTGTGGTTTGCACCACAGGAACAGGGAGTAATGTTATATTTCCATTGGAGGAGTAAACAGACAGTAGGTTTGGACCACCGCATGCCTCGCTAGTTCACGTCAAGAACATAAAACGGACCAATTGAAGAAGACACGCACATCGCATTTCCACCACAGGCCATGTTGCACTCACTGTCTGTGCCCTTCGTAGCACCATTGATGAGATAATCACCACAGTCTAGAAGAAGTGTCAGAAGAGGTGAAAAAGAAGATAGACTACTTACAGCATTGTGTGCTGTACTCTATGGCTGCAATGGTGAAGTTTTGCCCGGCACAGTTCGCGATACAACTCTCCACTGTCATGTTACTGCTGTCAAATTCGTTGCCTATTACGCGCCCATTCACGTTGTCGACGTAGCATCCTCCATACGTCCAGTTTCCAGTTAAGCCAGATCTCACAGGCGAAACAGTGCTGAGACTGGCGGAATTGACAACAGGGGCAACTGTGATAGCCTGGGTGTACTTATACATACTGAGTTGGTATGATCCTCCACAATACTCGGACGAATTTCCCGCGCATGTCATATCGCAGCCTGCGTCTGGAGTGGGACCAGAATTGTTCTCGATGGTCATGCCGCAATCTGCAAAGACCTGTCAGCAAAAGGAACGTTTGACCGAAGATGCATGCGCACAGCATTCATCAGCGTATTCCATGCCGGCATAAGGGTATCCGGCATTGTAACACGCGGTGGTACAAGATTCAACAGTAACGCTTCCGGTCACGCCGGTCCCGTATGGCAATGCTCGTGTCGCTGAGTCGCTGGTATAAATCCGGGTTAGTTCAGAATTCATGCTTGGCATAAGGGGACGCACTTGTAACATCCGAGCAACGACCAGTTGCCAACGCTAGGGACCAGGATGGGCGGAGCGGGAGGCTGGACCCCGCTCCAGAATATATCCAGTCTGTTGCCAGCACCACAGAATTCGCCAGCGTTACCAGTACAGGCCATGTCACAGTCCGATGAACTGACATTGGTAGCACCACTGAAGAAGTAGTTGCCGCAGTCTATGTGAAAGATGCAATGAAGAGCCATATAAATTAGTGTGAAATAACACGTACAACACTCCTGAGCATATCCGACGCCTGCGTAGGCATAGGCGTTGCAGCCAGTCGAACAGAAGTTGACGCATGACTCTATGGTCATATTCACAGTGTCTGTGTAGGTAGCTGCAGAAAGCGTTCTTGTACCATCAACACCATCGCTGGACGACGCAGGTCATAACGTTTTCACAATCGTGAAAGAGTGTACTCACGTCCAGCATCCAAGGGCAGTCCAGGTTGTGTCGCGTCGGTGAAGATGGTGAAGATGGTGTGAGGGGAAACGATATGCATAGCCGGCCTGTGGAGAAGAGAGATGAGTGACTCTGTACTGCAGATAACATAAGCTCGTACTGCTGTGAGCGAGGATATGATCCAAATCAACGAGGTGGTGAGACCAGCCATCTCACTGTGATCGAAACTTCCTCAAGAACGCTGCATTTATAAATCTCAAAAGCACTGTGGTATCAAATTTTCTCGTAACCTGGATTCTGGAGACAGTTGGGAGAAACTGTCAAGGAGGAAAGGGACATCAAGGTACTTGGTTCCGTCGAAACTCGTGGCCAACAGCCAAGCATTCAGGTCGCATCATTCGAGCTGAGCTGGCTAGGCTTGTTAATATCGGAGATTACGTATCCTTGGAAAAAAGGAAGGTTATCCATGAGCCGAGAGAAGAAAGAAGTAAATGATCGCTCTGACGGAGTAATAGATGGTTAAACCAATACGAGGCTCTTCGAATTCATCCGAAGTGCTTACCACGCAGCTCGAATTTGCGAATGCACGGTGTAGACGTGCAGTAGATACGTTGAAGCGAATACAAAGCGTCCTTGCCATACTATGAACTCTTAATACAAATCATGCAAATAAAACCAGAGTACTACCCAACTCACCCGCTATCTCCATGTGATTGCATGTATGTACTACGTGGGTTGCGAACAGCACATCAGGCACACGATCACGGGGTTAGGCGCTCGGGCATGATATACAGGAACGAAAGGTCAAGCCCTTTTTATGGATCGTGCATGAACGTAGCCAGGAATAGTCAAAGACTCACGTTTGACAAGACTGTGAATGTATGATCAGATGTAGGTTGCATGTAGAGTGGGCCTAGAAAACGCTTGATCTGAGTAGAAAACACACACGGACATGAAGTACCTTAGGATCACATCAGATGGAGATGAAATTCGGAAGGATTGACCGCGTTGATGTCGGAATAGTTATAGGGAAGAGAACTTCGAATCAGAACGATGCCACTAGTGATCTGGAAAAGTGAGATGTTGAGATGCGGTAGTGCCCTAGCAGAAATAAAACTCGATCGGTACTGGACTTTACTCCTCACCTCCCTGATCTTCATCTTCTTCGTCATTGTCACCATCTGCCTCGTCCCCGGAAACTTCCATGCCTGCTTCTCTCATCCGCTGCTTGTCTCGTCTGCTCAGGTCGTCGAGGAGGACCAGAAGATCCTCCTGCTCTTTCTCGACCTCCCTCTTCTTGCCATCTGGTGTCTGCAACTCAGCCTGAAGCTCCGCAACACGCGACTCTGAGTCAGCCAACTGTCGACCAATCATAGTAAGCAGCAGTATACAGATACATCCATGACCACGTACCCGAGCTTCAGTAGCCGATAACTCCCCGAGACGAAGTTGCAATGCATCTATCTCCTGCACCTGAGAGCGAATGTCTTTGAGAGAATTGATGAGCATCGCGGACTCTGCACTTGGACCTGTTACCGCAAGTAAGTCAACGTGGTTGGTGATAGTCCTTGTCTTGCTACTGACCTGACGATGAAGCCAGAGTGCTAGGGTCCGTTGCCAGACCCCTCTGGATGGTATCTTTAAGGAAGTCATCAGATCAATGACATACAATAGAGAATACTGGTAGCGCACGTTGATTTGATTTCCAGAAGTCAACAAAAGACCAGTGGAGCCAGATTTCGCCTTCCTGTTCGGCGGGTGGAGTGCCTCGGATGGATAACAGAGTACCATGGATTCAGGGACGATAGACTTGAACCAGTCGTGCTCTTGTACGCGAGTCATATGACCGAGAAGCACATCTACGCCTAAACGAGAGATGATGGGATGGACAGTAGCGCTGTTGAATACGCAAATATAAACACGTGTGAAAGACAACAGATGAAAGGCACATGCCGAGTGATCTCTCCCGGTTCCCGATTGAATTCATAACAGATGCCCAGTGGAAAGGCACAAAGTCCAGGGATGAGGTCTTCCGACTCAGAAGTCTGATTAATAGGCTCCACTAACTGTGGGTTCCTGAGGTCTCGTAAGTGTTCATAGAATCGGGCGAAAGACTCACTGTGCCCAGCCCGCCGGCTTCTAAGAATTCCCTCACGGCTTTAGGGTCATCCCAGAGCCACTGCAAGCAGACAGCTGTACCCAACAATCAATCTATTCCACTCGCGTTCCTCATGGTCGTCCTCAACCCTTGAGATAGGAAGCACAATGATAGGTTCTCGGCAAAGAGGTGCAACAAACTCTGCGAGGCATCTTCCTCGTCCTCTTCCGGCGGCGTCGGCGCTGGAGTACTATCCGCAGGGACAAAAAGTGGTCCTTGACCCAAAGTCTCTCCCGGAATGTTGGAAGAAGGCTTGATAGACCGGGCGGCAGTTTTTGCTCTTGGGGAGCCAGATAGCAGATGAGCAAAGAGGAGTGTGGCGAGATGAGCAGAGGTTACATCAGCGATGTTGAGAGGGGATGACGGGGAGAGGCAGAGAGTGTGCAGAAGGGGCGATATCATTGGAACCTCACTTAGTTCTGCAAATACAATCTGAATCGTCTTTGCCTGGTATGGAAGATGTTGCTTACGTTGGGGAGGAAGCATCCCTTGCACGATGGCATGTCTGATATCCTCTTTCCGCACAAAGTTCTATAATGTATCAATGCCGACCCTTTCTGCCGGAGGATGAGAACAATGACGTACATCAAAAGTAATTACAGCTGCGCTCCCTAGCTCAAGTCCCTCCTTGGTACGACCATCACTGTATAGACCATTGTACTCTCCGTGGAGTGCGAGCTCTACAAGTGCATCAAGCGCGGACGCCAGCTCTAGCCTGTCCCATTCTTCTCCGCATGTCTCAGGCACAGGCATATAGGGGGTCAAAATCACCTCCGAGAGCGGGAGAGTCAACGTGCTAGGAAGGAGATGGAGAGCCTGACGCACGCATGCAATCAGGTTTTGTATTTTGTGAGATGCTTGCCGTAGAAAACGGACCCGAGACTTGAGGGATGTTGGTGCGTTGGATGCGAGGGCTAGTTCGACAAAGCCTCGCACGAAGACGGATAGTTCTTGGCTCTGAGGAAACTATGAAACAAATGTAGGAAGGATATTGGAATCTACTGACGCTACCTTTAGACCCGACTAACATTCCCATGATACCAAACACCAGTGACACATTTACCACTTTTTGTGAGTCCCAAAATTGCAGTGCAAAGTCTTGTGGAGCTGAATCTTGCAGGGAAAGGTTGGACGGTAGGAGCAAGAGGGAGCATAACAACGCTGGAAGGGACGTTTCGCGGAAGTAACTCTATCGTAGAGATCAATGGAAATGCGCTTCAAGCAGAGTACATTAATCACCTGATTCGAGCTATTATATCGAAGTAGACTGTCGACACATCGAAGTGCGTCCTGTGAGATCACACCTCCCTCCAATCCGCCTTCATGTGTGACAGTGTTGAAGAGCTTGTCAAATGCACCTTCTGTATGTTAGGGCTTTGAGAAATAAGCATTTGAATCATGAGGCTTTCTGAAAGTGTATTGGTGTTAGTGAGGGTAATCAATGACTCTTATGCTGGCCTAGGTAGACCTGCATCGGATACTGTCATTTAACAGCTCTGCTACAGGTGGAACTTAAGGATGAGCACAGCTACGCGAGGACTAAGTCATGTTCGACATCCAACTTTGTCGAGACAGGTAGTATGAGCAGGTCTACCAGTGTACCACGCGTGGGACGAGACGAAGTAGCTAAAATACACACCATTACGAATGATCTCGTGCTTATCCTCCAAGACGGCAATGATACTGGTGGCACCAGCAGGGGCCTTGAGGAAATTTCCTTGAATTTGAGAACGGCGGTTCTGTAGTAGCACCGAGAGCAACTGTAGTGTCGCATAACGGGTATAGAAGTGCGTGTCACCAAGGAGGGAGAACAAAACCTGAACTGCCTGATCGTTTCCGATAACTCAGTCCGTGTGTTTCAACGCAAGGTCCTGGGAATCGTCATCGGGTTCACAGAGCTGGGTAATAGTCTCGAGCACGGCCTTCGTTATTTCCGCATCTATTTCCACATCATCCTGCAGGACTTCGAGGAGACCAGGAAGGGCCCTTTCGCCGACATCTTCCTTGCAATTGCGAGCCAAACCCTTCAAAGCAAGGACAGCAGCGCGTCTGTCCGCAAGGAGAGTAGAAGGAGACAACCGGTCACTAAGCTTTGCGATCGTGTCCTGCGCAGACTGAGGAGCGCCTGTTGGACCACGAAGGGCGATATAGGTCTGCGATAAAAAGTCCATGCGAGTCCAGCTTGAAGCTTGACGCTTGAAGACCAGGCTTACTATTGCTTGTTGCGCTACAACTAATGTGGAGTCTGCGAAATCGCAAACTGAATCTGCTGGTGTGACGTGCGTCAAAATTTCGCAGACTCGGCCAGTGATATGGCTGGTTACAGCAGTTTGCATAATGGTAGAGACCGGCGGTAATTCCCAAAAAAAATGTGCATTTACAGTTGTCTATCCCATACTATCCCTTCCACTGCAATCGGCACCCCACAGAAGTCGGCAGTCACGCAAATGTCACTGTGAGTCACGACATGTCACGTAGGCCGATTTCAAAGTCAGTTCGGCAGTCAAGCAAGAGCGCAAGGTCAATTAGTATTCGGCGTGAATGTTTGAACGAGCAAGTACAGTATTGACTAGTAGATATACCTAAGTACGAGGGTGACTGTTATTAGTGCCATAGTTGTAAAATTGAGGTGGATGTATAGGGAGACCGTGTACATTGTATGAATGGCCAGGCTGAGCCCGAGGTTGTCTATGTAAGTTCAATGATGATGTAATTGGACCGCTGGATGGATTATTATTCTGCATTGTAGGGTAATATGGGGCCTGAAGAGCTGGATTAGCGTAGAATTGATGAAAATATGGCTGGTTGGTAAGAGTCTGTTCGGCCACCGTTATTTACGCAAGTTAAGAATCTATATTTCGCAAATTTTGGCTTTCATAATCACATCGTGCTGTCACAGTGTGACCAACCTTATCGTCAATACTAAGTAGTAGCCATGCCTGTTACCCGTCTACAATCTATCCATCATTGCAACTCTTACAGGATGTCTCAGGGCAGAAAAAGTGCCCGTGGTGGTGCAGAACCAATGGAACCAAGAGATCGGTGTGTGTGGACAGAAGCAGATGAAACCATCCTCATCGAGTATGTTGCCAAGAACCATTCACAAGGTGGTGATGGTTTGAACTTTGATCAAACATTTTGGGCTGCTGCTGCCGCTGAAATGGAAGGACACCCCTGCTCGGGTCCAAGCAAAACAGCGGCAGCATGTGCATCAAAATGGACGCGGGTATGTACTACCACTATATCAGCCTTGGTACCCTCACTGATGATCGAGTTTCAGCTCCGTGCTATGTTTACCATTGTCAATAAAGTGGCCAACACTTCCGGACTATCTTACAGCATGGAACACGGAGCTTTGATCACTCCAGAGTCAGAAAACATGTGGACCGACTATGTGAAGGTAAAGTGATTTTAATTCGCATCAAACTACTACGACAATGCTAATTACTACGAACCAATAGAAAAATCCAAAGGCCAAAAGACTCAGGGACAAGGGTTGGAAACACTATGAGTCGCTGAAAGGTCTCATGCATGTCAAGAAAGGTAACGACAACTCATTCTTTGCCACCATCGCGACACCACGTCCCATTATTCCTTCGCCTTCTACTAGCCGTGCAATCACCTCCCCTTCCTTTGACGAAGTCCATATGATGGACCTTGGAGATGCACTCGATGGGATCGAGTTCCCCAGCTCTATTTCAGGCGGTCAGTGCGCAACCATCGTCGGCTCAGAGAGCCTCCCTCCATTTAACGCTGCACAGCAACCCCCCCTTGGGTCTGTCAATGTTAGTGCGCCATCATAAACTGCTTCCGGTAAATGGAAAATGATTGATGATGACGAAAGTACACTTGCTCTTGTTACCCGCCCCCCGCATTCAACGAAATCAGGAGATTCGGGGAAATCTGCATGCCTGACAATGCCAGCGGCCATCCAGCAGATGGGAAGTAGTATTGGTGGTCTTAATACAATATTCGAGTGTGCAACCAATGCTCTTGAGGCCAACACCTCCAACACCTTGGCGCGATCAGTAGATCCTATTCCTTTGCGTAGGCAGAAGGTGGTGAAAAAGTTGCAGAGTGAGGGTCTAGAGGACAAGCAACTACTCAACATCTTGAATAAGTTTCAGACTGACATTGCCATCATTGACATTTATCTTGCTATTGAGGTAGATAGTCTTCGGTGGTTGTTTTTAGAGCAGCATTCAAAGTAGTGTTACATTCATATTCTTGTCGTGCCATGTTCTCTTGTATTGTACTTGTAGCAAAGCAATATCAATCTGACAACAATGTCATCATTTGACGGAGATACTTTGGATCATAGTCATCGATGAGAGTCTGATCTTGATCTAACAACAATGTCATCATTTGACGAAGATACTTTGGATCATAGTCATCGATGAGAGTCCGGTCTTGCTTGACGGTTATGATACTAATGCGACTACAGTACTATACTAGGGGTTCTATGATTGCCTGCTCCCCCCTCCGAATCCTTTCCCTGTTGTAGTCCTCCCACATCTCACTAGCAATCTGGTCATGACAGAGGCTCGCACGAGTGCGTGCGTGCTCAGTAGGAGGACCATTAGCAAGGCTTCCAGTGTCAGTCAGAAAGTGCTCATCTAACACGTTACGATAGTCGATCATGTCGTTTGGATCGTGAACTCGAATAACATTGTGCACAAGACACAAGGCAGGAGGGATACGTGCTTGTATGTCCATACCATACTCTGGCGGGAGGAGAAGGATATGAAATTGGCGCTTGATGACACCAAAAATGCACTCAACAACATTTCGGAGCATTGCATGACGCAAATTGAATAGTTCTTTGCGATTACGAGGCCTATGAAATGAAGTAAACATAAGTATGAATGGTACTAGCAGAACACATCATACAAAGTATTAGCATGACCCCATTCTGCAAGATGATAACACACGCCCCGGAATGGGACCAGTAGCTCATCGCACAAGCTAAATCCAGCGTCCGCAAGATAATACTTTCCTTCAGGGATATTGAAATCGGTGGTACGAGCATCGTGATAGAGACGGGTATCTGCAGCTGACCCCTCACAACCGCTCAACATGTAGGTGAAGGATAGGTCAAATGAACATGCCGTGAGGCAGTTTTGAGAGAAGTTACCCTTGCGATCCCGAGCGGCATGCCGATCTTCACCAAAAGGATGGCATGCGATATGTGTACCGTCAATAGCCCCAACAGCATCAACAAAGAACAGGAAGAACTTCGGGTTTTGGGTGATTTCGGGGGGAGGAGGGCTATCTACGTCGGGCAGGCGGATATAGGTTGTATATATTGGTGGGGAGGAGAATGCGAAAAGAACCCATCTGAAATACCTAAAAAACATTAAGCTTGATACCAGGACAGTAACAATATACGTACTTTGATATTGTTTCGTTTGACCGCTGAAAGCGTTCACCAAGGTGGCGAATTGAGAGACCCGTGACGGATGCATAAAGAAATATAGCAAGCTGCTCTTCTAGCAGTACATGCCTGGAATCTCTGCATCCTGCTTGCCGAAGGAGGTTGATGAGCACATAGAAAATGTGCTTGTGGACCCCAAGCTTGCATCTGATGCGTTCAGGGTGTCCAGTGAGAAGTTCAGTGACCCATGCGGTCCCTGACAAAGTGGACGTATGATATGGCTCTTTGTCATAGTAAGTGTTTGAGTAAGCTGCAAGTGCGGTAGTGGTTATGTCGAGGACTGTAATGACCGTGCGCATAGCATGCATGGCGATCTGCATGATGCATGACAGATACCTCTTATCACTCTCCTCTGCATCACCAGACCCATCATCCAAATCCTCCACCTCAACAGGATCATAGTCGCCCACGAGAGTGTCTGTATCGCAATCAGGATCATCAGGCATTGTATTGATGATAAGGACAAGGCTGTGGTCAAAGCGTGACAAGACGTTCAAGCTCTGAAGATTACCAAAGCAAATTTGCGAAATATAGATTCTTAACTTGCGTAAATAACGGTGGCCGAACAGACTCCAAGGTGCGAAGGATAATTTGAGTTGAAAGCATGCGTGGGAGAAGTGAAAATTTGATTGCCGCCAAAAGCCACAGCGTTTGACGAAGTGGCGCCATTGTCCTGCGAGGTGCCGCTAGTGCTGGCCTGTCCCATTGATGATGTGGTGGCCGAATTCTTCGAACGTGTTTTTCCCATCTGGAAGAGCGCAGAAAAATGTGGATTATCAGCAAAGTGCTGATTTTCGGCATCAGCAAGAAACTCTTTGATTCTCACTCGGAGTTCGTTGACCGTCCCATCTCTCGAAATCTTAAGAGCACCAGCGAGTGTGATGAAGTCGTCCTTGCGCTGGAGTGTCGAGAGTGCATCAAATGCCTTCGACCCAATATCATGTTCAATCTGAGCATGACGCACTTTGTCTTCGGACTTCTTTTTGGCCTGTTTCTCTGCATCAAGCTTGTCTTTTTCACGCTGCTCTTCCTCTGCTTTATTGAAGTCCTCCTCGAGCTCTGGGTGTGTCACAAAATGGGCCCGTAATTTGATGGATTTCCTCGGCTGTTTCTTTTTCTTTACATTCTCCAACTCCAGTCGAGATTGAGCCAATGCCCGCTGCACCATTGTACAATGTGCATTTGTAGCGTCGAGCTGGGCAGTCAGGATCTGAGTTGTCTGAACTAATGCCCCATTCTGCTCATACATGCGCTGGAGCTCACGCCAAAGTTCCTCCTTCGTCAATGTCATTGCCTGAACATATGAGGAGATAACTGGATGTGGGATGGGGCCTGATAGTTGCAATGTTGAGCGGGTGATGTGAGTGTCATTAGAGGGTGGCTGTGTGTCTTGCTGGGGCATCTCTCCTTCATCTTTGTCTTCATCTGACTCCGAGTCATCACTTTGAGGTTCCAAGTTGTCTGAGTCAGAGCTCCGAGAGTCCGAGGCTGAGTCATGTTCATTGATGGCCATGGGAAAAAAATCACTATCATCCTCCGAATCCTCTTCTTCGTGGTTGCCGTCCAGTCTCATTGACTCGTCAAATTCTTCAACGTCAGAAGGACCTGCCATTGGAGATGAAGGGACTTTAGAAGGATATGATGGGGGAAGATGTGCAGTAGTCGAATAAACCAGGCTTGGTGCAAAATCCTTGTCTGTGAAGACCGATGGATCGAGAGGGTAGATACCGGTTTTTTTAAATGCTTTCTGGATGAGTTCTGGTGTAATGACGTGGTGGATGGCCATATATTCATGAATAAAATTATAGCAATCAATTTCAACCCTGTCGGCAAGGCGTTTGTCACAATGTTTGGTCCAAGCACGCTGAACAGAGGAAAAAACGCCCACATCCAGCGGTTGAATTTTGTGCATGGTTTTTGATGGAAAGGCATGGATTATGACACCATTATCATAAGCTGCCCTTTCAATAGCTCTTTGTTCATGTGAACTATGACCATCAACTGTCAGAACAATTGGTTTCTCAGGATCAACACGGTATTTCTCCGCTGTAGGAACAAAGTGGTTCCTGAACCAATAATCCGCAATCTCATGATCTGTCCATCCTGTCGGAGAGAAAGAAACACTGTCCAAGGATATCACAGTGTTAGTAGAGCACAATGATATGCTTATGTAGCTTACTTACCCGCCTACTTTATCTTTTAGATCTCAAATATCTGGGGCTGGTCCTTCTGAAAGGACAAACCATGGTGGCATCTTAGCACCTGCAGCTGAGACGCACTCAATAATGGTTACGAGCTCTAGATTATCGCTATGGACCCGATAACGATCTGAATCTTTTGCAGAGAAAATGAATTTCGTGCCAGCATTTTTCCTTCCCCCACCCATTTGATTGCCTTTCTCGTCCATATTCCAATGATGCTCTGGCGGAATTTTATTATGGTCATCATCAAGCTTCTTTCACATCTCAAAAAACTCCCCAATGGTATCCTTGTGAAAATTTTGAGCATGTTTTGGATCCAATCCACTTGCTTGAGATATATGAAGGGATGGATGATGATGAATGAAGCCATAATGCCACTTTTGTGATGGGAGTTGGCCAGTTATTTCCTTAACGGATGCATGCAACTTCGCAGGGTGAATAAGAGTCACAGATGTGGATGCCAGGTTGCACCAGTCAGCAACAGTTTCCTCCTGTGCAGCAGATAATAATTGCTGGCTCTTGTGGGCATGCTGACGAGACTTATGCACTCCCAAGCATCGATCACTCAGTGTCTGACATGATACCTAGACCAGTTGAGTGAATAATCACATGATGAAACACAACTCACATTCTGTTCCTTTGCTGCAGCTACAATGGATTTATATAACCCATTTGCAATTCCCTGAATTGCAGCCTGAATATGTGACTCATAAGTTGGGTCTGACGAAGCTTGCAGCTTTCCTCATCTGCTGCTGCTAGACTTGTGAATGCAGACCAGCCCCATAGCCAGCAGCGCTGCACCAGTTGGCACTTCCAAAGTGGGTGTGTGCAATTTGAGACTCTGTCACGGCACATATCGGCAGGTGACATTTCTGCGTGACTTTGGCACTTTTGACTATCTCACTCAATTCTGCTTTAATCTTGGTTGTTCAACCTTGTAGTGAGTTGTATTAGACAGAGAATGATACCTATGTTAAGAATTTTGTGTTTAAGTAGCTAGAAATATGAGTTTTGTGAAAGTGCCGACTTCTGTGGGGTGCCTATTGCAGTGGAAGGGATAGTAATCTGGAAGGGGGGTACCCCCCCCCCCCCCCTTCCAGTTTCAGATCATCGTTCTAAACGATATTTCAATGTCCGCGATGATCGTTTAGGGCATATCGCTCCCACAAAGTCTTTTTCATGCCACACTGTACATGCACTATGTGTGCTCCTGACCATGCAAGAGGTTCATCTTTCTATATTTCTGGGCAATTAGCGCATTTCCATGTGATGCGGCAAGGATAAGAAACAACTAAGCAGCCCTTACAATATTTTCTGTATGTCCAAGTCTCCTGGATCCTCTCTTTTATACTAATCAACGTTCATTTCAAAATTCAGATCTACGCTGCATTCTGCACCATGTGCAAATGTCACTTGAACTGCTGACTCACACAAGAGGTCCATTTTTTTGTATCTTGGGACGTAGATGGTGCGCTATGTGCTTTGTGATATATTGCATGCGTCTACATTCAATATATGTAGTACTGGTCTCTCTAACTCCCTATGAAGCCCCAAACTTTTTGTCATGCAGCCCACTGGTAAACCCTTCGCATTTCCCTCACTTCCGCCTGGTCATGGCATGCTACCATCAGGCCCTTATCCAACTCCTTTCTTGCCTGGTCAGCCTGATTACGGTACACCACCCAGCATAATCTACCCAAACTGTCAGATGGCGATGATGACAGTGGTGATACCATTGAAAATCAGGTCACGTCCCCACCCTTCACGCAGCCTTCGTCTGCTGTGCCTGCACACAAAGTTCCAAGGGAAAGCATGTTTTCATCGGCGATGTTGTATGCCAGGTTTAAAGTTTAGCAAGTAGAATTAGATTATAAAATTTATTTGACTTGTGTCTATGGTTTGGAATGAGTTTCTAGATATATATTCCACTTGGCCAAGCGTCCAAATTTTAAGGTTGAGAATGAAATCTAGAATTCTAAATGCTGCAGGAAGTCAACCACTGGTAGTGTAGAGTGATGTGAGTGCTGGTGGTGCACGGGAGTGTACCTGAACCAAAACAGGTAAGTGAAGGTTTTGTTCCCACACATCAGACAACATTCTGCACATTGCCAAAACCTTTGTGCTTGCTGTTGCACACAGTGAGCTCAATAACTAGAGTATTTCTTGTATTTTTTTAACTGTACTGTGTACTTATACATTAAATAACACTTGTTTCGCATTTTTAAGCTCTAGTGACTGCAAATCAAGTTTATACCGATGGATGAGTATTGCAGAGGTATAAAGGCACCTCTACCTTCATTCTTGGGACACAGAATGTCACTGCCTGGTCAAAAATATTGCATTTAATGATAAGAACCTATGTATATAGTACAAAACATGAAATGTGATGACCTAGGTACTGGGGAAGGTGCTCTGAGGGGGGAATGGGGCTGAGGGAGGGGAGGTGGTGGAATATACAGCCTTAATGATCAGGTAAACAACTATAGAGATCCCAGAGACCTACCTCGTTGAGGGGGGAGCCAGTTTATGGTGCTGAGGTCACAAAAAATGTGATTAAGGCAGGGGTTAACTATAGCTGTCACTAAAATTGAGATAGCTGCTCACCAATAAAGGGGACAAACAAGCAGTTCCAAGGGAATGTATTTATACTCTATTTAAGTCATATGAGCCGGTGTGCGGATCACAACCTGGCTAGGCACTAAGAAATAAAGTGCTCAACCAGTATAAGTGAGTCTAAGCTCTGCCTAGCTGCTATACTCACAGAATGCAAGAATGTTTGACCCTAAAGGGGAAGCAAGGAAAGCAAGGATCCACAGAATGATGCTGGTCAACCCTGATCAAAGGCGACAAAGGCAATGTAAGCGCGAGAAATGCGCTCAAGGCATGCGCAGGAATGCGAAATGCGAAAATGCGTGAAGCGCAGGAAGGCAAAAGTGCGAAAAGGCACAAAGTGTGGGAAGGCAAAAGTGCAAAAAGGCAAAAAGGCGCAGAGAACAGGAATGGTAGTGCGAGCAGTGCACAAGTGTAGAGAGATGGTGATATAATGAAAAGCGCAGATATAGATGGATACTGATAGTGCCACTAGCTTTAGACTGATGCTAGGGCCTCAAGACGACGACAGATACATGCATTGCATGGGACTAACTGCCAAGTAACATGGTGGTAGAAAGCTAAGTTGTAAAAATGAACATGAAAGTATGTAAGTTCTATCTAAGTGCTCTCCCAGGGCTCGGAGCCAAATAGGGAGCACTCTATGTATGTAAGTGAGGTAAAGGAAGGGTCCGTAATGAAATACTAAGTGTAATATGCTAAATATGGTCTGATAATGAAAAGGGACATACCAAGGAACTGGTTGGACGATGGATGGATGCTCCTGGATGAAGTGTGAGAAAGCACGCGTGGGAATGCTGCACGTTGTGCAGGAGAGTAGCACACTTATGGCGTGTTTCATGGGAGAGCTGCGTGTGATGTGCAGAATGACTAGAGACATGATAGAAGTTGCATATGGAGTAGGGCGACAAGTGCGAGAGAAATGTGCTAAGTGCACTGTGGGTATCACAACCTGGCAGGCTCATATAAGAAAAAGTGCTCTACCAGTATAAGTGAGTCTCAGCTCTGCCTAGCTGCTATACTTGCAGAATGCAAGAACGTTCGACCCTAAAGGGGAAGCAAGGAAAGCAAGTATCCACGGAATGATGCTGGTCAACCCTGGTGAATGGCAGTAAAAGTGCGAGAAATGCGCTGAAGGCGTGCAGGGGAAAGCGAAGTGTGAAAGAGCGCGAAGTGCAGGAAGGTAGTGCAAGCAGTGCACAAGAGTAGAAGACGTGTACTGAGACTGATGGAGGGAAAAGCACGGATCTGGATGGATACTGATAGTGTCACTAGCTATAAACTGATGCTAGGACCTCAAGACGATGACGGATACATGCATTGCATGGAACTAACTGCCTAGTACATGGTGGTAGAAAGATACTGAGTGGTAGGAAGCTGGTGGTACCCAGGTAAGGTGTAAAATGAACATGAGAGTATGTAAGTTCTAGCTAAGCGCTCTCCCAGGGCTCGGAGCTGAATAGGGAGCGCTCTAAGTATGTAAATGATGTAAGGTAAGGGTCCATAACAAAATAGGAAGTGTAATATGCCAAATATAGTCAGATAATGAAAGGGACATACCAAGGGACTGGTTGGACGATGGATGGATGCTCCTGGATGCTGCGCAATGTAGTGTGCTTAAGCGCAAGAAAGCGCACGCGGGAATACTGCGCGTTGTGCAGGAAAGTATCGCGCCTATGGCGCGTTTCGCGGGAAAGCTGTGCGTGATATGTGGAATCAACTGAAGACATAGTGGAAGTCATATGGATGATGGTGCAAGTTGTGCAGTGAAGCCCAGTTGTCATGAGTTGTGAAAAGGTGCGAAATGTGCCCATAACAGCCTGCAGAAATGCGAGTCTCTACAGCGCGCGCAGGAATGCTGCGTGTTGTGTGGGAAAGTGTCGCACCTATGGCGCATTTCGCAGGAAAGCTGTGCATTGTATGTAGAATGACCAGAGACATGATAGAGGTCGCATATGGATGATGGTGCAAGTTGTGCAGTAAAGGCCAGTTGTCAAGATTCATAATATAGGCTATATGCGCCTGCAGAGACTCAAGTCTCTACAATGGATGCACCAAACACTGACATTGCTGAGCAACTCCTCCAGAATTACGCCTTCATGTATGAAGACTCGGACAATATATCACAGGACACAGCCTACCTATCAGTGTTTGTACTGCGAATGATCACATCCACTCATCTCAGTGCCATCATTGACCATGCTGATGTCCCCACATTGCATACTGACGAGCTTGCCTTGGGCAAAGGCATGGATGGTGTCATTGTTCTCTGTGTTGTCATGGTGAGATTTTTTTATTTGAAATTTGCTTTTCTGATTGTTTCTAGCTTGAACATGCCCTCAAGTTTGTTAAAGACACTTGAAGGTCATCAAGGTCAAAGACGTTCTCACATCCATGACAACTGGTAAGTCTGGTGTCAAACTCCCGAAAATGCTCAACAAGATGACAGGGAAGATGTCGAGCGGAAATTATAAATTTTCATTCATGAATTGGCATGAAGAGACAGAGTCATACATGAAGTCAATTGGTAGCAGGAATGAGGAAACAAACTCAACATTATCTTGAGTGCGCAGAAGCTTATGAAGAAGACATTGAAGGTGGACTTGTTGGATGATGACATGGAGGAGAGTATCAACGACCATGCCCTCATTTGTAACATCAGTTTCTTCCCGCACCATCAACATCACTGACCTCTTTTCTTATCTCAACAGGATACTATATTGTCACAGTGGTGCTATATTCAAGTTGTGACCCACTCATATGTCAGCACTGCAGCATTTGTGCTATTCAAGTTTTTACCACCACCATCTTTGTATTGCTCTTCATAGTATTCAAGTTGAAGTTTTGCTTGCTCACAATTTTGACTGCTTTGTATAACAATATTCGTTCGTTTTCTAAATCCTATTGATTGACTTTTTGTGGTGTTTCATTACTTCACTTATCCTACTGTTTGGATCCAATGATCACTTTTTTGTCTTACTACCAGAGGGATAAGTGAGATTATGTTAAGACCGTACTCAAGGGGTATCGGATCCGAAGGGCTTTGGCCTCAGCTCGTGCGCTGTGCCCCTTTCCCGAGTATTGCCCCTTATTTCAGAGCACCAAGGTATCGCGTCTGGAGGGACGGATAAGTATCGTAACGGATCCGGTAAGACTTCCGGATATCAGACGGATAGGGTAACGGCTAATCCGGATTGGATCCGAACTAGAAACTAACGAGTAAGACTGTCCGAAGACAGAGGCGGATGTATAGACTATCGGATTCAACCCTAAGTCTCGGAGTAGACAAGAGTATCGTACTCAAGTCCGGACGGATAACGGAAGGACTTAGAGTCCAGACAGGATGAGTGCAATCTAAGATGATATTCGAACTGATCTTCTACAGCGCAAGTACAAGGGTTTATATACTACGGATAACTAACGGAATGATCAATAAGCAAAGGTATGAGGCTATGTACGAAGTATAAGCAAAGTATACATAAAGTGTATTGGTAAGTCGGAACGGGTTAATCATGAACCGGAAATGAAGTACAAGTTAAAGCGGATCAGTAAGAACAGCGGAAGTAAGGATAACCGGATTACCGGTGTACAGGAATACCGAAAGGAGATGAAAGGTAGTTAGAGTTATATGAACAGGAAATGAAATGAGAATCGGATCGGATCTGTGGACCGGACGACGGATGTGTCCAACGGATCTGGATCGGATCTGAGATCCGGATCTTCGGATCTGTAACCGGATATATGGTATATGACAGTATCCCCCCCTTAGGGCCGATCCCTAGAGGCACGAGAATCAGCGATCCGGACCGGAAGATATGAGTGCGAGACGATGGAGAAGTTGATGGGAGAAGTGTCTGAGTTCGGATTTCGACAGATATACGGATGTCAAAGCGTCGCAGGTGTTCCTTCCTTTCCCCACTTCTTCACTACCACTAGCTTTACTCAAACATGGCTGATAACGGATCCGGTTCCAAGAAGACCGCTAAACAACAACTAGTGGAAGCAGAGGCAGCACTGCTGGCAGCCCAGGCCGCGGCTCGGAAGGAAGAAGAGGCTGAAAAGCTGAAGCGCCAGGAGGAGGAAGCGGAACGGAAACGTCTGGATGGGATTAGGAAGATTGAGCAGGCTGAGATCCGAAGGGAAGCGGAGGAGACTAGGCGCAGGGCGATTGTAGCGGAGATGGTGAGTTTGTGTTTGTACCATCGGATCCGTCTCATATCGGATCCGTAGACTCGCGCGATTTCCACGGATAAGGAGGGAGCTTGTTCTCGTTGCACCAAGAAGGGTCGGGCTTGTCTATGGACCGATGCTGAGAGCAATTCCTTGGTGAGTCGTCCTGATTTTTTCGGATCCGTGACTCCTAACGTTCGGATAGATCAAGGCTTGCAACGGATGCCGGAAGGACAAGGTCACGTGTCCTGGAAGGCCTGGAGTTGTCCAAGAGCGCAAGTCTAAGAAGAGGCAGCGCGCTGCTGGGACTCCATCTCCGAAAGGCAAGGGTAAGAAGCGCCAGCAGAGTCCGACTCCGGATCCGGATATGGAGGTCGTCGGAGCGGATGACGCGGAAGTGGAATATGATGATCAGGCTTGGGTTGCTGCTGCTAATAGCATTGTAGCGGAATTGGCTCGGACCAACGGATTGCTCCAACAGAGCATCGGAGCGGCGGAAGGGAGTAGGACTGCCCTGGATCGGATGAATACTAACTTGGAGGCGTTTATGCAGCAGCAGAGGGAGTTCCAGATCATCCTTCTGGAGGGGATCCGGAACGGAATCCGAGTTACTGAGGCGGCCCATTCTGAGGGTTCTGAGAAGGGAGCTGAAGAGTCCGGATCCGGAGGTGACATGGAGACGGATGGCTAAAGGATTTCGGATCTGTCTCTTCTGCTACTAATGTACTTGTATATCCGATTTTGTACTCAATGTATGGCAATAGGACCGGGTTTGTCTGGATATGCAGTGTGGAAATCCGAGACTAGATCGGACGCGTTTCCGAGTTCCGTGGCTAATAACCACGAGGTCTCCTCGTCCGTTCCCTCATATCCGGACCATCGGACGAGGTATAAGAGTTGGCACTGGCGTCTACGACGGTCTAGCTTAGAGTCTAGGATTTCGGATATCTCATACTCTGGTTCTCCGTCGACTTCGACCGGAGGTGGAGGAGGCTGGATACGATTAGGAATGGTGTTCGGAACGGATGGTTCTAATTGCGAGACGTGGAAAACGGGGTGGACGGATTTCATGGATTCAGGAAGTCGGATTGTGAAGGAATGTGTACCTGGACGGGATATGACTTCGAACGGACCTAGGTTCTTTTCCGAGAGTTTCTTGGACGGACGAGTGGAACGGAAGTATTTAGCCTTGACAAAGACTTGGTCTCCGATATTGAGATCCGGAGCGGGTTTGCGTTTAGCGTCCGCAGGTCCTTGATATCTTTCTTGGGCGTGAGCCATTTCTTCTCGGAGGAATTGATGAAGGTCGTCGAGATCTATAGCATAGTCTCGGGCACGGATGGAGGATAGATCGCGTTCCGGATGGACGGATATGTTCGGATGATAACCCTTATTAGCAAAGAAGGGTGATACTCCGGTAGTAGCACTCGGAGCGTTGTTGTATGCAAACTCTGCTAAGGGGAGTAATTCCGACCAGTTGTCCTGCTGATAATTGCAATATATCCGAAGGTATTGTTCTAGGGTTTGGTTGGCACGCTCGGTTTGTCCGTCCCCTTCCGGATGATATCCGGATGTGAAGTGGAGGACCATATCCAATGCTTTTCCTAAGGACCGGAAGAAGTGTGATACGAATTCTGTACCGCGGTCCGAGGTGACATGGGACGGAACTCCGTGCTTGGAAAACACGTGAAGTAGGAATAGGCGAGCGAGGTCAGGAGAGGTAATGGTATCGTGAGTCGGAACAAATATTGCTTGCTTGGATAGTCGATCTATGATAACGAGGATGGCTGTAAAGCCGGAGGAGTCCGGAAGTTGCTCTATGAAATCCATAGAGATGGAATTCCAAGGCTTTTCCGGTATGGGTAGTTGCTTGAGCAATCCGTAAGGTTTGTGTCTCGGAACCTTGGCCCGGGCGCAGGTAGTGCAGGATCGGACGTAGTCCTTAACATAGGTGCGTATACCTGGCCATGTATACTCGCGTCGGATGAGGTCTAAGGTTCGGTTTTGACCAAAGTGACCGGATAGAGGATGATCATGAGTATTACGGAGGACACGAAGTCGGAGGTCATTGGATTCCGGAACATATATACGATTGTCGCAACGGAGGAAACCACTATCGTCCACTGTCCATCTCGGATCCGAAGGTACCGGAAGATGGTTGGTTGCAATAGGGTCATTAGGGAGTGCGGTCAGGATGTCTTTCCGAAGGTTATCAATATCCATTAGAACAGCTGCTCTAAGCACCGGAGTTGCTAAGGTTGAGGCTCGTAGGGACGAAGCTAACTGTTCGGACGTGAATACTGGACGGAAGTTATGAGGGTTAGCTCGGGCGTAGTCCTTATCCCCCTCTTTGGGATAGACGTCCCAGCGTCTAGTAAGGGAATCCGGTTTGACTCCGAGCTTTCCGGGACGGAAACGGATGATGAGGTTGAACTGGTGAAGGAATTCGGACCAGCGAGCCTGACGGCGAGAGAGGAGTTTGGTAGTGGCGAAGTACTCAAGGTTCTTGTGGTCCGTGACAACATCTACAGGCTCGGCCGAGCCTTCTAGATAATGTCGCCAGGTCCAGAAAGCTTCGTATATAGCTAGGAGTTCCTTGTCGTGGGTGTCATAGTTGAGTTCCGGAGCGGTTAGCGTACGGGAATAAAACGCTACCGGACGAAGCTCTGAGTCCGGACATACAATGGATAGTATTCCAGCTATAGCATAGTCAGAGGCATCGGTTTCCACAACTATAGGAACATCCGGCATCCAGTGCGTAAGCACCGGAGCCGTAGTGAAGGCTTTCTTGAGTTCTTCGAAAGATTTCCGACAATCCTCGGAAAAGTTCCACGGAATGTCCTTGCGTGTAAGCCGTGTTAACGGAACCACGATATCCGAGTAGTTGAAGATAAACCGTCTATAGAAATTTGCGAATCCGAGGAAGGACTGGATATCCTTGACTTTCCGGGGTTCCGGCCAGTCAGTAATAGCTTGGATCTTCTCGGACGACATGGTCAATCCGTCCGGAGATAGGAGATATCCGAGATATTCAACGGAAGTGGAGTGGAATTCGCATTTTTCGGGTTTGGCATAGAGACGATGTTTACGGAGTCGACGGAGTACTTCTCGGACGTGTTGCTTATGGGACGCGAGGTCATGGGAATAGATGAGGATGTCGTCCAGATATACAATAACGCATACATCCAGCATATCCGCAAACACGCTATTGACAAAGCGCTGGAATGCTGCTGGGGCATTAGTGAGACCTTCCGGCATCACCAACCATTCATAGGAGCCATAGCGCGTTCGGAAGGCAGTCTTCCATTTGTCTCCTTCCGCTATCCGGACGAGATGATAAGCGGATCGGAGATCGATCTTGGTATAGACTTTAGCGCGGCTCGGAGAGTCTAGGAGGTCGGCAATGAGGGGTAACGGATATCGGTCTTTCTTAGTGATCTGGTTGAGTCCACGGAAATCCACACAAAGGCGGAGGGATCCGTCCTTTTTCTTGACAAATAGGACCGGAGCTCCGTGAGGAGAGGAAGAGGAGCGGAGGAGTCCAGAGGCAATATTTTCATCAAGAAACTTCCGGAGGGCTGCAAGCTCAACCGGGGATAGAGAATAGATAGTTCCGAGGGGAGGACTAGTTCCTTCTTCCAGATCTATATTCAGATCATAAGGACGATGGGGAGGAAGTTGGCTAGCCTTTCCCTTGTCGAAGACATCCGCAAACTCGTGATAGTCCGAAGGAATATCGGATAGATCCGGAGGATCGGACGAGAGAGATGCGGACCGGAGGTCGACACCGGATGGACGAAGGTAAATACTGAACTGGACCGAACCTTCCAGCTTGCAGGCTCGGCAAAAGGCAACTGCATTGATTAAGGATATGTTAGGAACGGTATTATCAGCGGATGGTCCAGATGTAGTTGGAGGAGGAAGGGTTTCCGTCGGAGGAAGGGGATCCGAAGACGGAAGTGACGTCGGAGGTGTCGATGGCATTCCATGAGAAGTCGTCCGGAATTCGATGCTGCCCAAAACCCAGTCAATCAACGGATTGTGTCGGGTGAGCCAGCTATATCCAAGAACGATAAAACAAGATGAATCCAAAGGAGTAACGTAAAACGTATCAGAGGTAACTACACCGGACGGAAAACGGACGGACAAATCTATGGCTTCGGAAATAGTGTTATTACAAGTACCATCAAACAAGCGGAGCGGAATCGGAGGTATCGGATATGTAGGGATTTTATGTTTTCGGATGAACGCAGTGTCTATGAAACAATGAGAAGAACCACAATCTACAAGAGCTGGAAATTCGGATACGGATGGAAGTAACGGAAGTGAAACATATGGACAGAGAGAAGTCGGATCCGAAAGCGCGACAGCGTTGAGTCTTAACTCCTTTGTGCAGGCAGAGTCAACACGACCCTCTTCCTGCACGGAGCTAGGAGGGTCGCGGACTATTTTTTTGTCTCGACCGAGACATCCGGTTTGGCTTCCGGAGCAACTACTGCAGCGCGGCCCTTGGCAGCGCGCGAAGTAGACTTGGTGCATTCCCGAGCAGTATGTCCGGGTCCGCCGCAGAATAAGCAAAGCTTCTTATCCAATCTTCTCTGCCTCTCTTCGGACGTGAGTTTACCGTCCTTACCCAACTTGGAAGTAAGGTCCGGAGCCTTAGGAGCGGACGAGCTCGAGGACGCGGATGGCTTGGCAGATTTCTGGTTACTGGAGTTATTGTTTCCGGATTTGTGATTTCCGGATCCGGACGTATTGGAGTTCGTCCGGTCAGAAGCGGGTTGCTTAGGGGTAGTGGATGAAGCGGGTTTAGTCTCTCGGGAGATCTCTCCCTTCCGTTCCCAGTATCGGGCGTCGATAGTCTGAGCGAGGGTTTTGTATTCGGAAAGGGTAGAGGGTTTACCCATGCGACTGATTTCATCCTTGATGCGAGCCGGAAGTCCGTTGTAGAATTGGCGTCGTAAGGCTCCGTCGCCCCAACTACGGACTTGCGAAGCGAGACGCTGGAATTCCACAATATACTTGTTAATGCGCTGTCCGTCACGCATGTGGAGCTGCTCGAGTTGCATTTCTGCATCACCGGATGGGTCGTGAGGTCCGAAATTGGTTTGGAGTTCAAGCATGAACGCGGAATAGTCATCTACCCAGTCCGGACGATCATCTGGATCGTCGGACAGGAGATCCGGTTCAAACCATTCGAGGGCCATACCCTTAAGGTAGGATTGGGCGAAGTTGACTTTAGCCCGTCCGGTACGGAAAGCCTTTGGCTTGCTTTGGAAGTTCAGCTCACACTGGACGAAGAACGCACGGAGCTTTCGTGGCTCGGATCCGTCAAAGGTATCCGGTTCTCGGACCTTGACCTTGGAATCTTCGGATGTGGGTACGCGACGATTATTGCGAGCAAGGTTATCGATGGCTTCTGAGAGTCGGAGCATAACGCGGTCCTGTGGGTTTAGGCCGTCGTTTTCATCGTCATCATCATCCGGATCATTGTCCGGTTCACCACCGAAGTCATCCGGCGGGTTTCCACCGGGAAAGTCATCATCATCACCATCATCAGGATCTTCGTCGTCCGGAGGCCCTCCGGCAGGAGTGCGCGTAGGAGTTTCCGGGTGTCGACGATTAAGGAGTTCGGATATGGTTTGAGCGGGTCCGCGGTTACTAACGCGCCGCTGAGAGAAACTGGTGAAGGTGTTGACTATGGGTGTTGGATCACGACGGAGGGATGTAAGTCCGACCGCGTGTAGAGTTGCTTGTGTCTTAGTAGAAGGCATGATAGGTGTAAGTATACTCGGAAAGGTATGAGTTCGAATATACTGTTAAGACCGTACTCAAGGGGTATCGGATCCGAAGGGCTTTGGCCTCAGCTCGTGCGCTGTGCCCCTTTCCCGAGTATTGCCCCTTATTTCAGAGCACCAAGGTATCGCGTCTGGAGGGACGGATAAGTATCGTAACGGATCCGGTAAGACTTCCGGATATCAGACGGATAGGGTAACGGCTAATCCGGATTGGATCCGAACTAGAAACTAACGAGTAAGACTGTCCGAAGACAGAGGCGGATGTATAGACTATCGGATTCAACCCTAAGTCTCGGAGTAGACAAGAGTATCGTACTCAAGTCCGGACGGATAACGGAAGGACTTAGAGTCCAGACAGGATGAGTGCAATCTAAGATGATATTCGAACTGATCTTCTACAGCGCAAGTACAAGGGTTTATATACTACGGATAACTAACGGAATGATCAATAAGCAAAGGTATGAGGCTATGTACGAAGTATAAGCAAAGTATACATAAAGTGTATTGGTAAGTCGGAACGGGTTAATCATGAACCGGAAATGAAGTACAAGTTAAAGCGGATCAGTAAGAACAGCGGAAGTAAGGATAACCGGATTACCGGTGTACAGGAATACCGAAAGGAGATGAAAGGTAGTTAGAGTTATATGAACAGGAAATGAAATGAGAATCGGATCGGATCTGTGGACCGGACGACGGATGTGTCCAACGGATCTGGATCGGATCTGAGATCCGGATCTTCGGATCTGTAACCGGATATATGGTATATGACAGATTAAGACGAAAATCAGAGATTGACTGGTCTGAATAAGTCAATGTTTGCTTATCCAGCGCTCCTACTTATTTGTGCTTATTAAGTCATTTAAGTACCAAAAGGAAATGTTAGAAATTCTTGATGATGATAAACCTCTCCCTTTCCTTGGTGAGTCTCATAGTTCACTTTTTCAACCTATTTTGATTCTGACATGATTTCCTTCCCATCCTTAAATTTTCAATTATTCTCAGTTGATTTGGGGAGCTCTATGCACAATTTATTGCACAAGAACTGTGCTCTAGACTCTGTTGTAAGCCACTGAGGCGATCTCAACCTGGCTGGGCTGATATGAAATATCTAAAATGCTCAACCAGTATAAGTGAGTCTTGGCTCTGCCCAGCTGCTATACTTGCAGAATGCAAGAACATTTGACCCTAAAGGGGACTGCTACTGAACACAGAACCAGATGAATGTAAGACCCTTGTAGTGTGACGGATGCGTGAAAGCATGAGAAGAAAGGCGAAGTGTGCACGAAGTGTGAGAGAGTGCACTAAGGTAAGCGCGAGCATGAGAAAGTGTGCCCTAAGGCGCACATTGTGTGGGAGAATACCGGGTGAGGAAACAGATAAGGAAATGGATGTGCAAAGTGAGTGCAAATGCAGAGCGAGTGTTATAATGAGTGCAGATAAAGGTCTAGTATAGGTGGATAACAATAACCATTGGAAACACAAAGTGCGCCAAAGTGGTGACTACTACTTTAAAGTAAAACCCAATAGCAAGGGAAGTACAGCAAAGGGGAGTAATAATGATGGCGTAGTAAGTCAGCAACTTTATACTATGGAAATCACATTGGAAGCGGAAGGGATAGGAGCAGTAAGCACTATGAATACGTAATGACATGTAATAACACTGCAATGCTTGTTACAAACCACAAGGCAAGGGATATGACGTACCAATGAGGCAGATGGACATAGACGGACATTCCTGGATGATAGGAGATGCAGGGCACTTAAGCGCAAGAAAGCACGCAAGGTGCGCACGGGGGAATTGTGTGGGAAGTATTGCGCCTATGGTGTGTTTAGCGGGAAAGCTGCGCGTGATATGCGGAACAACTGAAGACATAGTGGAAGTCATATGGATGATGGTGCGAGTTGTGCAATAAAGGCCAATTGTCATGAGTTGTGAAAAGGTGTGAAATGTGCCCATAACAGCCTGCAGAAATGTGAGTCTCTACACCGCCTCTTTATTTTCATGTTTTTAGTTCTTTTTGTCACTGTGTCTCTAACACCATTGTTTCTGCCAATGGTACTGGTGTAGAGACTTGAGTCTCTGCAGGCGCATATAGCCTATAATACGAATCTTGACAACCAGCCTTTACTGCACAATTTGCACCATCATCTGTATGCGACTTCTATCATGTCTCTGGTCATTCTACATACAATGCACAGCTTTCCTGTGAAATGCGCCATAGGTGCGACACTTTCCCACACAACACGCAGCATTCCTGCATGCATGCTTAGCACGTTTCTCTTGCACTTGTCACCCTACTCCATATGCAACTTCTATCATGTCTCTAGTCATTCTGCACATCACACACAGCTCTCCCATGAAACGCGCCATAAGCGCGCTACTCTCCCGCACAACGTGCAGCATTCCCACGCGCACTTAGTGCATTTCTCACGCGCCTTGCACACTTTCTTGCACTTCATCCAGGAGCATCCATCCATCATCCAACCAGTTCCTTGATACGTCCCTTTTCATTATCAGACCATATTTAGCATATTACACTTAGTATTTCATTACGGACCCTTCCTTTACCTCACTTACATACATAGAGTGCTCCCTATTTGGCTCCGAGCCCTGGGAGAGTGCTTAGGTAGAACTTACATACTTTCATGTTCGTTTTTACAGCTTAGCTTTCTACCACCATGTTACTTGGCAGTTAGTCCCATGCAATGCATGTATCTGTCGTCGTCTTGAGGCCCTAGCATCAGTCTAAAGCTAGTGGCACTATCAGTATCCATCTATATCCACACTTTTCATTATATCACCATCTCTCTACACTTGTGCACTGCTCGCACTACCATTCCTGTTCTCCACGCCTTTTCGCCTTTTCGCCTTTTCGCACTTTTGCCTTCCTGCACTTCGCGCATTTTCGCGTTTCACTTTCCCGCGTGCGCCTTGAGCGCATTTCTCGCGCTTACATTGCCTTTGTCACCTTTGATCAGGGTTGACCAGCATCATTCCATGGATCCTTGCTTTCCTTGCTTCCCCTTTAGGGTTGAACATTCTTGCATTCTGCGAGTATAGCAGCTAGGCAGAGCTTAGACTCACTTATACTGGTTGATCACTTTATTTCTTAGTGCCTAGCCAGGTTGTGATCCACACAACAGTTGTGCTCCAGCAGAAGAACAGGAGCCTAGTTATGTTCCACTGAAGATGAGTTCTTGTCAACATCCATCACTCTGACTACCATAAGTTTTGGGAATGGGCAATGATGGTGTTCACAGACCTCACAATGATGAATTCCTCAGGCTTGCCCCTCTCATTGGCATTCCCTGCTGTCTCAATCCTAATGGTGTTATGAATGATGCGAGTTCACAACAAGAACTTGGATAGGGGCTCTTGCTAAGCCTGCTGAGACCAGTGGGTGTTCAATAGCAAGAGTTCACAGCAATAACTTTGTTGATAAGATGAAGGTATTATTGACGATTAGGACAGTGTGTCTCTAATCGTGTCCCTCAGCTAGCAAGACTATTTAACAGCGAGCTCAATAGAAGTTAAGATGAGAAAGCGAAGCTTGCTTAAGGCTTCTAGCGGATAGGCAGATAGAACCAAGTAGATTCAAGTTAGAGAATACAAGTGATACCCTACTGGTATATATAGGTAGGAAGTGGTTGAGGGCAGGACTGCTGAATTAGTGGTAAGGGCAAAGGCATCAGGAAAAACTGTATCTCTATATAGAAGACCCTCCTCTATATAGCCTCATAGTATGTCATAGCTCTGTACAGTCTTATGACCAGCTATGACAGTAATATATAGACCACTGTAGAAATCATGTAATTCTATATATTACCATTGTCTTTTCAAAAAAGTGTCCATGATTTTCGAGTATTTTGCTTATATCTCACTAGGATCTTATCCTATTGATAACATGAGACCTTAGATGGACTCTCCTTGACAAGGGCTACAACTTTGGTTTTCATCGAAAAAGTTCCCACAGTCCAAGTGCTTTCTTGAACCCTTTAATTTCGAGTATTTTGCTTATTACCTTGCTTGTCAAGGTAATAAGCACCCTAAAATTCATCACATGTTTGCATGTTCCTAACTTACCGGCAACTTCTGTGAACACAACCATCTCAGAGTCATAATTCCAACATTGACTTACCGGCAACTTCTGATGGCAACCTCCGTCGAACACAGCCCAAGTCAAATTCCAACATTGACTTACCGGTAACTTCCATGTGGTATTGGCCGAGAGCTGTAGCTTAGTCAAAGTTTCACATGACATCATTGTAGCTCGTTTGGACCCCCAGCTTTTGAAAGCTGGGGGTCCAAATGAGCTATGATGATGTCATGCATAATCATGTGATTTTACTGGCAATTTCCATAGCATGCATGAGCACAGCAGTGACGACTTCAGACCAAGTCGATTTATATGCAAAGCTGTCACTACTCCTTTTCGCTATCTTTCATCTTCTTCTTCCACCATTCATCTGTTTTTTGGTTTAGTTCCATTAGCCTGTCGTCCTCTCCAAGTAACTCTAATGAATGGCACTTTTTGAACACCTCAACATCAAAATCACGTAGCAACCTAATGCTTGACCACCCAGAACTTCGTGACAGGGCCACATAGAGGTTGAACAAATTGAGCCCTCCAGATGGTGGAGTTGCAATGTCTACAAGGACATATGGGATTGTTTGTCCTTGGGAACGATAATCTGTGAAGGCATATGCAGCAGTCATGGGGAACTGTTGCCAGTGAACGGTACAATTGATGTCTTTGCCCTTCGGTGCCTTCAACTTGATCTGAAAGGTTTTCGTGATTGTTTCCACTGGGATAACAGAATCAGGAAGACCTGTCAACTGTGTTGCACGGGTTCTGTTTAATTTGACTGTGATAAAGGCTGGTAGGTGCTTCAATGTTACAATGGCTTTGTTGCTGATTGGTAGTTCATCTGGATGAAGGATGAGGCCTGTTATTGTGCCTCTTGCACCATTTGTGACATCAAGATCAGTCTCGATGTTCTGTGTCACCATCACCTTCATGCCAATAGCGATTTCGATGGTGTCAGGTAAGTCTTGGCGCTTCTTTTTGCTTTTGCCTTCAACATTGTGCATTGCAACTGCATAGCGCTCTTGTAGTGTTAATGATTTCCCCTTGATGGTATCTTCCGCCATACAGATGAACATTTGGTTGCTCATTGCCTGGCAATGCTTCTGGAGTGCTGACTCATTCCATAGTTTCCGCACAGCATGACGTGGTGTCACCAATGCTGCATTGTTCCATGGTTCGGCATCAAACTCAGGTGAAGACTCGGTTGAATTTGACACAACCAAGGTGCGCAGCATTTTTATGTGATGTTCGCGTACTTGGCCATGTCTGAGATGTGTCAGGAAGTCATGCCAGACCTCATCTGTTACGCAGACCTGTTCCTTCAGGATGACGACAACCATAAACTCCTCAAATATTGCCCTGCCCAGCTGCGCATCTGTTGAATCATGTGATAAATCACTGGGATAGTAGAGAGCTTCTGTAGGTGCCACTGCAACTGGGGGGAACTGATGGAAGTCGCCACCTAAAATAACATTGATTCCACTGAAGGAGTGACTTGATGGCTCCTTTCCTGCATCCATCTTTCTAATGGCAATGTTTCTCGACAATCTTGCTAAAAACTTCTTGGATATCATGGAGACTTCGTCAATGATGAGATAGCAGTAGTGCCTCCAAAACTGTTGCAGTTTCACTCTAACCTCATCACTGATTGGCTTGTTCTCGTTCTGGGAGATCATTGCAATGGTATGTGTCATCTTCCCATCAATTAGAGATGCTGCAATGCCAGTGTATGCCGCTTTCAGCAGCATGTATTTTGCGCCTTTATGAGCAAAATAACTGGTGATGGTTTGGATAACCTTGGACTTTCCTGTCCCACCTTCACCGTGAATGAGCATACACAGTGGTGGAGGTGAGTTCCCAGCTAATGTCTGATCAAGATGCCATGTGACAATGTCATAAGCCCTGGATTGGTCAGATTTGAGCATCGATGGGTCGACTGGAGGCAGAGAAGCTTCTGCTAGTGTCAAATCACTACTTGTCAGTGAGACAGATGGCAGACCGGTTGCAGAGCTAGCAGGATTGATGTTAGTGACTGCAAGGACAGATGGTAAATACTACAACTTTTCTGGTTTGACTAAGCAGCCAACAGATCCATTGCTGCTCCCATTTGTTGGTTCAATTTCAGGTGAATCGGTGCCTGCAGTGGTGTTTTGTCGATTTACATCAGCCTCCATCTGAAGCTTCCATGATGACAGGGATTGGAGATCTTGCTCAGTCACATTTGAAGGACCATGGCCAGGTTCGCATGACCACATCAAGTTGTCATTGGCAAATATCTTGATGGCCTTAGCTTTTTCAACAGCAAGATGCCCATGAATCTCCTCTCTCAATGGAAGTTGAGATGTGAGAAGTGCTTTAAGGCCTTCTTCTGTCATCATTCCTCCTGCGTCATCCTTGAGCAGTGCATCCTCTCCTAATTCCAATTCACTTGAGATCGCCTCACTTACTTGCTCCAGTGATGTATTGCTTATTCCCTGTTTGTTCCATGCTGACGTCTCGCACTCATAGGAGTACTGTATTCCAGAAAGGATGTGATGGATTTTTTGTGGCGCAGTTGAAGAAAACTCCTTGAACGCTGATTCCCATGTCTGGTCTTCAGATTTAAGATCTGTCATGACGTCCCTCCATGGCTTAAGTAGGATGAGCATGCATGCGCAATTAAATGGATACACCTCAGGGTCATCTCGGCGCGGGAAGTAGGAGCCAATAAAATTAGGCAAGTTATTATGTCCCTGGGTGCGAACAATGCGTTGCTTGATATGATGCTTTGGGTGTGTAGGGAGATATTGAACACGTTCATTATGAGGTCTCCCACATGGACGATGATTTGTGTCTGAGTCCTCTTGGGATGCCTGCGTTATGACAGGACCATGTGATATCATTGCGGCATGTGTCTTGGCATCCAGGTTCGTCTCATAGGTATCGATGAAGAAGGATATCAAGTTGCTGTTCTCCAGGACATCCCCTCGAAGGGTATAGTCGGTCACTTGACACCTTGTGTGAATATTGCCTTGACCTCCAGCAGTGAGTGTCACAGTCTCCCCATTATGATCCTTATCTCACCAATCAGCAATCACAGGAGATGAGTTTGCATGTATAGACGAACCTCCGGATCATTGTTGCCTTTTTCAGTATCTTCGCTCCTTGATCCTGGACTGATGGACTTGGACGTACTGTTATCAAATTGTTGGTTTGTAATTTGCATTAAATTGGAGTTAGTCACCTTGTTTTCTGATCAATGCCATTGCTAGGAGCATCTTTTTCAGACGATTTGTTACGATGAAGCATTGGGAATGCTTTCAACAATGCCAACACAAATGAAGACCAATAAATCGGTGAATAATGATGTGAGGAGTATGTGTCTCCCCAGCCCATCAAGTACGAAATGACCATAGGTGCAGCCAGCTCTTGTTCCCGGTTGATTGCATGTACCGGCCTGAACAGTAAAAGCCTCTGGCTATCACGAAGGCTATCCAGGTATGTAGTGTGCTTGGAATGATAAGCATACCCCTTTGCTAATATTGCAGACATGTTGTAATGCTTGCCCTGCTTTTTCGTTTGGTAGACTGAGACATAGAATGTAATGTTCTTAGTATCACCACCATTCGTAAGCAGTTTGCCATCATTGTTGCAGCGCGCATTGATAGTGATTCCAGGGACCCATCCATTCAGAAAGCCATAGAGGCGTTTCAATTTCCAGTGACCATCTTCATCGACTGAGTCCTCACTAGATATCTTGAAGGGAGCCCTGCATTTGCATCTGTAATGCCCATTCTTGTCTGGTACAAGACACCAGCGAAGCTCACAGGTATGCACCTGCTTTGCACAAGCAACCTTTAATTCCAGGTTTGCTATCTTGGTGTCATAGTTCACAGAGTCAGGGTTGGGTGGCCAAGACCAAGCAACTTCAACATCATTTGGTATGTTCTTGACACTCTCTGCTGATTCGAGCCCTGACAAATATGCTCGAAGATTTGCCTTGATGAAATCTGCAATGCGGAGTTGAAACCCCTCTTCCTTTAAAAGGTTCTCCATTTCATCGCTTGGTGGAGAATTCTTTAACCATACCAACATGTGCAGATGAAGACTGCCTCTTCCTTGGGATTCAATGACACCAAAATAGGCTGTCACACGACCAAAGATGCCAGTGCCACTCTTCACTTGGTATTTGGTGACCTCGACTCCAAACAATGTCCGCAAAATTGTCTGAATCATGAAGTGAAAGAATTTTGCAGCAGCACAGGGATCAAGGGCAATGTTTTGCGCTCGCTTCTCCTTGGAAGGTGGGTTTAAAGTCGCTAACAAGTTGTCCATGTTGATGTTCTCACCAGCAAACACCTGCGCTATCGGGTCATGGAGATCACATGGGTTGATGGTGATCCATAATGATGGTGGGTTCAGCATGATTGATGTTGACCAGAGTTTGCTTCAGAGCTGATAACGAGACTGATCAGAACCCATAACTCAGCCTCCTGTTGCATATATGTGTCTTTTAAGAAGTCGGATTGCTGGATCTGATATTGGGCAGTTCTTCTCTTCCTCTTCCTGCGCTTTCTGAAGACTTTCCAGTGTGACTGTGGATAGAATCTGAGCATTGGCATCAAATGTATTATGGCGCATTTGCAGACATGCAGAACCCAGAGCTTGTCGATGCTGCAAGATTCCAAAAGTGACAAAAGCGAAGGTGTTGTGTTTTTGGAATCGCCAATCATGATATCTCAATGCCCATCTGATGTGCTCTCCAAAACCGACTTTCACTGCCCTCGTCACCTCAATTCCTCCCTCTCCATATGGAAACAGGCAAGGAAATGCTTTTTCGAAGAAATTATGCTCTAAGCCTGCCCCATCTCCTGACTCTTGTCAGTCTGGTGGAAAGTCACTTACTGGTTGAGGACTGTGGTGTACAGCATATCCTCCTTCTTTCCCTTCTTTCCACAGGTTTGACAGCCCCCACATCATGAGTTCACTTGCAGTGAGCTTGGACATGTCAGTGTCAATGACACCTGACACTTGTAGGGGAATTATGCATGGTTCTATGATATGAAGGTCAGTTTGTTTGATTGACTCAAAACCACAAAAAACCAACCATCTAGTTCTGCAGGGTTAACTCCATCAATGTTTGGTGATTCTTTGTGTCCTTCAGCATCTGAAAAAACGATTGAGAATCAACCCAGATAGGTAGTTCAGCACTGTCACATACCTGTAGGAAACTCCCCGTCGTCATTAGGGACATATCCATCACTCTCCTGGTCAACAATCCTCACATCTGTTGACTGTCGCACAATTCCAGTGATTTCCTGTGGTAGGTCATCTTCAGGAAGCTCTTCTATTCGTTTGCTACTGATTTCGATGTTTCAGTAGTACTTTGGATTATTCTTCTTCAGCCACCACAAAGCCTTGAAAATGACCTGACGTCGCACTCGGAATGTCGTCTTCATCCACTGTCGTGGCAGTTCACCAAGTCCAACAAAAGTGACCGAAATGAGTGATGCAAGTATGGCAGGTGGTCGCAGCATTAACCTCCCCTCTAACATTGATGCAATTCCATCCACAGGCAGGTCATAACTGCTAACATTTCCTCGCATTGCACATTGAAGCACGGAGCCATCCCGAATGCCACCAAACTTTTTGGGAAACAGCTTGAACACATACACTCGGGGATAGAGGAGCGCAATAAGAAGTTGCTCTGGGAAAGTTAAGACCTGAAGTTGCCATGGTACGTGACCAATTCAAAGGTTATTGGCAAGGGAGGATCGAGGTGGTTTGACATTGTCGCTTTTCAAATCCTGTAGGCAGGAGTGACAGATGGAAACAATGGTACCAGCACTGTCTGACGTTGTCTTCTTACTTGAGGGTCTTATATGTTGAACAGAATACAATGACTATCACAATTGTACTCTTTAAGACTAAGGTGCCAGCTCCTCAAGTTCACGGTCAACGGATTTTCTACTTCTCGGTTGATAATGTGGTGTTCGTGGGTGGCCAAAGGGTAATAAATTACTTCTTTGCTAGATCACTTCTCGATAGTAGAGGAGTAGTATATTTTGTCAGGTTAACTTAAACCTAGTAGGTAATATGAACCTCTTCTGAACTGAATGTGTCATGAATATGTAAAACGATGGATAAAACGATAGATTATTGTATAGGTGATCCCTGTAAGATAGTATACAATCAATCTAGACTAAAAGAATACGATTGTTTTCAAAGGCAACTCGTAGCCCTTCACTTTCTTCGTGATCTCACAGTGTTGAGACAGAAAGTGGGAAAACTCCTGACTTCAAATTCCTACGTTCCCACACGGTTTGGGAAAAGAATGGAAGGGGAAAAACTTATATTATTATGTAAGAATGGAGTCCTTATATACATTTTAAAAACCATCCTTACTAAGCAATGAGTCATCACTGGATTGGTAAGATTATGCTTACAAACCAAGCCTTTTGGTGTGCTGAATCAGCTGCTTACTAAAGTACATGAGTAAAATATTACAAAGCATGACAAATCATGACAAGACATGATGAGTCATGGAAAGTCCTTACAAATCAGAATATTACCAGTCACATGACATGCTTACAAACATATCTGAGTGGCTCACTGATGTAATCAAGTGGCTGAATAAACATAAACAAATAATGGAAAGAGACAGAAACTACAAATACAACTAAATAAATAGAAACAAAGCTTACATAAGAGAGAAGTATATCCTTTGTACACTCCTCTACTCATCTCCTTTTACACTGCTATTCGTATATGTCATGGTATGAACTCCATACCATGCATGACAACGTGATGCCAGCAGGCTCTAATAATTTGCCATCATATAAAGTATGGGCAATGTGCGGCTTTGATGGGATGAGACGAGCTGCATTCGGAATGTCGTCCACGAGAACATGCGTCAACTTGTCATCAATGACCCCAACTTCATGTGCGCAAACACTGCATATGCCCGACTTCAATGCCACATTTGAGGTTGCATCATAAAAGTGTTTATTGCAGTTTTTGACCTCTTCAGCTGATGGAACCTCCAAGAACTTCATAGGATCATACCCATCCTCAGCCAGTGGGACTTTGATGTCCTCCAAGTCATCTTCTTCATCAAGCCTTTGAGCTGTCCGGCGAGGAATGGACACTTCTGTCCGCTTCCGCTTTCTTGTTGTCTCTTTGTTCTCCTGCCCTTCTCGCTTCTTCTGCCCAGCTTCCTTCAAAAAATTGATCTGGTCTTGTGGAGCACCTCCGAGCACATGGGACACAAGAACATCCTTTTTTTGATGTTCCTCACGGGAAAAGGTGAGGATCCCTTTCAGTCGTGCAAATATCTCTTTGATGCTGAGTTGATTGATATCTGCTCTGATCTGTGTCGTGTCCATGAGTGACTGAACAAGATGGTGAGGTTGACAATCGCCTAGTCACTTGAATGAGTTGCTCAATGTTTTTTCCTGTAATAGAAAATCTTGTGCAATATAAACTAGACTTGCACACAGACCAGTTTGACACTATAAATATTAAGGGCGAGCAACTAGTTCCTCCCTCTCTTCCCAATTCCTCACTCTTTTCATACACAATGCACCAGCAAAATCTTCCTACTATGCCCCAGCATCTCCAACAGATTCACGAGCATCTTGTTGACTCAGGCCTTTACCTAGGTCAGTGTCTTCAAGTTGATCAGATTTGCGAGTGTCGTGTTGACTCATACCTTTTCCTAGGTCACTCAGCGTTTCGCGACAACATTAGGTGGTGTCATATGGGAAAAGCTGACCGTCTTGTTGTCCAGAACACCTTGTATGTCTCTGGCACCAATGACCCAGCTTCAGAATCTGCACCAGAACTAGCAGTCATCAGTGCTGTGACGCAGATCTCCTCGAATGACTTCTACTTAACTGCAGACGCTGGTTATAAGGGCCCTTCAACTATCTGTCCGGAGTACTCTTCTATCAAGCCATCATGCACTAATGAGCAGCCGGACATCGAGCCATTCAAAGCCGACTTTGATGTTGTGAAAAATAACCTGCGTTGGTTACAGGATGTCGCAATAACAGATGGATTTATTCTGAAGCATGGCCTTGTCCCTCCATATACTGATGGTTTTCGCTGCAAAGTGCGACATGTGCTGTTTGAAGTAAGTACTTTTATTTATTGTTGCACCATCACTGATGCCAGCACATCCATACAGCCGCTGTCAAGCAACAAAACAAATGACACAAATTCAGCAAATTTGGAAAATGACCGCAACTCCATTGAGGTCAAGGCTGACGGTGGGTCATCTTTCTTTGTCAACTAGTGCACACCTTAACAACCTGTTACTAGAACTTGATGGGATCTTTCTTATTGAGAACTGGCCAACCTTCAGTGACGCTGCCAGGGGTGGCCTTGAAGGAATTAAGACAACTCACTGAGTTGTTCTGATACAAGCCTATGATATGAAGGGTGATTTGATTGATCCCCGACACTATCGGCATGCTCTTGAAGGGGCTACCATTGAGTTGCATTTCACACTTACTCACTGGTCTATTCATCCCAAATGTGGAGATGGCACCAGCGGCATCGATACCTACACAGCTGATATTGTAATGATGCGAGTGGTTTCTCCACCTATTACTACTACTGGGACACCACAAAAGCGAAAGGTCTCACGATTTTTCAATCCTATGCAGTCTCCAACAAAAAAGCGGTGTTAAGGTAAAGACAATGATTCACTAGAGTTGCTCATACTGAGTTCGCACCTCCAGAGACCAATCATTTCACTGCCTGTGATACTCAACTTACATCAACACAAAAGTCCTGTTAAGGTAAGTGCAATATACTGGATTCACTCATGTTACTGAGATATGCACCTTCAGAGACCAATTTATCTGCTTGCAGTGATTATCATCTTAATAGCTATACCTTTTCCTGCAGTTAGCTGTAGATTAGATAGTCAAGGTGTCCATCCAAAAAAAGGCCCAGGTAGGCAGTACTACCTGGGCCAACTTTTGCTATTTTCAAAGTACCAATGCAAACGAGACACACTAATATTGCACGAAGGCAACCGCTAGATCTGATCATGCTGCTACAATGAATATGACAAGAAAGGTTTTAGCTGACGCAGGCAGCATTTCACGAGTAATTCACTAGGATCTTAACCTATTGATGTCATAAGACTATGGACGGACTTTCCTTGACAAGGGCTACAACTTTGGTTTTCATCGGTGTGGTGAAAGAAATAGTAGTCAGCTAGCTATACCAACAAACCTACTAAATCCTAATGGGTGCGAGTGCAGTACATCGACCCAAGGGGACTGCTATTGAAGCACTTCCTTCTAATAGTGCGAGGGAAGAGAAGGGAAGGAGTTATGATCTGTGACCAAAGATGTTCCGACCGACTGAAGGTCCGAGTCCAAGGATGTCCGACGCGATATGGTATACCGACGGTACACCCGATGCAAGATGCCGATGAGGGATACCGATGCGATATACCAAGGAAGAACACCGATGCGAGATACCGATGCGATATGAGGAGTCCGATGCCAAGGGAACGACAAGAAAGTCAAGGCCAAGGTAAGGAGAATCTAGGTATAACTAGGTATGACGAGGTATGACTAGGTATGGGTTGCCGAGGCAAGACTACCGGTAGCAGTCCGGATCTCACAAGGCCTAGGTAAAGAAACCTTAGATAGAGTGCACTTAGAGCTGTCAAGGCACACCCGAGATGAAAAGCAAAGGGGATCAAATTGCACAATCAAGGTCTAACTAAGGTGACTCCTACAACGGTAGCAGGTATGTCCAGAGAAGGGAAGTAAATGATAATACGAAACTTGAGTCCTATTTATCTAACTGTGTGAACGTCCGGAATCGCACAGGCGAGAGTAGTAGCGAAATGCAAGGTACTTGGGTCAATATGTAATAAGGCTTGCAAGTGCAGCAGCCATGGGAATACATGTAATAACACCTGCTGTTCATTCAGTAACGGTAAAATAAGCTTAAAATGCACCAATGGAGATAGGCGGACATGGGAAGATTTGATACCGACGGGATGGAACGGTCGGCCAAGGTGTGCAATGACCGAACAACAAGTGAAGGATGGTACCGACGACCCTGGTTCCCTGCGAGCGACTGAGGCAACGGGTCCGTATCGGCTGAGTTGGACATAGAACGGTGCGACATGGAAGAGTCGAGTGAGTCGAGACTTTTGCATGGAAGTGGTGTATGGATGCGATGTGGACTCCTAGGCTGCTTGACTCCTATAGCAAAATGGGGTTCTGCGAGGCTAGCCCGAGTTTGAACACCACATCAGAAAAGTTCCCATGGTCAAGGTGCTTTCTTGAACTGTCCACTTTCGAGTATTTTGCTTATAACTCAGCAGGATCTTAATCTATTGATACCATTAGACTATGGATAGACTCTCCTTGATAAGGGCTACAACTTCGGTTTTCATCGGAAAAGTTCCCATGGTAAAGTAAGCAAAAATGCAACAATGTCATTGTCTTTCCTTACTGTCATAATCCTAGTCTAATCTTAATCCTATTAACCAAAAAACTCGAAAATTCACCAAGTCTTGTGATGTGGCTTTGTTTGGCACTGCTTATATAAGCAAAAATGCGGTCAACCACAAATCTTTTCCCATCTTTTCCTTCCTTTCTCTTACTGTTTCTTCCTTTCCTCCTCCTCCTCCTTCCCCTCAATAATTTTCGCATTTTTTACTATTTGGTGAGTCTTTCTTTTGCTTTCTCTCGTCTTCCCTTTCCTCTCTGACCTTCTCCTTGTTCTAGCTCCGCATTTTTCACTATTTGGTAAGTCTTTTATTCATTCTTCTTCTTCTCCTTCCCTCTCTGACCCTCTTCTTCTAGCTCTGCATTTTTGACACTCCTCCTCTCCTCTCCTCTCCTCCTCCTTGGATACCTAGTTTAGATCATATTATATACTTGTCATGTATTTTAGTACTTTAATGAATCTTTTGAGATGTATTGAAACAATTGTGAATAAGTCAATTATATCAAAAGCTATAGAAAGATACACATGTTGAATATAGGCAACTATAGAGAAGGTGCTGCATTATTGTCCACTGTATAGCACTGTATAGTGCTATATCACACTATAATGAGCTCATATAATAGGGTACTTGGCTATATAGCTGGTATAGTGCTATATAGTACTATATACAGCTATATAGCATTAACACTTTTTCCTGATGAGGGGAGCAAGTCAGAGCAAGTCATATGTGAGATTGCACCGGTTGGGTGGTAAGGGCAGAGGGGAAAGTGAGTCAGAGATAAGTACCAGTCAGGTGGTAAGGGCATAGGGTTGTGAGTCAGAGAAATGAGACAATGGTAACAGTAAAACGTGCACAGCGATCTAGAAGAGCTGTGCGTTCAAAGTGAAATAACATAGTAAGTACAAAAGAAAGAGAAATGAATAGGGGCCTAACATGACCCAATGTTCTTGTAACAAATGGATGACATTAGTAAGTCCCAGTGCAAGTGTGTTATCAGAATTACCAGAGGTTCAAGCTAATGATATGTCCGGATAGATTAAAGGTTTGGCTCTGAGTCAAGGATTGTTGCATATTTTGGCTGAATGTAGGCCTAGCACTGGTGGAATTGTTACAGAGCTTTTATTTCATATAATCCATTTTTTATGGCAGGGAATTCCTCATTGGTCTAATGAAATTAATGTTGATAGCATGCGAGTGGTAGGCCATTTGTGCCCCCTGGCCACCACAGCCAGCACCCAAGCCCCCATAACTAGTGTTTTAAAGTCCAGTTGCCGGACTGAAAAAAGACTGGAAACTGGACCAAAACTGGACTTTAAAAGACTGGACTTCAGTTGTGGTTGCCTGGTTTCAGAAAAAGTCCAGTTGCAGGTTGCCTACCTTTATGAAAATTTGAAAACCGATAAAAACCAGTTGCAACCGGTATTATGGTTAGGGTTAGGGTTGTAGGGTTATAGTACTCAATCAGGGGATTCCAACGGTGGTTTGGTCATGTAAAACGGTTAACATATGAGAAAGATATGAGCATTTCAAACAGGGGATGCAAAAATCACAGGATATCAGCATGAAAATCAAAGATTGGCTTATAACTTACCCAAACCTTAAGTGTTTGACAAGATATGACTAGCTATAGACTCACATAGACTAGGACTACAATTAGTGTTGAGACACCTAAGCCTTATAATGACTTTCATATTTCAAAGACAAGCCTGATAATGATTGTTTGTTAAGCTTATACCTTGCTTATATGTGAACCTATTGAAAAGATAGGACTAGTCCTAGACTTGTCTAGACTTCGAGTACAACTTTTGTTAAGACACTTAAGCAGTCACAACACATTTCATATTTGGCTCATGCTCTAGGGTGCAGTATTCTTAAAATGCTCATATCTTGCTCAAATATTAACCGTTTTACATGATCAGACCACCGTTGGAAAGGTCTTGAACAGTCCTACACGGTTCTGGAACAGTTGCCAGACTGTAAAAGACCAAAACATCGGTCTTTTCAGGGTTCAGTCCAGGTCTTTTGATATTGGCCAAATCAGGCAACCGGTCCTGGTCCAGTTGCCTCCAAATTAGGAAAAAGACTGGACTAGACTGGACTTTAAAACTCTACCCATAACCATGGTCAGCCAGCCAGCCATCTTGACTTTTGCTTGGCTGCCATCAGGTACATTGTTTACCTAGAATCCCATGTGGTGCATCCATGATAAAAGCTGACTCCAGTACCAGCAAAACCTGACCTTTCCTACCTCACCAACTCCCATGGCCACTGAAAATGCCACTTCCAGTATTCCGAGTAAACACACTATGACCGCCCTCCAGATGGGGCCTCGTAAAAAAGCATAAGCTGTCCATTTTGTTTGGTATACTGAGTTTGGCATGCTCATCTGGTCACACAGTTCAACATCTGATCCTCTTATCTCCCATGGCTGCCACTTCGGGTGAACAGCATTTGCTCTGTGCAATTTCCCTTCTCTGCTCACCAACAGTATCCTCAGGTTAGAGCAGATGGAAGATGCTCCACTGGAGGACTTTTCTGCTGAGTGAAAATGACATGCATCTGTATTTGCTCGCTGGCATATTGATGTACTTGGCAGTGAGCAATGAGAGCATCACATTTTTGAGCACCTCTTAGACTCTTACCCTGGCCTTTTAGAGTGATTACAAAACAGATCTGAGGAGGAACTTATTCATGTGGGTGAGCTAGTGTGTTTTTTTTGTGTGCCCAGAGTTTATGCTTATTGTCATATACCATATATCTGGTTACAGATCCGAAGATCCGGATCTCAGATCTGATCCAGATCCGCTGGACACATCTGTCATCCGGTCCACAGATCCGATCCGATTCTCATTTCATTTCCTGTTCATATAACTCTAACTATTGTTCATCTCCTTTCAGTATTCCTGTACACCGGTAATCCGGTTATCCTTTACTTCCGCTATTCTTACTGATCCGCTTTAACTTGTACTTCATTTCCGGTTCATGATTTACCCGTTCCAACTTACCAATACACTTTATGTATACTTTGCTCATACTTCGTACATAGCCTCATACCTTTGCTTATTGATCATTCCGTTAGTTATCCGTAGTATATAAACCCTTGTACTTACGCTGTAGAAGATCAGTTCGAATATCATCTTAGATTGCACTCATCCTGTCTGGACTCTAAGTCCTTCCGTTATCCGTCCGGACTTGAGTACGATACTCTTGTCTACTCTGAGACTTAGGATTGAATCCGATAGTCTATACATCTGCCTCTGTCTTCAGACAGTCTTATTCGTTAGTTTCTAGTTTGGATCCAATCTGGATTAGCCGTTACTCTATACGTCCGATATCCAGAAGTCTTACTGGATCCGTTACGATACTTATCCATCCCTCTAGACGTGATATCTTGGTGCTCTGAAATAAGGGGCAGTACTCGGGAAAGGGGCACAGTGCACGAGCTGAGGCCAAAGCCCTTCGGATCCGATACCTCTTGAGTACGGTCTTAACACTTATGCTCTGTAAGATCAGTAAGGGAGCTGCAGGTGCCAGGGGTGACGACATGAAAATATTGAAGTCTGCAGTGATTGATTGGATTTCCCCAAAAGGAACACCAATCCAGCCTCCTTTACACAGAAACTCAAAGATTGACTGTGGATTCAATCATGAGCTTACTGGATCGCTGCTTTGTCCTGCAGGGTTGGACTGGAAAGACCCAGAGTATGTTTTAGTTCACTGGCATCCACAGTCACCAATCATTTTTCACTTCATTGTGTACAGGACGAGAGAGAACCTCTGAAGTGGAGGAATGTCGGTATGTGGAGATCAATGGCCTGTATTTTTGTATACCAACCATACTTACAACACTGATGACCCGTGGTGTGGTCTTCTTAGGAATCACTTACTTGTATCTGTGAGTAGGCACACCTATTCTATGTTGTTCTTAACTACATCCTTTTTCACTAGGCTTACAAGCACATTTTTACATCCCCAAGTTCTGTTGACAAAGAACCAAAAGCTACACAATCTGGAAATGCTCACCTCCATGGCATGAATGCGATTACTATTGCTTCTATATCTTATATTGCAACACAGGTTGGCCTTAGAACACTTCTGAAGCTGAACTGTTCTGACACATGACTGTAGGTCCGATTTGCTCTAAGTTCCTCTTCAGTATTTTCATGGACCAACACAATGACAGACTTGGAGACATTCTACCACAGTCTGTTACAAGAACATCGGGTTATGTTAGGCCCCTATTCATTTTCCTCTTCACTTGTCTCGCTTTGTACTTACTACGTCATTTCACTTCGAATGCGCAGCTCATTCTAGATCGCTGCGCACATTTTACTGTTACCATTGTTTCGTCCCTCTGACTCACAACCCTATGCCCTTACCGCCTGACCGGTACTTATCTCTGACTCTTGTTCCCCTTTGCCCTTACCACTAATACGGCAGTCCTGCCCTCAACCACTTCCTACCTATATATACCAGTAGGGTATCGCTTGTATTCTCTAACTTGAATCTACTTGGTTCTATCTGCCTACCTGCTAGAAGCCTTAAGCAAGCTTCGCCTTCTCACCTTAAAACTTCTGTTGAGCTCGTCACTCAATAGTCTTGCTAGTCGAGAAGTATGATTAGAGACACGTCGTCCTAATCGTCGATAATACCTTCATCTTACCAACGAAGATATTGCTGTGAACTCTTGCTATTGAACGCCCGCTGGTCTCAGCAGGCTTAGCAAGAGCCCCTATCCAAGTTCTCATTACGAACTCGCATTGCACAGTCTCCTCGACCTCCTCAGGGACCCTGATGAATGTAAGGAAGTCAATGACCTGCTGCATCAGGAAAAAGGTCAGACACAAGTTGCACACTGCAAGAGTATATATCGCTACGTAGCCTTGATAGCACAACAGAGCATCTATACACCATCCATAGCACTAAATACCGCACTGTAGCGTGCCATGATGCCAATAGTAGCTATGTGGTTTGTCCGGCAACTCATAGTCAATATGGCACCCTATGGTTAATATCAATGGTATCATAGCCTCTTGGATTCGGACAAGTGCTCGAACAACTCCAAATCGATGTACCTATTAAGATAAAATTCTCCTTGCACCTCCGACTCTCGACCAACCTGAGGAATAAGATGGCATGGGCGAAGAACTTGATGAACTGGTACCACCAGTGCATTACGACCACGCTGACGTGAAGACCTAGTGAGGCGGAAGCTGTGTAAATTCTCATCAAAGCTTTGAAGCGGCTGAAACCAATGGATGTATGCCAGGGGGTGTGGAAAATTCCCGAGACATGATGGAAGCTTGAAAATGACCCTTACTTCACCCACTCTAAGACCTAGTAAGTCACAGGTCAGAGCACTGGCAAGCCCACAACAAATTTACGATGCTCACCAGATATACCTTCACCGCTGTACTCATTCTCATCTTCAATCACCAGCACACTGTCAAAGTGTGCAGGCGCTGGTGGTCTCCTCACATCCATCGCAGGAATCACTGGTGATGCATGGACCTTGAACAGACACTTTCTGTTGTTAATATGGGGTCGTGCTGGAGAGAGAATCTTGAGGTATTTGTAGACATCAACCCAGTCTTGTGGTGTGAGTTTTTGGTGTGACCAGCTTGGTACATGGATGCGAAGGAATGCTTCAAAAGATGGAATGAAAAGTGAAGCACCATGCTCGTTAAGCAAGCGCTGGATCATCGAATTCGGAAAGGGACATGTCCTGGGGACAAAGTAGCTGCGTGAACCTGTCACCATTGTGAACTGTTGTGCTTGACAAGGCAAGTCAATACGAAATTGTCCAGGTCCTGTGCCATCCGAATCCGAATCAGAGCCACTGGCATCTGAGTCTTGCTCCAGCAAGTTTGAACCTTGATTGACAGGGTGCTGGGAACCCCACCATCAAAGGTAGGCATCTTGGATGTGGATGGACTCTTGTCGCCGTAGCCAGGTAGTCATTTGGATGACATAGTCGTGGCGATTTGATGCACGGTATGCCTGCTTGGCAAAATCAATGTGCAGCCTTTCAGGAAGTTCAGTATTGAAACCGTCCGCACTGCCAAGAACGCGAATGGTGTCAATGTAATGCATCATCGAGTGAATTTTGGGAATGTTGAAGTGTTCCCACGCCCTGAGGTCGATGAAGACGTTCTTATTAGCATGGAATGAGGCGAGGGCAGCGTGCATACAGGCAAGTGTGTCTTCTGTGTGTGTCCAATACTGCGCATAGTAAATGAAATCTAATATGCCACGCACTGCTGTCAGAACTTTGTGGTCAACCATGCCAGCAATCACACTGAGAAAGACACGCTGCAGCTCTCAGTAGTCTTCCCCCGTCCATTGTTTACACTTGGAGATGCCTTTTTTGAAGTGTCGGAGTCCTGAATACGACGTCATCGCCTTGAACCGTGCATCAAGTTCTTCCTCACCTATGATATCGGAGCACCAGCTAACAATGTGATCCTTAAAAACTCCTTTGTGCAGCTGATGTAAAATGTCAGGGGTGATACATGAGAAGATGTTGTTGTGTGGGAGTGTTGCCCAGAACGGTGAGTAGATGGCTCGTAGTCCTAGTTCTCCTTCAAATTGCTCATTCCCCATTTCACCATCATGGTGCAAGTGCAGGCTCTCAACCATGGAGTCTTGATTGCGCATTGGCGACTTCCTCATATCCCCACACTCATTGCAGCCCACAACACACTTTGGGCACCCATTTTCCATGCAGCATGCCACCAGGCACTGCTCTGGAAAATCAGCAACATATGCTGCCACAATGGGATACATCCGCCTTACTTGACAATCAGGGCAGGTGACATCAACTCCATCCATACCTGCCCTGACCAATGGCTCCAGGACCTGTGACATGCAATAATGGAAGAGACAGTAATGTTTGACTGAATGTGTATCTCGCATGAAGCATTCTAACTTCAAGATCGGTAAGTATGCGATGAGGATTGTGGCATGTTTGGATGGCTGACATCGGATATCTTTTGATATGTTCCTGAGGCTCAGGTAGACGGGCCAAACCTCTTGGTCTCCCCAGAACTGCAAAAGTGAAGTCTTATCGGATGCTAGGATCACTGGTGCAACAACAGCCCCTTGAGGCAATCTTCCCTGTGGGAACGGCTTTAGTGCATTTTTTCACCTCATGTAGATGCCCGCACTTACCTGCATCTCCCACCACCAGTCACCTGTCCACATTTCATCATACTGTCTTGTCTTGCCCTCCATGTCTGCAAACACTCTCTCTGGCACATATGATACCATGCGATCAAACTCAGGATTCGCCATGAGCTCGCGGATGCAGTCTACTGGGTCCCACAGCCACAGCTCAAGGTCCTCAGTTTTGCACTGCCTGTCATTGGTGAGTTTGTTGCCTTGTACAGTTATTCTCTTTAACTGCCATTCTGTTCCATGGGGAAGCTGATCGATTGCTTTCATCAGGGTGTATTTGCTCGTGAACAACGTATTAAGGCAGCTAGTCTGTGCATTGGTGAGTATGTTGTGAATCGGGGCTGAATCACTGACTTACAATTGGTAGTTTCATGAACTCATCTATCGCATTTTGGCCCATACCAATCATTTCACAAGTCCCCATTCCTCTGCATCCACAAATGGCACCCATGGGTCTAGACCTTGAGCCTCTTGTTGGGCTCTGATGCCATGGAACATGCCCTCTGCGCAGCAAAGCGTTTGCGCTACTTGCCCTGGGTATGACTGGACAAATCACATCCACATCCTTTCCTCATCTTCTACTTCTTCAACTTTGACACCATGATGCTGATCTGGCATGGCAATTCTTTGTGACCCTTCCGGTATGACATCCCCCTGGCCATCAAACTCCCAAGGTATGTCTCCGTCAAAGTACACATCTTCAGGTTGGTTGTTGTGAGCCCCTTCAGTGACAAATTCCGTATTATACGGGCCACCCGACAGACATAGTATCCTGTACAAGACGGGCCAGCGGACCATGGGCCCATGTTAAGTATATCCTCGATGATGACGGATGGGCCGGGAGTGATATTATTTCCGATGGAGACAGGTGGGCCCATGCAAGGCAATGATATATATATCCTTGATGTTGACGGATGGGCCGGGGGGGGGGGGGGGGGGGGGGGGGGGGGGGGGGGGGGGGGGGGGGTGTATCATCACCAATGGAGATGGGTGGGCCCATCTGGGTAATGTGCAGAGTAGGATATTATAGAGAGGTGGGCCAAGGGAGAGGAATATTACATATACGGGTCGGCCGAGGTGGGGGAATATTACATATACGGGTCGGCCGAAGGTGGGGTAAAATATTTATTACATAGATGGGTGGGCCGAGGGAGGGGAATATTACATATACGGGTGGGCCGAGGAAGGGGAATATTACATATATGGGTGGGCCAAGGTAGGGTATAACAGATAGATGGGTGGGCCGATGGTGCCATAAAATATTGATTACATAGACAGGTGGGCTGAGGTGGGGGAATACTACAATGAACTCTGAGTCCCGAGTGCTGGGTGTCAGATGCCAAGTCCTGAAAACCAAAACTCAACACTGCATAAGCTCATGATTTCATGAATGCACTGAGTCCAATGCCGGGATTCGGGGCCAGAACTCGGCACTGGCACTCAGGGCTGGACTTGTGACTCACAATGTGAGACTGGACATCATAAAATGTTGGCATTTCTCAAAGATGAGAAATGATGATCACCAAGTGCCAAGTCCTGAGGCCCGAGTCCCGAGGTCCAGGAGCCGGGACTCGGGACTCAGTACGTGACACTCAAGATTTCAGATTGGAAGTGATACATATGAATCACATTTTTTTATTTCTGAAAGGTGAACATTTTGGAGATTACCGAGTCCCAACTCCCGAGTTCCAGCTGCCAGGACTCCGGGTTGCCGGCACCCGGGAGTCAGGAGTCGGGACTCAGTGATCTCCAATATGTTCACCTTTCAGAAATAAACAAATGTGATTCATATGTATCACTTCCAATCTGAAATTTTGAGTGCCACATACTGAGTCCTGAGTGTCAGGTGCCGGCAACCCGGAGTCCCGGCAGCCGGAACTCGGGAGTTGGGACTCGGTAATCTCCAAAATCTTCACCTTTCAAAAATAAAAAAATGTCATACATATGAATCACATTTGTTTATTTCTGAAAGGTGAACATTTTGGAGATCACCGACTCCCAACTCCTGAGTTCTGGCTGCCGGGACTCCGGGTTGCCGGCACCCGGGAGTCGGGACGCAGGAGTTGGGACTCGGTGATCTCCAATATGTTCACCTTTCAGAAATAAACAAATGTGATTCATATGTATCACTTCCAATCTGAAATTTTGAGTGCCACATACTGAGTCCTGAGTGCCAGGTGCCGGCAACCCGGAGTCCCAGCAGCCGGAACTCGGGAGTTGGGAGTCGGTGATCTCCAAAATGTTCACCAACTCCCGGCTCCCGAGTTCTGGCTGCCGGGACTTCGGGTTGCCGGCACCTGGGAGTCGGGACTTGGGACGCGAGACTCGGTGATCTCCAATATGTTCACCTTTCAGAAATAAACAAATGTGATTCATATGTATCACTTCCAATCTGAAATTTTGAGTGCCACATACTGAGTCCCAAGTGCCAGGTGCTGGCAACCCAGAGTCCCAGCAGCCAGAACTCAGGAGTCGGGAGTCAGTATGTGGCACTCAAAATTTCAGATTGGAAGTGATACATATCAATCACATTTGTTTATTTCTGAAAGGTGAACATATTGGAGATCACCGAGTCCCAAGTCCCGAGTCCCGGCAGCCAGAACTTGGGAGTCGGTGATCTCCAAAATGTTCACCTTTCAGAAATAAACAAATGTGATTCATATGTATGACATTTTTTTATTTCTGAAAGGTGAACATTTTGGAGATCACCAACTCCCGACTCCCGAGTTCCGGCTGCCGGGACTCCGGGTCGCCAGCACCTGACACTCAGGACTCAGTATGTGGTACTCAAAATTTCAGATTGGAAGTGATACATATCAATCACATTTGTTTATTTCTGAAAGATGAACATATTGGAGATCACCGAGTTGTGACTCCCAACTCCCGAGTTCCGGCTGCTGGGACTCCGGGTTGCCGGCACCCAGGAGTCGGGAGTCGGGAGTCACAACTCGGTGATCTCCAAAATGTTCACCTTTCAGAAATAACAAATGTGATTCATATGTATGACATTGTTTTATTTCTGAAAGGTGAACATTTTGGAGATCACCGACTCCCAACTCCCGACTCCCGGGTGCCGGCAACCCGGAGTCCCGGCAGCCGGAACTCAGGAGTCAGGAGTCACGACTTGGTGATCTCCAATATGTTCATCTTTCAGAAATAAACAAATGTGATTCATATGTATCACTTCCAATCTGAAATTTTGAGTGCCACATACTGACTCCCGACTCCCCGGTGCCAGCAACCCGGAGTTCTGAGTTTCAAGTGCTGAGTGCTGAGTTCCAAGTGCCGAGTTCCGAGTGCCGAGTGCCCCAATGCTTTCGGGCATTAACACCCAGATAGCCCTCGCTCTCAGGAGCAGATCAGAATTCAGATCATCTCAAATGGATGTGATTTGAGTGAGATATCCCGAGTCCTGAGTGCCAAGTCCCGAGTCCCGGGTGCCCCGATACTTCCGGGCATTAGCACCCAGATAGCCCTCGCTCTCAGGGGTGGGTCAGAATTTAGATCATCTCAAACGGATGTGATTTGAGTGAGATTTGAGCAAAATACTATATACCAGGTGAATTTTGGCATCAGAGGTTCAATGCTTTCGCTACCGAGTGCCAAGTCCCAAGTCCCGAGTCCCGAGTTCCAAGTTCCGGGTGTCCCAATACTTCCGGACATTATCAGATTTTAGATAGTCTTAAATAGATATGATTTGAGCAAGATATATGCAAGATACCATATACTGACTACCGAGTGCTGAGTACCAAGTCCCGAGTGCCGAGTTCCGGGTGCCGAGTTCCGAGTTCCGGGTGCCCCAATACTTTCGGACATTAACACTCCGATTGCCCTCGCTCTCAGGGGCCTGTCAGAATTGAGATCATCTCAAACAGATGTGATTTGAGTGAGATGTGAACAAAATACTATATACCGGGTGAATTTTGGCATCAGAGGCTCGATGCTTTCGATGTTTTTGATCTTGGGTCTTGATGCTTTCGGGCATTGACATGCAGATAGCCCTCGATCTCATGGGTGTGGCAGAATTCACATTGTCTCAAACGGATATAATTTGAGTGAGATGTTTGCAAAATACTATATACTGACTACCGAGTGCCAAATCCTGAGTCCCAAGTCCCAAGTTCTGAGTTCCGGGTGCCCTGATACTTCCGGGCATTAACACCCAGATCACCCTCGCTCTCAGGGTCCTGTCAAAATTGAGATCATCTCAAACAGATATAATTTGAGTGAGATATTTGCAAATACTATATACTGACTACCGAGTGCCAAGTCCCGAGTGCCGAGTTCCGAGTTCCGGGTGTCCCGATACTTCCGGACATTAACACCCAGATCGCCCTCGCTCTCAGGGGCCTGTCAGAATTGAGATCATCTTAAACGGATGTGATTTGAGTGAGATATGAGCAAAATACTATATACCGGGTGAATTTTGGCATCAGAGGCTCGATGCTTTCGATGTTTTTGATCTCGGGTCTTGATGCTTTCGGGCATTGACATGCAGATAGCACTCAATCTCAGGGGTGTGGCAGGATTTACATTGTCTCAAACGGATGTGATTTGAGTGAGATATAAGCAAAATACTATATACCAGGTGAATTTCAGCATGGGAAGTTCAATGCTTTTGGTGATTTTGATGTCGGTCAGCAATGCTTTCAGGCATGCACAATACTACATACTGGTTGTATTTCAGCATCAGGAGTTTGATGCTTTCAATGATCTCAATGTGAGGCCTAGATGATTGTGTTCATTGACATGTGGATAGCCCTCAATGTCAGGAGTGTCACAGAATTCATATGGCCTCACACGGACATATGAGGTAATGTAGGACATTCTCAACACATCAGGAGACACATAAAAACACGTCATAAGGCACTACATCATGTCTTCAATAGTCATACCTATGTGTAGTATGATAGTGTGATCTCTAATATACTGTTCAGGCTAACACTCATCAAGTATCACAGGTCTATTGTATAGACTTAGAATAAAATACAATAGTCTTAATAGGATAGTCTTAAATTAATAGTCTTAACTTGATAGTCTAATATGATAGTTGATTACTACATAATACATAAGCTGGAGGGTTAGGATTATTATGGAAGATATGACAGTCATGGTTTATTGAGAAAGCTTATATTATGCCTAGCAAGTTAAGACTATTGAGTTAAGACAATCATATCCTTAGTCTAGTAAGCACTGTCAAAGCTTGTGACCTTCTGGTCACCGTGTGGCAAAATCATATCTTGCTGATGTATATATCTTGTGATTGTAACTTTCTTGCACCAGCGCACAGTGATTGCCTTGAGGTTCTATGCAGTTGTGACCAATTTCGAGTTTTTTGTATTTAGACATACATACCACTGACAGATACTGGTTCAGGGACTGGAACAGTACATTGGAAGCCAATCTATCATATTATACATAGGTGTGATAATAGCAAACCTGGTGCAGTCCCTGGTGATGTGTTTTATGTTTCTCCTGATGTTTTAGAATTTTTCCCACACAAGGCTGACAACAAAAACATTGAACCTGCAAAGCTCAGACACACCCAGTAAATAGTATTTTGCTCATATCTCCCTCCAATCATGTCTGTTTGAGGCAAAATATGATCCCCAACATCCCTTGAATAGTATATGCAATATATAAGGATACTAGGACAACAGGATTTATTCCTGTTGTGCTATGTGCTTACTCTTGGTGCAAAGCCTGACATCAAAAACATTCACCTGATATATAATATTTTGCTGATATCTCACTCAAGTCTTATCTGTGTGAGACAATCTGAATTGTGACAGGCCCCTGAGATCAAGTTCTATCTGCTTGTGAATGCCTGAATGCATTGAGGCCAGACATTGCAAACATGGAAAGCATTGACCTTACAATGCTGAAATACACCCAGTATACAGGATTTTGCTCATATCTCACTCAACTCTTATCCACTTGGGACGGGTTGGATTCTGCCAGACCCCTGAGATCTAGGGCTATCTGCATGTCAATGCCTGAAGGCATCGAGGCTTGATATCAATAACATCAAAAGCATCAAACTTCTGATGGTGAAATTCACTTGGTATATAGCATTTTGCTCACATCTCACTCAAATCACATCCATTTGAGATGATCTAAATTCTGATGGGCCCCTGAGAGCGAGGGCCATCTGGGTGTTAATACCCGAAAGCATTGGGGTACTCAGCACTCAGCACTCAGCACTCAGAACTCAGTTCTCGGCACTCAACACTTGGGACTCATTCACCCTGTATCTCGTATTGTGCATATATCTCACTCAAATCATATCTATTTAAGACTATCTAAATTCTGATGAATCCCTGAGATCTAGGGCTATCTGCATGTCAATGCCCGAAAGCATCGAGACCAAACATCAAAAACATCGACAGCATCAAACTTCTGATGCCAAAATTCACCCGGTATATAGTATTTTGTTCATATCTCACTCAAATCACATCCGTTTGAGATGATCTAAATTCTGACAGGCCCCTGAGAGCGAGGGCAATCGGTGTGTTAATGTCCGGAAGTATTGGGGCACCCGGAACTCGGAACTCAGCACCCAGAACTCGGCACTCGGGACTTGGTACTCAGCACTCGGTAGTCAGTATATGGTATCTTGCATATATCTTGCTCAAATCATATCTATTTAAGACTATCTAAAATCTGATGAATCCCTGAGATCTAGGGCTATCTGCATGTCAATGCCCGAAAGCATCAAGACCCGATGTCAAAAACATCGAAAGCATCGAGCTTCTGATGCCAAAATTCACCCAGTATATAGTATTTTGTTCATATCTCATTCAAATCACATCCATTTGAGATGATCTAAATTCTGTCAGGCCCCTGAGAGCGAGGGCTATCTAGGTGTTAATGCCCGGAAGTATTGGGGCACCCGGAACTCGGCACTCGGTACTCAGCACTTGGTAGTCAGTATATAGTATTTTGCAAATATCTCACTCAAATTATATCTGATTAAGACAATGTGAATTCTGCCACACCCCTAAGATCAAGGGCTATCTGCATGTCAATGCCCGAAAGTATCAAGACCCAACATCAAAAACATCGAAAGCATTGAACCTCTGATGCCAAAATTCACCTGGTATATAGTATTTTGCTCATATCTCACTCAAATCACATCCGTTTGGGATGATCTCAATTCTGACAGGCCCCTGAGAGCGAGGGCAATCTGGGTGTTAATGCCCGGAAGTATCGGGACACCCGGAACTCGGGACTCGGAACTCGGGACTTGGCACTCGGTAGTCAGTATATAGTATTTTGCAAATATCTCACTCAAATTATATCTGTTTGAGATGATCTCAATTTTGACAGGACCCTGAGAGCGAGGGCGATCTGGGTGTTAATGTCCGGAAGTATCGGGACACCCGGAACTTGGAACTCGGGACTCGGGACTTGGGACTTGGCACTCGGTAGTGAAAGCATTGAACCTCTGATGCCAAAATTCACCTGGTATATAGTATTTTGCTCAAATCTCACTCAAATCACATCCGTTTGAGATGATCTAAATTCTGACCCACCCCTGAGAGCGAGGGCTATCTGGGTGCTAATGCCCGGAAGTATGGGGGCACCCGGAACTCAGAACTCAGGACTCGGGACTTGGCACTCGGTAGTCAGTATATAGTATTTTGTAAATATCTCACTCAAATCACATCCGTTTGAGATGATCTCAATTCTGACAGGCCCCTGAGAGCGAGGGCTATCTGGGTGTTAATGCCCGGAAGTATGGGGGCACCCGGAACTCGGAACTCGGCACTCGGAACTCAGCACTCAGCACTCAGGACTTGGTACTCAGGACTTGGTAGTCAGTATATGGTATTTTGCATATATCTCACTCAAATTATATCTGTTTCAGACAATCTGAATTTTGTCACACCCCTGAGATCGAGGGCTATCTGCATGTCAATGCCTGAAAGCATTGAACCTCTGATGCCAAAATTCACCCGGTATATAGTATTTTGCTCATATCTCACTCAAATCACATCCATTTGAAATGATCTAAATTCTGACGGGCCCCTGAGAGTGTCAAGTATGGAGTGCCAGATATCTAATATCATGTATTTGAAGGTGGGTACTAACACAGGTAACTACCTTTTCTACTTCTTCCAATCCAACCTTGCCCATCCACATGACAGAATCCTGGCATAAATATGAACAGCATCCCTCATATACCATGCCCAGGCAATCTGATCCCCTTCCACTGCATGAACCCCATGTCTGACAATCCTTCCTGAAAACACAATCATGCACCCCGGATCGTACATGAACTCCAGCTGAAGGCTTGGCATACTCATCCGAGCATTAGAATAATTCCCAATGCTAGTGAGAATATTGAAGCATTCGGGAATCGATGAGTGGTCTCGGTGATTTGGGGTTTCCCGATTGCATATGACGGTGAGGCTGTTAAACACCGTTGCCCAGTACTGGAGAGTCTCTGACATCTTCAGCAGTTCCTTGCTTCATGCCTTTTCTCCGAGGCTCGCAAAGGCTTGCAACCCTGCCCAGTACTGCTCAGGATGCATCACCCTGAGTGCCGCTGTGGCAATGGCTGCCGGCCTCACAATGGCTTTGAGGATGTTCTCGGAGGATGGTCCCTTCAATGATGCAGATACCTCCGGATTGGACTGATTCTATGGGATTGGTGAGTTTAACTACCGAGATCACCATCTCATCAGATCCTACCTCATGCCCCTGGTGAAACCACGCCGGAGATAAATTAATGCATCCAGGAGTTAGGACATCATTTTCCGAGCTTGGTGTGAACCACTGTTGATTAGTACACCAAATCCCATCAAGCTTTATGCTTTTTTCGAGCATGGGAGCTAGCAAATCTACAACTAGCTGAGCTCCATCATGTCTACAATTATCATTCTCCTGGGCCCACCCGTCTATATTATATACCCCCACGTTGGCCTACCCGTCTATGCAATATATGTCTACTGTCGGCCCACCCATATATAATAAATCTTTCACCGCTCCCTCAGCTCACCCATCTACAAAATAATACTAATTCGTCGGCCCACCCGTCTAATATAATATATATCTGGGCCCACCCATCTATGTGATAACAAGCACCCTTGATATACCCGGCTATTTGATACCTATCTACCTTGGTACACCCACCTACATAATATCCAACTACCTCGGCCGATCCGTCTATTGAAAATTCACGTCCATCGGCCCACCCATCTACTTTACATATTCCCCACCTGGGCCCACCCGTCTCCATCGGGAATAATAACACTCCCGGCCCATCCGTCACAGTCGAGGATATATCTACCTTCAGCCCATGGTCCGCTGGCCCGTATCATACGGGATATTATGCACATCCGTTCACTCGTATAATACGGAGATATGTTACTGCAATATGTGTTGTTGTTGGGTGTGGCCTCTTGTGTGGCTTGCTCATGGCTGTGCAGCTGGTCCATATGTTGCTTACATGCTACAGTTTGGCTTATATGAAGGCTAATGGCCCTTGCACTTTGGAAGTTGTCTTTGAGGCAAAAATTGCAGCGGTGCATGATGGCCAAGTTGAACAGGAGTTTGACAAGCCGACAAAGCTGACCCATAAGTGACAGCTCACCCGTGTCTCACCTTGCTGACTTGTTAACCATTGGACATCAAAACTTTTTTCCTCAAGATCGGTGCCATCTCTCAAGATCACAGGTTGCACATGACTTGACGTGCGCGTGTTGTTGATGTCAAAACATCAGTGCATTGATTGTTGATTGTGGATGGTCTGTTGATCATGACTGTACGTGGACGTGACGCGACATTATAAAGGATGTGAGGATAGACAAAAGGTGCACCCCCCATATAAAATTTAGATCATATCATCCTAACATTCTATAGATCCAGAATGTCTTCCACTGGTCCTACTCACCAAGCCCTGAGTAATATTCTCAACAATACTGATTCAGCTCTCTCTCAGCGTCAACACCGCGATCGCCATCCTTCAGAGAAGGCTCTGTACCAAGGTATTTCATTGTTTACGTAGTACCAGTTCTATCACTCACTATATCACACACAGTCGAAGACGACCAAGAGCACCGTGAGGCACACCGCCACCAAAGTGGTCAAGAAAAAATCAAGGCCACCCGTAAAAATCATGTGGACAGAGGTGTGTTGTTGACTGTCGCATCGGTTGCCTGCCACCTAACTATTTTCAGGTACACATGACGGCGCACAGTTTGCAATGCAGGCTATCACCCTGTCCAGAGGTAGTGTACCATCCAACAGTCCACTAGATCTGTGGCCCCGGTTCAGCAAGGTCCCCCCACGAGATAAGTACATGCCACGCCCAAAACACATCACACCGTCCAGAACATCTGTGTCTGGGGGCTGGCAGGAAGACCCTCTTACAAAGGTGAGTCAGCCGCGTGACATAACATATTGTTTGATGTTGATGCCTTGTTTTTAAGGAGTCTGGTTTTGTCAATCGTGAACAGAGGTCCAATGGTCTCAGTGTAAGTCTCATTGCCTTCGCCTCAATCTCAATTTTAGGGCACTGATCATTATGTTGAAGCTCCCACCTGCACCATGGAAGCTGACAGTGGCACGTGCCAACGAGCTCATCCAACTTCGATGGGTGCAGTCCAATGGGTCCTTAGGTGATGACATAGACTTGACCAATGGTGAGCAAAATGATGATGGCGGGCAGTTTGACGATGATAATGAAGACCTTATCAATCATGATGAGGACAACAGTGATGTGTTCACTGGTGGAGAGACATACTATGGTGAGGGTAACAACTATGAGGGTGAGTGGTGCGGTATCATAGACTCGAATGGCAGCTGATTGATCTTGTAGATTTGCACCACTTGAAGTGTGTGCGGCTGCCACCCTCAGATGATGAGGGTGACAGCACACAGAGTCATAAACAGATGCACAAGTCCGAAGATTCACCTTCCCCACAGCAAGGTGAACAGCGACTTCCACGCAAGATTCATCAGAGTAAGGGCCATGTAGCAGCCTGTGATTACGAAGTAGCGGTGCAGCAACTCATCAAGTATGCGATCAGCCATTTTTGTGTGTGCCTCGCATCCGAGTATGCCTATCTGGATCGCATGACTCAAGTCGTTTGGGCGAAGGAGGCCTGGAAGGAGGCATGTAGCTGTTATGAGATGGAGATGTGATTCAATGGCAAGATCATACAGATGGTACATGATCAATTTCTATTAATTCATCTGCCTAATTTCTTGTTTAAGATTACCCAGTGCACATCGCATCTCACTAGTGAGGTGAAAGCGAAGGTTCGGCCGCTCGTTGAGAATATCTATGGTTTCAAGTCCACCAATTGGGAGTCCATCAAGTGTAGGAATCGCAAACTTGCTCATCAGCTCAAGGATAAATTTGGCTTGTGTTACTGGGTGCGTTAATGATATCTTGAGTCATGTTTTGTACTTATATTTGGTTGGAAGGACCTCGGGGACAAAAAGAACAATGTGCCTCGCAGTGGCCTCTTCCAGTCAAAGTTAAATCAGCAAGCAGCAAATTTACTCTGGTACTGCAACAAGAAGGATGAAGCAATCATATTCGACAAGTTTTTTTTCGCCGTTTCCAATGCCAGCCCTGGCCTTGGTGTACACCGCAGTAAGTCATGCTATTGTCTGTTGGCTTCAGATGGTGATATTGTCGGCTGCAGGCCAAATGCTGCATTGATGAATGGTCTGACGGTGAACGGGTCGATATCAGCTTTTCGAGCGGTGATTATAGGGAGGTTTATGATAAGCATCTCACGAACCTCAAGAAGTTTGATACTCAAATGAAGGATCACAGAATCCTTGATGGCATCCTGACAGAACTCAACAACAATGGCAGGCATGTGTATTTCAACCATCTGAATTTTCAAATTTTACAATCATAATACAGGTCGCATGCAAAGGTGGATCCGATTGATGTCGGGGATGGAGACTGCCTTTCAGACGACGAGATCAACAAGGCCATCCAGGAATACCAGCAGGGTGGTGGTGCAGACGGTAGTGATGAGGTGGAGTCTGACTTGGAGTCTGAGGGTGGTCGATTTGAAGTTGATGAAGTTGAGGCTGAGTAGAATAACTGTAGACTAGTATTTAAACCGTGAATGCATGCCATTTATCTCCCGAGTGCGCGAGTGCTATGATGTGTACTTACTACAATTTCAAACAATAGATCACTACATAGCTGCACTACATTGCCAAGGTACAAGATACCGGTGTGAAAGAGAAATAGCCACTAGGCTGCTAGAAAATAGTGCTACTTATCCAAATAGGCGCGAGTGTAGTATTCGACCCAAGAGGACTGCTGACGAAGCAACTCCCTACTAATATGCAAGGGGAGCAATAGTGCGAAGGACTTGCTACCTATAGCGACCTAAGACCAAAAATCGATGAGTAGCGCTATAGCGATCAGCGACAAGTGAGTTCTGACAGAGAAACATGCGTATAAGTGAGAAGCGCTATGCAAGTTGTTTTATGCGATAGTGCTATGCGAACATCCGACTAGCGACAACGAGAAGAAATCAAGAGAGTGAGAGCGGAAGTAAGATATGATAGTGCAAGTGAAATGCCCGATAGCGACTAGATTATAGTGTGACTACCAGTAGCGATCCCGATGTTGCGACAGTCAAACTTATAAGGGATCCTTAGCGACGGGCACTTAAAGCAAGTCAAGTGACATGCGATCAGAGAGAATGGCAAGAGTGGAATCGATTGCACCAAGACTGTGATATAGCGACTTAAGGAGACTCCGACACACCAGCAAAGGTCCGGGGAAGGGAAGTATAGTACTGTATGTGCCACGGGTCATTTTATCATACTGCGTAAAAGGTCGGGAATGCGTAGGCGAGAATAGTAGCGACACTGGCGAGGGCACGATGTAGCGACAGGTAATAAGACATGCAGTGCTGCGAAACACGAGGATACATGTAATAAGACCTGCGACTGATGAGTAGCAACATTTAAGGAAAAATAATGCACCAGCGGAGGTAGGTGGACATAGGCGGGACATGGGAGGACGGAATACCTAGGTGTCGGATCGGGCAGTGTGCTATGGGAGAAAAGTGGTTCCAAAGCAGATAGCTTGGGAACTGAATAGCGCTGGTGACTAGCGGCTTACTCTTTTCCTCTGGGTAGGGCAAATTATGCCTATGACACTCATACGCGCCTAGCGCTGGTATGATTGTCACACCGGATGCTATGTTGTGCAAATACACATATAGTCTGCGCTACATGGTACTATATCGGGGGGGGGGGGGGGAGATGCAACCAGGCTATAAGTGCAATGTAGCCTCTGTGGCGCTATATTGCAGTTCCCATTTTTCCTGATGTGATGTGGTGGAATTGGTATTCTTCTCACACTTTGCCATTTTGCTGGGGCTCATATGGTGTTGTTTACCCAGTCAAGTTTTTCCTACTTCATCTGCCACCAAGCGACCTATCAGCACCAACAGTGCCTTGGCAACAATTTGACTCAAACACCTTGTGGTAGAACAGGCTGCAGATCTAAACTCTTCATAGTCCTCATTTGAGCTTTTTTTGTGTAATAAATACAATTGCAATTTCATATCAGTCTGTGTACTCTCGCAACAAAGCTAGCACTGGATTGACCACAAGACAAGCCTACACATTGCTCTGATAGATGACAACTTGTTGTCACTGTGCAGCACAATGTTTCTCCTATGCCAAATTGATCCATGCAAGCAGGCCTTATGAGACAATATCTGTAGCTAACTTTCTGTTTGAACCTTAGGGAAATTAGAATAATCAGCTGAAACAGAATGTCATGATCTACCTCAGTGGCCAGCTGGTGAAAGTTAATGCATTGCTATTACTCCGTGACCTTGAGCCAAAGTTAGTCATGGTCCTTTACAGTCTAGCCTTGGAAGACTGTAAAGAACAATGACATTCTGAGAGAATTGTTGCAGAATAAAATGACAACCTTAACTTGCATACCATGATCATATCTCATCAGAGTTGGGTGGGATGATAGCTCACTGTCGTTCATTGCTTACATTGTGTACCTAACAAATCTGGGCAACATGACATTCACATATCTAATATTAGCAACAAGAGAGCTCTTGCCGAGGCTGCAACAGGAAGCATGACTTGCATATGACAACCATCTCAATACATCATGATACTGCACTACAGTTGTTCCACACCCTTTACCCATTGGCAGTGGCGATCCAGAATAGTCCAGCTATATAAACCTTGATATCATATTGGCATTTATCTAGATATTGTGAAGGAAGAAAACCCTGTCAAAGGCACCAGTACCTGTGACTCTGATATATCACTTACCTTGGCTATAGTAAACCTTTAATACATTAATTCCACTAGCTTATAGGACTAACTATAGACCAGCATGGTAGGCTTCTGTGCAATGTTTGGTAGCTTCTTTACACAGCCGCATTTTTCGCATTTTTGAAACCCAGCTATTTTTCATTTCAGGATACATTCCAGATTTGGTAGGATATGTTATGACCGCAATTTTGGCTTCCAAAAGCGGAAATTCACAAAAAAACACATCCTATTTTGGTCACCTCCTGATATCAGACCTTCCAACATTATTCCCACACATCCCATTTTCGCATTTTTCAGCCACACAGTGTGGGAATTACCCCACAACACCCAAAACATCGCCCAATATAGTATACCCCACAATTATAATTATCCCCACACCCTCCTACCTCACTGCAGCTTCACCAGCACACCACAATAGCTCTCCCTTCATATATAAGTAGTAGTTTGGTATATATATGTATAATATAATATAATAGACCGCTTTTTCTGTTTATTTGTGTACCTGCTCCTCCTCCAGGGGCCATTCAAAATAGGGTAGGGTACAAAACACTTTCGCACTTTTGCCCCTTTGTTAGGGAAGTGTTCTAGTACATTCAGAACATGTTTATGAGCATATATGAAGAGATTCCCATGTTTATTTCACCCCCTGAAGCGCTCTACATCAATAGATGTAGCTTATATACATGAAAACACAAAATATGTTCCCATGTAATTATTTCCAGGTGGATAGACTTTAAAATATGATTCCCAGCATCTATTCAACAATAGGAACAATATATTAGGAGCCCAGCACCATAGGAAAATACCTTGTTGCATAGTGTACCCCCTCTCTCCTGGTGGTTTTCCCCCTGTGAAAATTTTTCCTGTAGGACCGGACCTGAAGAATGGTAGGGAACCTATTCCTATGCATAATTGGAGTATATCTATCACCTAGTTACTTCAGAATATCTACATGATCCTTCTATAGGAACAAAAACATGACAAATCACATTTGTCACATTTTTGATGTTTCTCAGTACCTTATCCTTGCACACATGATCAAGCTTGCTCACATATCATCAATGGTACATATATAAATGTGTTTTATACCAAGGATCAGCTCAAAATAGGCCGGAGGTTTGAGCTAGTGTATGTACCTGCTATTTCTACTGATCAATGCCCCATACATTTAAATTATCGAAATTTAATAATCAGACACCTGGAGCACATTTTAAATATATTCAGTATCATGGGCCTACATTTACAGAAAGATCCACCCAAATTTGAAAGCTGGGGAAGTGACATAGATAAGAAATTGAGTGTGGGAAACCTACAAGACCAAAAACATCGAAAATGGTCAATTGAGTAGTGAGGGAGATTTATGCTGGGTCAACTAACTTTTACACCACACCCCTTCCACCCACCCTCTACCCTCAGGGCATCATGTAGTATGGGTTCCTTATGTAGTCTACCATGTATCTTGTATATTTTTAATGATATCTTCGACCTATATCACATATAAATGTGACTTTGTGTAAAAAAATGACAATTGTCACTTTTCACACATATGTCATTTTGCTTATCTGTCACTGAATCCTTGATGGATCTTTCCAAAATTTCAAGTCTGTGATCCAGGACATATATAAGACATATTGCAGGTGCCTGATTATTACATTTTGATGTTGTGAAGGTGTGGGCATCTTATCAGTAGAAATAGCAGGTACATACACTAGCTCAAACCTCCGGCCTATTTTGAGCTGATCCTTGGTATAAAACACATTTATATATGTACCATTGATGATATGTGAGCAAGCTTGATCATGTGTGCAAGGATAAGGTACTGAGAAACATCAAAAATGTGACAAATGTGATTTGTCATGTTTTTGTTCCTATAGAAGGATCATGTAGATATTCTGAAGTAACTAGGTGATAGATATACTCCAATTATGCATAGGAATAGGTTCCCTACCATTCTTCAGGTCCGGTCCTACAGGAAAAATTTTCACAGGGGGAAAACCACCAGGAGAGAGGGGGTACACTATGCAACAAGGTATTTTCCTATGGTGCTGGGCTCCTAATATATTGTTCCTATTGTTGAATAGATGCTGGGAATCATATTTTAAAGTCTATCCACCTGGAAATAATTACATGGGAACATATTTTGTGTTTTCATGTATATAAGCTACATCTATTGATGTAGAGCGCTTCAGGGGGTGAAATAAACATGGGAATCTCTTCATATATGCTCATAAACATGTTCTGAATGTACTAGAACACTTCCCTAACAAAGGGGCAAAAGTGCGAAAGTGTTTTGTACCCTACCCTATTTTGAATGGCCCCTGGAGGAGGAGCAGGTACACAAATAAACAGAAAAAGCGGTCTATTATATTATATTATACATATATATACCAAACTACTACTTATATATGAAGGGAGAGCTATTGTGGTGTGCTGGTGAAGCTGCAGTGAGGTAGGAGGGTGTGGGGATAATTATAATTGTGGGGTATACTATATTGGGCGATGTTTTGGGTGTTGTGGGGTAATTCCCACACTGTGTGGCTGAAAAATGCGAAAATGGGATGTGTGGGAATAATGTTGGAAGGTCTGATATCAGGAGGTGACCAAAATAGGATGTGTTTTTTGTGAATTTCCGCTTTTGGAAGCCAAAATTGCGGTCATAACATACTATCGGTTACCACACCTTCAGTCACCCACTGGTTCGGACACTTTTCAATATCTCACTCAACTCTACTTCAAATTATATTCTGTTCAAGCACATATCATTGTACACTCATAATACACTATTGCGAAGTTGAATCTTCAAATTTGGTCAAGAAATGATTGAGATCTTTGTTGAGGTGTGACAGAGCCAAAAATCACGTCTGCCTGTCACCAAGCCGAGTCTGCCGTAGCGGAGTTTTATTCACTCACTACTGGCAAATCTGCTTGAATCTTGGACAACAGATGGGGCACGCTCGGGGCAGGGGTGCCAATTCCCCGAGCAAAGGGTCCAGCGCAAGTCGCGGATTCAAGAAGCCCTTGCTGGAGTTCAAGGAGGAAAATATAAGAGCTATAGGGCAGCAGCAAAGGCTCACCAGGTGAGATCCAGGATAATCTGTGCTTCAATGAACTAGCATATTTAATAAGACCCCACATCTTTTGTTTAGGTTTCTTTCCAGACTCTACATGATCGTGCAACCGGGCACCACCAGTCAATTCAAAGTGCTGCCAGGAAGCGCTGATTGTTAAGCCCATCACAGGAAGCTGCATTACTGGATTGGTGCCGCCTCAACTCAAGCTTTACCACTCCTCTCCATGCTCGTGCTTTGCGGACTCGTGTATTCAAGATATGCCATAGACGCCCTGGCCGAAATTGGGTGCCCCATTTCATACACCGTCATCCTTGTCTCGTCATGGCGAAACCATGAGGACTTGATCCAAAAAGAGCACAGAATTTTAACAGGACAACTGTTGGGAATTATTTTAACATGCGTAAGGAGGTCGATGACAGGTACAATAAGATTCCTCCAGAGCACAACTGGAACATGGATGAGAAAGGCAATCAGATGGGAGGAGGTCGCAAGGGTGATGGCACGAAGTATATCTTCTGGATTGAAGATAAGGAACAATATCGTATGCATAGTGATAACCTAGAACTGGTCACAATTCTTGAATGTGTCAATGCTGCAGGCACAGCAATGCCACCTTTTCTTGTCCTCTCTGATGGGCCTGTTGCAGATCATGGAGATATCGAGGGTATTGGCGGGTAAGTCTAGTAATTATAAAAGCTATTAAAATGATCCTATTGACAATTGTGTAGTATTGCCACATCCCCGAGTGGCTGGACTGACCAGGCCATCGGCGAGTTCTGGTTCACCAAAGTATTCCTCCCAAATGCTGAAAAATGTTGTGTTGACCCGGAAAAACAAATTGTTTTGAATATGGATGGGCATAACTCACATGAAACGGATGCAATCAAAGTTGTTGCATATGATAACGGCGTAATCATCATTGCTTTCCCTTCCAAAACTACGCACAAACTCCAGCCTCTTGATGTTGGCGTTTTTTCTTCTGTCCAATGCAAATGGATCTCACACTGTGACAAACGACTTGCAGAAGGAATCAAAATAAACCGCTACAATTTTATTCCAGAATATGTCTATTCGACATGTTATAACACCAGCTTTGGTCCAGAAAGCCTTTCAACGCACTGGAATACACCCTCTTAACCCCGACATCTTCACCGACAAAGATTTTGCACCAAGTCAAGCCACCTCCACGACTACGGATGTCCCAAGATCATATCCCGAAGAGGTCCCGTCATCACCAGTTTCTGTTACCATGGAGGTGTCCGAGTCAGAATATGAATCTGACTCGGAATATATGGAGTCGGATGATGAGGTCCTCAACAACTTATCAGAATTGGAAGAAGAAGATGAGGGATTTTATTTTGTAGACCATGCCTCACAGGCCACCTCAAGCACTCTCGACCCTCAGGCTGCAAGTGCTGCGAGCACCTCAGCACTTCAGCTCCCAAGCAACCTCTCTGCAGTCACTCGTTCAGCGCAGCCACCCCTGGACGGCCACACCAGTGACCTAATTCTCCCGCAACCTACCCCCCCAGAGACTCCACTCACTGACCCATCAACCTCAAGACGTAGCACACGGTCATCTTCTGTGCAGTTCACAGGCCCTATCCTTGCAATCCTGTCATATACACAATGTATGACACAAAGTCGAGAAGAGCTCTGGGATTACATCACACAACTGCACAGCCAGAACCGGGACTTGATGGAGACTGTCACCATGCAGTCTGCACAGCTCGAAGCAGCAAATGCACACTGTACAGTGGCATCGCTCGAGAATACGCAGCTGCAAGAGATTCATTCAAACAAGCAGAAGCAAAAAGATTATCAGTCGATGAGGTTACCAGCTCGATTCGTTATGCATCCGGAACTGCGCGCAACATTTGAGGCTGACCACGCTGCCCGAAAGGAGAAAGAGCAGGTAGAGGCAGCAAAACAGGCACAGAAGAAAGCTGAGAATGATGCTCGGACAGTGAAGATCAACCAAAATGCAGTCACAAAAAATTTCGACACTCCCCTCTCCTCATACAAGCTTAAGGACGATTTTCTCACTATTGCGCAAGCTCTCGGACTCACTGTCGAAAAAAAGGATACAATTGCTTCACTGACTAACAAAATCAAGACGCACCTTGACGAGCACCCTGCACTGGCAGACAATGCACGTTTTCTGCATTGTTTCAAATTGGAGGTGCAAAGCATCGCACACATTCGAGACGTGCCCCACTCAGCAACAGACTCCGTGCCTAATATCAATGCTACTAGTAGTAGTCATTCGGCGTCATCCCCCGCACCACATTTTGGCTTTGGTTCATTACTCCCAGTCTCACGGCCACCCGCAGGACTCGAACACATGTATACTCCCGCTCCTCCTTTGAGCTTACAATATCAATCACACTCGTCGGCTAATACTATGTCCCATGGATCTTACACACCACCTAATCACTCCTTCACAGCACCTTCTTTTGTACCATATCCTAGTCATCTAAATAGTTCCTACAGTCCCTCGTAAATTGTACCAGTTCATAATGCACATTCAATAAAACCTTTTTGATTGTTTAACTTTTAGTTAGAATAATGAATGACTACGAGGCCCGTGTACTTCAATGCTTCAGCGCTGATACATGATGCCGAGCGGAGCTGGTTTTCGGCGGATGTGACATTGTGTTACTATTGTGTTACTTTGTGTGACTGTCCGAACCAGTGGGTGACCGAAGGTGTGGTAACCGATAGTATCCTACCAAATCTGGAATGTATCCTGAAATGAAAAATAGCTGGGTTTCAAAAATGCGAAAAATGCGGCTGTGCTAATTTGCTTTTGGGATGGTTTAGGATCTGCATTGTGATATATCACCACTATGCATCATAGCTGGTTATGAACTGTTGGAAGTAATGTATTAGACCAACACTATGAATTATTGTAGCGGCGCGAGCGCCAATCCCCAACTCCGCAAGAAGATACTGGGACAAAATATGATTCACAGATACTGCAAGACAACAATGTAGGTCATTTCCAAGACAAAGAAGCCACCAAGAAAAACAATCACTTGAACCTACTCGACCATATAGTAAGTGAAAAACCAAAGACTTCTGTAACCATAAACAAAAGTTAGAGGGTGAAGCATATACAGCACCGTGAAACTGCAGAAAATACAAGGCATTGTAATAAAGAAGATACATTTCAATATCATGAACGGTAGAGTGGGGTGGACAATCCTCAAAATCAAGTACGTGTGCCACAACAAACGGTTTTTTAGTCAAGAAGACGGGCATACTGGTGTTCATGGTTTGATGATGGAGAGAGGATCAAGAGATAATGGACGAGAAGGGGGACAACTTGGGGACAACACTTAGTAGGCAGGTTCTTATACACCCCGCCATGTCTCACTTTGAACAAGCAAGTGAAAACGGTGAGTAAGCAAGCAAGTGTATGTCATGTGGAACACGTAAGCGACAACAATTTTACAGAAAAATGCCCGTTTGCGTTTGACAAAACCCTTCTCCCACTAACATGGGAGTCGGGGATAGACTTTTGATATATCAATATCACTATATGGCCTGGTCAAAGGTTAGATGGCATGACCAGGACAGGGCAAAATTGTAGTGGATTACAAGTGTACTGGCAATAATACTCAAGTTAGAAACTGTGGAGGCTCTCATCAACTTTGCAGCAGCTGGCAGATGTTATAAAATATATCATCTTGATGACAAGCTAGCAAGTACTTGCAATAAGACTATCAAGATTGTACATTTGGCCATTTCCATCCCATGTAGTCCAGGTATTCAAAGCTTTGTAATGTGAAGTACAATTATGATACATAGTATTGTACATATTGCAGATCAGATAAAGCATTCTATAAGTTTATCATTTTCACATCGGTTACCTGATGCAGTAATCAACTGCCACTTGCATTTCCACCATCACTTGCATTGTAGCACAATAACTTTGTCAAATCTCATTACTTAGACACAATTCTGCTTGCTATGTTTCTGCATTGTATAGAGTTACATATGGCAGGTCTCATATCTCAAATCTACCAGTAGGAAAGGTAGTGATGTTGCAGTTTGTAGCTGAAATTTTACTTTTTTGTACATAGCAAACTGAGATTATTTTTTTGGCATACTTGGACTTTGCATATCAATGAAGATGACTCCTGCTGATATCTGACATGTGTTGTTGTTGGCAAAGATCATAGCATTCCTGATCTGCCAGTTCAATACCAGTGAAGGGCTGCATGAAACTTCATAATCAGTGAATTATCAAATCTACTAATAATGTTATGCAGTACAGAGATTAGCCAAAATGTCGACTCTGATGGTGTGAGTGAGGAGCTTTGATCTTTATCAATCACGTACAATCAACCATTATCGTCCCATTATACCATTTTAGGTCTGACTCAAGTGACGGGTAAGCAGTGATAAAGGCCATATTTCTGATGCATTCACCACTCTACAACACATTCTCTGATGGTCTTAAGATTTTAATATATATAGTATTTTATGTATTAGAAAGTATTGGCTAAATGCGATCCAAAGAAAAAAGTGTTGTTGTGTTGTGAGATGTGCTCAAAGTTTTGTCGACGCAAGTGGCGGTTGATTACTGTAGCACTGAATGCTTGTAATCTTGGGCACACACCGTCTCGTTGGTGTTGTACCATTGTACCAACTAGTAGCTGGTATGTGGTGTCTTACCTTAGACATAGACGAGGCTAAACCAGTAATCATTTTCAGATATACTAATGTTGTGTCATCACTGTACCTCATACCACAGGAAATTATTACTTCCCGGCCAACATCACAGGTATAATAAACAGTTCCACATAAATGAAGAATATTTATAAAAACGAGCGAAATGGAATGAGCGAAATGAGCGTAACTCGAGAATACATAGGGTATACTTAAAGAACAATCGAAGAAGTCCAAACGCAAAGAATGTTCAAAAAGAAGGGTATAACGAAGGAGGGGTTGGTTTAAACACCTGGCGTAGTAAAGTCAGGGTAATCAGGCCAGTTGCCCAACTGTGCAGGATCACCTCCGATGCGGACCCAAGCAGAGTGCGATGGCGTCGGACCGTCCAAAATGAAAAGTTGATGCCATCCAGGTGGACATACATATGCATTCGGGGGTGCTGTGATGGTACAGGTCGTCCCAGAGCATGAAAACGCAGGGAAGATAATCCTCCCACCACTCATGACATTTCCGTGCGTGCTAGACGAAGCTATATATCATAATCAGAAACCGATCCATCTATGATAACCAGCCTTGCTTACCCGCCACAAGTGAGACACGCATGGTGCTCGTCGTTCCCTGGAACAAAGTCACCGTAATACTATACTGCCCGCCCAGCTCCCAGTCAGTCTCAGTAATATTAAACTCTGGTTGCATCAGTCCTTGATTGAGGTATGGCGGAATATAAACCTCGATGCGCATCTCCTCTGGGTACACATAGGACCCATTGGGATAGTACGTCTGTGGGTCTGAACCAGACACCAGGACACGCCCATCGGGCAGAAGGGTCGCTTCGGAGTGATACAAGCGCGCTACAATGGTAGTGTTGAGGATGGAGATACGCTGGCCAATCGGCTGCGAAGGGTCGTATAGAATCGCGCCAAGATTAGGATCTGTCGCAAGGCCAAAGCCAGCAACACCTTGTTGAGCGCCATTCATAATCATATACGTACCATCTGTGATCGATGTATTATTAATGTCTAGACTCCTGTCATTCATCATCATATTTACCTGGCAGAGTTGTGATGCAAGGCATCACCCGTTGAGAAGGCTGAAGTTGACACATCTCAGCATCAAACCTTAACTTTCCCAAAATCAAATTGGCTCACCATACGTTCCACAGTCCATGTCGCATTCGATACTTCGGGGGCAATTGAGATGCAGTTGTCCAGTGCAATAGCGGCTCCAATCGTCGAGCCACCACATATGAGAACCTCGATCGGATCGGTGTATGGAGCGTACTGTGGCAAAAGTACCGCAGACCCTTCCATCGGGTACGTCCGGCCTGCGAGAAAGTTGTTCACGGCCCCCGGCATATTTGGTAGCACGGTCACCGTGTCAAAGGTGACAGGGTCAAGAATGCGAGCCTCATTGTAATACCCTTGTTACGTTCTGTAAGAAATAGTGCATCTCACCCATAATGTACGTACCAATGAAGAACCGACCACTAGGCAGCACCATTAGGAATGGGTAGAGGTTGTAGGGGTCTGTCCGTTGAAGATAGTCCAATGTAACGACCGTGTCGCCACCAGGGGGCGCTGGAAGGATCTCGAGGCTGGGCTGCGGAGAAGCATTACTTCCCGACTCTCCGCCAACAACCAAAATACTTCCATTTGGCATCATCATCGCGGTAGGATACCATCGGCCACGCTGAGCACGATAAGTACAATGAGATAAATACCAGTAGTTCAGAGCTTACTTGAAGTGTAAGCTCATTAACATTTTCCTCCCAGTCATTGGTACCATTGACACCAGGGCTCCCATCCGGCGTATATAATCTCACACCAAAAGTCGAGGTAAGCGACCATCCGCCTACATTGATTTGCCTGATTGTTCCAATGTAAGCGTGAGCCTGATATGCCAAGTGAGACGTCAAACCTTCCTCCCAAGTCTGGTAGAATAATACTACCAGAACAAAACACGTCCGTCTGCACATGCATCTCGCGCCAAGCCAGCTGGTAATTGTCCACCAAACTGAGATCCAACTCGTACGCGCCAGTAGAATTATCATATTCCGAGGTACCCCACTTCTCGAGGAAAGTGACTTTGTTGTTGATGCCCACAGTGGCGATGAGAGGGACGACGAGACCGCCTATTAAGAACTGCATAGATTATGAGCGTTTTGTATATTCAAGACAAGATGGGACGCACCTCATAGTAGCCAGTATTCGCGGGGGTGTTCCACGTATTCAACGTCCCGTTCCAATAATAGGTAGACAGCCTGCTTCCTGCTCCACACAGGTGGATTGGGTCTCCTGAGCAAGCCATGTTACACTGTGAATCCGAGACATACGTCCCATCAACCGCCGTGATATCACTGACGTCGCCACAGACTTGTCTCTATCAGCAATCCACAAGAAGGTGTAGCGAATCAATGCGCTTACAACACTGGACTCCGTATTCAAGGCCAGCTACAGGATATCCGAAGGCAGCACACTGGTTCAAGCACGCATCGACAGTATTGTTTGTGTCCCACTCATTTTCATATGGGAATGTCCGAGCCCCAGTGGATGGTTCCCTGTATGGTAACATCAGTATCGCAAGCATAGGCAGTGAAGAATCGCTAACGCCAAACAGCCTTCATATACCCATTGTCCAGGCAAGTTTGTGGTTTGTAGCACAGGAACAGGGAGTAATGTTATATTTCCATTGGAGGAGTAAACAGACAGTAGGTTTGGACCACCGCATGCCTCGCTAGTTCACGTCAAGAACATAAAACGGATCAATTGAAGAAGACACGCACGTCGCATTTCCACCACAGGCCATGTTGCAGTCACTGTCTGCACCCTCCGTAGCGCCATTGATGAGATAATCACCACAGACTAGAGCAAGAGTCAGAAGAGGTGAAGAAGAAGATAGACTACTTACAGCATTGTGTGCTGTACTCTATGGCTGCAATGGTGAAGTTTTGCCCGGCACAGTTCGCGATACAACTCTCCACTGTCATGTTACTGCTGTCAAATTCGTTCCCTAATACGCGCCCATTCACGTTGTCGACGTAGCATCCTCCATACGTCCAGTTTCCAGTTAAGCCAGATGTCACAGGCGAAACAGTGCTGGGATTGGTGGGGTTGACAACAGGGGCAACTGTAATAGCCTGGGTGTAGTTATACATACTGAGTTGGTACGATCCTCCACAATACTCGGACGAATTTCCCGCGCATGTCATATCGCAGCCTGCGTCTGGGGTGGGACCAGAATTGTTCTCGATGGTCATGCCGCAATCTGCAAAGACCTGTCAGCAAAAGGAACGTTTGACCGAAGATGCATGCGCACAGCATTCATCAGCGTATTCCATGCCGGCATAAGGGTATCCGGCATTGTAACACGCGGTGGTACAAGATTCAACAGTAACGCTTCCGGTCACGCCGGTCCCGTATGGCAATGCTCGTGTCGCTGAGTCGCTGGTATAAATCCGGGTTAGTTCAAGATTCGTGCTTGGCATAAGGGGACGCACTTGTAACATCCGAGCAACGACCAGTTGCCAACGCTAGGGACCAGGATGGGCGGAGCGGGAGGCTGGACCCCGCTCCAGAATATATCCAGTCTGTTGCCAGCACCACAGACTTCGCCAGCGTTACCAGTACAGGCCATGTCACAGTCCGATGAACTGACATTGGTAGCACCACTGAAGAAGTAGTTGCCGCAGTCTATGTGAAAGATGCAATGAAGAGCCATATAAATTAGTGTGAGATAACACGTACAACACTCCTGAGCATATTCGACGCCTGCGTAGACATAGGCGTTGGAGCCAGTCGAACAGAAGTTGACGCATGACTCTATGGTCATATTCACAGTGTCTGTGTAGGTAGCTGCAGAAAGCGTTCTTGTACCATCAACACCATCGCTGGACGACGCAGGTCATAACGTTTTCACAATCGTGAAAGAGTGTACTCACGTCCAGCATCCAAGGGCAGTCCAGGTTGTGTCGCGTCGGTGAAGATGGTGAAGATGGTGTGAGGGGAAACGATATGCATAGCCGGCCTGTGGAGAAGAGAGATGAGTGACTCTGTACTGCAGAGAACATAAGCTCGTACTGCTGTGAGCGAGGATATGATCCAAATCAACGAGGTGGTGAGACCAGCCATCTCGCCGTGATCGAAACTTCCTCACAAACGCTGCATTTATACATCCCAGAAGCGCTTTGGGGCTTTCCCTTTCTATCAGATTTTCTGGTAACCTGGATTCTGGAGACAGTTGTGAGGAACTGTCAGGGAGGAAAGGGACATCAAGGTACTTGGTTCAGTCGAGCCGTGTGGCCAGCAGCCAAGCATTCAGGTCGCATCATTCAAGCTGAACTGGCTAGGCCTGTTAATATCAGAGATTACGTATCCCTGAAAAAAAGGAAGGTTATCCATGAGTCGAGAGAAGAAAGAAGTAAATGATCGCTCTGACGGAGTAATGGATGGTTAAACAAATACGAGGCTCTTCGAATTCATCCAAAGTGTTTGCCATGCAGCTCGAATTTGCGAATGCACAGTGTAGACGTGCAGTAGATACCTTTAAGCGAATACAAAGCGTTCCTGCCATACTGACGTCCGGAATTCAGGAAAGATGGGCCTGGACTTGCTGTCAAGTGGACTGTTAATACAAATAAGATCAGAGTACTACCCAACTCACCCGCTATCTCCATGTGATTGCATGTATGTACGTGAGTTGCGAACAGCACATAGACAGGCACACGATCACGGGGTTAGGCGCTCGGGTATGATATACAGGAACGAAAGCCCTTTTTATGGATCGTGCATGAACGTAGCCAGGAATAGTCAAAGACTCACGTTTGACAAGACTGTGATCAGATGTAGGTTGCGTGTAGAGTGGGCCTAGAAACCACTTGATCTGAGTAGAAAACACACACGGACATGAAGTACCTTAGGATCACATCAGATGGAGATGAAATTCGGAAGGATTGACCGCGGTGATGTCGGAATAGTTGTAGGGAAGAGAACTTCGAATCAGAACGATGCCACTAGTGACATTGAGCTGTCCGTAACACTTTCCCTGCAGTAGACAGGGGTAACTTGAAGGTGATGGACACCTATGATCTTGGTCATGAATCATGATGAAGAATGTTAGTCGATGATCGGCTTGAAGCTTGAGCTTGATTGCTCGCGGAGTGCTTAAGTAAGCGGTAAGTTGGAGTCAGCTGAGCAAAAACTTTGATTTTTGGGGGGTGACTCACCTAGAATTATAAATTGGTTGACCTACAATTGAGCCAGGCTAGAGAATCGTTTGAAAGGATTATTCCTCCAAGTTTTAGACTTGACCATTGAAACTATGTAACTGTAAAGGATTAATAGGAAAGACATACGTTTTTGGTGTTGTGGCGGGAAATGGCCAAATAGGCTTTCTGATCACTCTCAACCAACCCCGCCGCAAACCTAAGAACATCTCCGAGCAAGGTATGAACTTTAAAGATTTTGGTTCAATCAACTTCGAATCAACTTCTTACTTTGTCTCCCACTATGCCTTCCACAGACTTCACAAATATTAACAAATGTCTGCAAATCAGCAGATCTCTCCAAATCCCAATCCTACTCCTACAAATCAATCTTCTTCAAGTTCAGCTTGGACAGAGCCTCCTTGGTCAGGTTGGATAGAGACAACTGGCGATGCCTTACTTATACTAGAAGCCGCTCGTCGTGGTTTAATACCAAGAGTAACTAGGCGCCTAGTCGATTCAGAGCGCAAGATGATAACCTCTGGCTCAGTCTTTGTCTTCGACGAGGACGAAAGCGGTATTAAGCGCTGGACCGACGGTTTCTTCTGGAGTCCAAGTCGCATCTTAGGCAACTTTCTTCTTTATCGTGAAACCGACAAGCGTGGTGCAGGTCATCGAGGCGTTCGCTCAGACCCTGCCGAAATGAACGAACATTCTCAGTACAACGTGGATGGCGTTCGCCTCGAGGGTCAAACTTTGAGTCGTCCTAAAGGCGAGTCCAGCTCCCTGGGCATCGACAAACACAGGGAACGTGTCCTCGTCGGCAGTCTCACTAATAGCTACAAATTCAAATCTGACGGCCTCATGAAGAAGGTCTGTTCTTCCCCCTCCTCCTCCTATACTCCTTTTCTCACGGTTTCATTCCTATCAGACCTTTTCGTTGACAATCGGTGGTGTATCACAGCATCTCATATCTTACTATAAGGTCGAGGATGTAGAGCAAGGGCGTTTACGTTCCCCTTCATCACTCCCCGAGCTGGCATCTTTGGATATCAGTCCAGAATACCTCGACAAAACTCACTTCCGTAACCCTCCTAAAGTGGAGATTGGTGTAGATGGTGTCCCTCGTTACCGTGGAGAGGCAGATGATATCGAATCCACCCCTTCCATGATCACTGCTCCCCTCTCGTCTGGGCTTCCTCTTCTTACCGACGGTCGCATCACTGATGGGAAACGAGGGGGGCGCTACAACCCTTACACCACCGGCAGTGGCAAACGCTCACGTAAAACTAAGAGTTCTCAGCCAGAGTCCACATCTCCGACGGACCAGCACGCACCCTCTTTGCCATCCCCATCGACTCCTACTGCATCACAAGCTCCGCCACCCCCTACATACCCTGACCAAGCAGTCTCGAGTCTCCCTCCCCAGCCTCACTATTCTGCGTACCCAACGCCTTCTTACTACGGCGTTCCAGGGTATTCCACTTCCCACTCCAGTTCTCATTCCACTTCCCATTCCACTACCCATCCTCCAGTGTACTCGAGTTCGTCGTACCCTACACCGTCCCCGACAACTCCTCACCAACCATCCCCAGCTCCATCTCAACCATACCCATACCCTGGGTACGGCGGTGCACCGGCCAACGCTGACACGCAGCAGACTTTGATTCCTCACCACCCACCTGCTTCGGTGCCCCAAAACAACTACTATCAGTACTATCCACCGCCGGCCTCACAACCTCCATACGGTAGCTACCCTCCAAACAACACTTGGCCGGCACCAACGTACGCCGGCTACTCTTCCTCAACATCTGGCTCCTCCAATGCGCCCCCGCTTTCCGCCAGTATAACTGAGCTACCCGATAAACCCTCGGAAGGCCGCGTGGCGCCTGAGGCCGGTTCCAATAGCCCTGCATGAGACTCTTTCGGTTGCCAGGTTGTATTCTTTACGTGCCCCGTCTTTCTCCTGTCACTCCAGTCTTCTTTCATTGTGTTATCATACTCGGCTGAGTATTTTGTCTCCATAGCTCCCTTTCTTTTTCTCAGTTTTCCATTTCTGCTCTGCTTCATTTTCTTTTCCCTCTTCGTTCACTTGTTTTCGGGGATTGATTATAACTAGTATTCCATATCGGCCCTTGGCTTGTCTATATGTACGACTGCAAGCGTGTCCGTGGTTAGTTTTAGCGTTAGCGTGACTCTGGTCGATATGGCCCTTTTACCTATGCGCTCTCTTTCATATTATAATCCTCATGCTGGCGTTCGGCTTCAGTTGATAAGTACTGTAATACCTACTTACCTTGTGCTGTGGGTTACATATGGAATACAGCATGCTTACCAGTATCCCTGATCGGCGCGTAAGGCGTCTGGCCCCGACATCCGAGTCCGACAAAGTTCGTATTGATGAAATTCATTATCGATGGATATAACATATCCTGATCTTCAATTTCGAATACCATGGCGTCATCCCGACGGATTTTCTTCCGGTCGCGCGATTCGAGGGCTGTACGACAACAATTTCCGTACTAAATTGCACGCAAGTTCAAGCTGCCAACGAATCCCTACCGTAGCAGACCGTAGCCCGCTTTGTGGGAGTCTATGATGGTTGTCAAGCACTTCTGGTTGGTGAGAATAGTAGAATGTATTGCATGTATATAGATGTGACAGGGATATCATACAGACACGTATACAGCCAGCGCAATCCAGAAATAAATCGATTATTCAACGTCAATGGACACACACAAACACAAATCGGTCATGCAACGGACAAACGCAAACCAAAACATAGACAAATGTCACGTATCATGCACCTGCAAATGGAAGATCGCCCTCCACTGCAGACCGGGGACCAAATTCTTCATCGTCCTGAAAGATAAAGCGTGAACCAAATCATTAGGAGTGAGCAAAACCCGACGTACTTCTTCCCACGTTGGATCTTCCATTCCATCTTCATCAAGAGGCTGCCATGGTGTCGCACAGTCAGACCACCTGGGTGAATGTCAGGATCGGTCTCATAAGTTGAAATCAATAACTTACAAATCGTCTTCTGTCTCCTCTGACTCTTCCCCGCGGAAAAGTCGGGCTAGCAAAGAATTTTGTCTGTGCTTCAGGGTGTACAGTGGCGTGTAGCGGTACTGCCCAGCCTTGTCAACTGCTTTTCGGAGGAATGCTGCTTGAGCATCAGTCCACCAATCCACGGAGGCTGATCCGCCGGCAGTTACGCCTGCCGCAGCTGCAATCGGTACACTAGCAGTTAGCGCCAGTGCTATCCTCTCTCCGGCTGTGTCAGACCGTCAGTATAGTGCCGCCGATGAAGCACAAGACAAGTAGACGCACACTTGTTAGACAAATAGATATAATATCCTGGGCACTTGAATGTGCTGGTGACGAGATACTTGTCATGCAGCTCTATTGCCTTGTGGACAAGTGTCAGCACCTTGCCCCGTGGAATATATTCCTGCTGAGGCTTGTGCATTACGAGGACAGCACCTCGCTTGCCTTCTTGAAACTGAAATTCGGCCTTGACGGAAGCAGAGGCCAGGTTGAGAAGGGAGCTGATCGATTGGTGCATGATGAATGATAGCACATAAAGGAAGAAGTGCGTACGCTCTCACACTTCTGGCTTCGCCGAGAAATCCCCTTGTTTGACACCCGAAGAGGACATAATCATGTTGTCGTCGAGTCCGCCCTTCTGTGGCTGACATGATGAATCAGATAAATTGATCTTCAACCCTTGCTTGTCCAGTGACGTCTGGAATGTTTTCTCGTAGATATTCCCTTCCACATCGAGCTCTCCAGTTTCATTGTCGATCTTCCCATAGTCCCCCACCTACGAGCCTCGACTGTGAGGCCAAATCTGCGCAGCAATTACTAGAGCACTTATACTGACCTTGATCTCAATTGGCGGGTCCCAATTAGCCCACTTAGACGAGGCCTGACGAATGAGATCGATGAACTTGCGAGAGGCTGCAACGTCTGGCATTGCTGCAGCTTGGACAAAGAAAAGAAGAAGGAGCGGAAGAGTCGTTTAGCGCCCAAGAGCCTGTAGGGCAGGGCATTTATAAGGTTTCTTCGGCGACAAGTTACCAGGTACTGCCTCGCAGCGACCGCATGTAATGCTTCGTCACTCTTCAAGTGATATTTTCAATCCTGTAATCTTCACCAAAGCACCAACGGTCACTCCTCGTATTGCGATCACTACGATCGCGCGCAGACGTTGTCGTTTGGCTATCGCATGTTTACTCAGTGGCATAGTATGGGAGGCCGGCCGGCTCTAGCTGGCCCGTTGCCTAGTATCCCTGGATGAGCCTGGGAAATTTAAACACCGCCTCTAGTTCTGCCCCCAGCCTGTGCTGACAGACCAACAATATTATACGGATGAAGACTAGGGGTTCGCATTGCGAACTGACCTTGCAAGCAATTGCAGGCCAGTACTTGCTTTGAAATTGCTATAGTTTGGGTTTCTGGCTAATTTTAGATCTAGGTTACATTGTTTTCTACGATATTCTTTATCTCACATAATGATTACACAGCATCGATATCATGAGGATGTTCATATATCAGGTGACTCTCCAAATTCAAACACTGACCTATTGCTGCGTCAGATGCATCAATATTCCCGTCACCAGCGTCGTTTTTGCAGGCTCGTTCGATCACATCTGCAGCTGCAACGCCTGGCAGCTAGATTGCCTTGTCACTTGCGAGCCATGAGGAGCTTTTGGGCATCATAACTGCTGTTTTGACCAGCCCATAACAAGAATGCAGTGCACTTAGTTCTGGATATGCTCCCGGGTGCCCTGCCCCACATCTGGAATGCTCGACCAGCACGTTCGTTGTACCGATGGTTTTTCCCTCCTTCATTCCCTGTCTCTTTCTCCCTCACTATTCTAGACTGCTGTTCAAGCACGTAGTCTCACACCTGAATGTCTAGCTAACGATCATGTGGATAACATAGCCTCTTCGGCGCAACATAGCGGGGTTCTTCCCTCTGCACCGCTTGCAACATTTGCTATGGACGACTATACCGTCTTTGCGCCTGGCTGTGGGTTCATCGAGTGAAATTCGTCTTCTTTCGTTATCTCGCGGCTTGAGGATGCTTATACGTCGAACGACTCTTTCCACCTGGCCCAAGCCTGGACTCTCGCACTGTACGACCGTTATCTCCTACCTGACTTCCCATACACATGCGTGTCTAGTTCATTCTCTATCGCCGTACATCTATATGCCCGATCATTACAACTTAACACCGCGTAGGTGCGGCATCGTCGTTTTCGCGATACCCCGCCTTGTGTCATTTTGATTGTGATGCGTCTGAGAGCACGCACCGCATCTTTGCCCCCTGCCCGACCTTCTTGACTACCTGTCGTGCACATAGCGTGCAACTCTTTGACGAGATCTCGCTCCTTGCGGGAAAAATTGCAGATCATATCAGAGGGGTTTTCGATGGGACCGCGCTGCGCTTGTTTTCTGACGATGCGGGGCTGTGACCACAATATCAAACGCGTTTTTAGGTGGATGTATTACCCCCACCGTCAAACATCTCGGGCAACACTGCATCATTAGGCAATGTGGGTGCCTCATCCCCACAGCCTGCTAGTACGACGATGGAGATTATTGTCACGATTGGCACAGGCGTGGCATGTGTGTGGCATTTGGCTCGCAGGTCATATTTTGGGAGAATACAAACAACGTGTCCGTGCACTTAACGCCAATCCTTCCTCCACGTTCCTCACTCCATAGTTACTTGTATCTTTTGCCCGATAATTTGGGAGGTTGGCTTTGATTCCTTATGTGCTTAGTTCGTAGTTGAGCCATCGAGGTACTTAGGCACCTGAGCTTACATATGTGACGTAGCCAGCTTCCAAGCTTTCATTATAAGAGGAAATCGCACTGGGCGATAGGCGGCCTCCGGGAGTTCGAACGTTGAACGTTGAAGTATTAAGTAGTAGAAGTTCTCATTTGTAGTATATGTATGATTCATTTAATTTCACAGCGCCAGAGGCTGGCGCCGCTAGTTTGCCCCGATAATCAAAGTTTCTTCATATGCGACCGCAGCAACTGGTTCAGCCTGCTTGACGCAGACCGCACTGGCAATACTGCAGCAACGTGAAGGTGTTCTCGACCTTCAAAACTTCAAGCTTCAAGTTTCAATCATCTTTTTTCATCGTAAAGCGGCGCAATGATTGTGACCAACAAACTAAACATGACATCGGTGTAGTCAAACTGCTAATAGTACAAGATCATTCAACTCGTAATACCGTGACGTGATCGTAAAAAAGTGTATGCATAAATCTTTTCCTAACACCTATAGTATCAAGGTACTCTTTTCGACAAAGGAAGTTTGAATAACTACCGTATGCCATCACTCTGGCCCGGGCATGCGAGTAGCTAGACCGAGGTTCTTATTGACCCAGATGTGTTTGCCCACTTTGACATCCTTGCTCTCCTCAAAACGGGTCCCCCCGGGAAATACGAGGGCGTGTGAGGACCCGCCAAAGTGGAACATTCCAAGTTCCGTCCCCGGCTTCACCTCATCGCCTTTCTTCACTCTCACCTGACAAGTCGACACCTCTGCCATCCCTACGGCTATGAAGCACATCATTGGGCCGACGTTGCTGTCTTCCGGCTTGATGTAAATCAGCACGCGAGTGGCCTCGATGGTGAGGAAGGGCTGGGAGCGAATCAATGCACCACGAGGGTCAGCCGGGTCCTCAGGTTTCCCAGCATCTGGAAGCACGGCATAGTATGTTCCTTCAACCACGACAATATCCGCAATTGTGCCCTTGATGGGGCTGTGCCAGCGGTGAAAGTCGGAGGGACTGAGGAATGCTTGATAGACAGTCCCGCCCTCGAACAACTTGGCATACTTGTCGTCGCGGTTGAACATGTCGTAAAGGGAGTATGACTGGCCTTTGAGCCAGAACTGATCATGTTTTTCCACGTTCCTAGCAATGCGTAGGACGGTGGACTCGCAGGCGTTATAGATGGGAGTCGGCTTTGCAGCAGTACGGAGTTCGCCTGGTGGTAATATAATAGATGGGGGTATGATGGGGCGCACACCATCCTTGAGCGCTCTAGTGAAGAAGGCATCCCAGGTTGTAAACCCACGATCATCAGCTGCCTCGTCAGGACACTTGTAGGTCTGATTGAAGCTAAGTGGCTTCAGATTCTCCTCAAGAGTCTTGATTCCAGCCGCACTAAACCAGCCTTCGGCAGATGTATTAAGCGTTGAATTCGACCCAGGTTGCATGAGGAGTTTTCCCCAGTTCTCCAACAAGGCTTTGAGCGCACTGTTGAATTCCGTCATGCGGAACAGGTCATAGGCCGCAGCTGTGTTGCTGAGCACATCGAAAATGAGATACATAGGCACCCCGACAGGCTCGCTGGCAATTACATCGCCATTCGGGTTTTTTACCACCACATACTTGGGCGCTGTCACGATGATACAGTCGAGCGCGTCCAACAAACTTTTGAGGTCCTTCACCTGTGCAAGAGAATGAGTCTTTGTCAAAGGCTTACTGGCTACTACCTCATACCTTGCTCCGCTTATGGACTTGTCGGAATACTTGATCGAACAGAGACATCATGACGGGATTCCCTCGGATCGCTTCCTCGAAAGCTGCAACAGCAGGTTGACGATTGGTAGAATCATGCTGCTTAGCGAGATCAAAGAGATCCTCGAAGAATTTATCGTAGATGTCAAGACGCTCTGGAAGCCACCCGCCATAGCTGCAAGATACAGTAGTAGTCATTGTACTGGGGGGTACTGTTAGCCCTGATATCGAATAGGAAGATTTTGGACTCACAAGAGAGGATACAATTTCGAGATGGGGTAGCAGGAGCGATTTGGGGGTCCTTATATATGCGAGACAATGGGCCTACATCCGAATGTAGTTTCGATGCCATACGTGTACATGGCATTAAGTTCCAATGATACTCGTCCAGCTATGCCAGGAAAATTTCTAGAGGTCACCAGCACGCAACAGAAACTGGATGGGAGTACAAACGATTAGCATGCATCCACTAAACATGGTTAGCTCGTGAACGTGTTTAATCGATAGGCTCGGACCGTCATCCCTCACCTGGGGTAGCATCCACGAGAGTCTACATTTGTGAGCGGGGATCTACAAAATCTGGAACACGACTTCTGTCGAGTCTAACTTGTCCCGAGTGCTGTCTCTATTAGTCCAAGGTCCTCAGGCAGCACATCATGATAAGGAATGGAACTTAACCGACGCGCAAATGGATCACCACAAGGAGACCGAAGCTGGATGCCAGTGGTATCATGGGGTGTCCTGTAGGCAAGATACCGATCAACACTCATTCGATCTTCACGAAGAAGTTCATGACAGGCAAAGTGGAAAATAGGGCACATGTTCTAAGGGGCCATCTGCAACTTCTATTCATTCAGTACACCACCCCGGCGCCTGTCATGACCCATACAGTAGCACCCTGAGACTCACCGTCCAGAACCAGAAGTCCCATTAATCTCCAATATCATAATGCTTTTCTAGATACTACCGATGCACTGGATTGTCCTCGATAGGCTGCGTCTTGAAATTCTTCATTGACGCCCAGCTTCAAGGCTTCCTGTAAAGCATCCTGGCACCCCACTATCATGGCCATCGATATCCAACTGCAGGCCGTTCTTTAGACGGAACCCTGTTTTTTAGGTTCATTCCTTTCCGCAGCTTGTACGTTCGAATCATAGTCTAGTCCTTGGTAGCCAGTTGAACATCAATCACTGGACCTGACTTACATAGAGTTTCGTGTTTCATGTTCTTATGCGCTTAGATATGGGAGTCGTCGAACTCCCACCCGCCGTTGTTGGAAGGCACTTCCGTGCATCGAATCACTTTTGCAGCCAGGTCCTGCGCGGCCATTTCATGATTCGCAAATAAGAGGTCGAACTTCGTCCCTGAAGAATGGAAGTTCTAGAGAACATCGACTGCATGTTCAGTATACCGTGACCCAATTCGCATGTACTAGTATGCTGATGAGGACCGTTAACAGGATAAGCTTAATCGCCATTTGGATGTCTGCTGATGAGGACCGTCTGGATGTGGTCCAGGTTGTCGGTCAAGTACTTCTCATCTGCAGAAAATACTTCCACGAAGCATGGTCACGCGTGAGTTGAGTTGCCAGTGTAATGGTCGCAGCTGCCGTGCAGCCGGGTAAGTTGTTGACTATACCTAGGAGAGCCTAGGAGATACCCAGACGACGATATCGATTCGTGTCATAGTTTGGACCAGAGCGCTAGTAAATTGCAAATATACGAGCCGCCGTTCGAACGTTCATATGCAAAGCGGGAGTACTAGTGATCAAGTTTAAGCGCTAGCGCTCAGCTTCAACTAAGCATCCAATATAGTATTTATTTGGTCAAACCCCCGACCACTGCTTGACAGAGATTTATTCCGACCTGTCACGTACCCTTGGTACTACTACGTACATAGTAGACTGGTCTGTTAGACCCGGTTTCGTTGGACTCATTGGAGGACGAAACCCATCTCTGATATCTAAGACCCAGTGCCTCTCCTTAGGGCAACTCCTCAAGAGGTACAACAATACCCTCGCAAGCCATCCCACGGACTCGTCCATTCTCGTTGGCCCAGGGTAGCCTCTGCCGGTCCGTGACTAGAGGCCGAGCCCCCAGCATGTTATACAGGCTTCTCCGTCATAGGCATCCTCTCCCTCAACTCCTTAAGAGGTACAACAGTACCCTCGCAAGCCACCCCCACGGACTCATCCGTTATCATCGGGAGGGTTGGCCCCGCCTGCCTTAGAGGCCTCGCTGACAGTCCCCAGCACGTTATGGTAACCAAGCTTCTCCCACCGTCGTCGGTATAGTGACCGTATCGTCCCATCATTTGTGTCACTACTTATGTTATGTTATTTAATCATTTCATGCCCATGTTTGATGAGATACCCATAGATTCAAATTTCCAATCATCCGATGCATGGAAAACATATTAGAGTCTGGCAGTGTGATTATCTATATTCCTGCGCAAGATTCTTAGTGTTCTAGAGGATATTCTGGACGGGACAAAAGCAAGCTATGCAGCTGCTATACTGGTATTAACATAACAAATTACAAAACATAATTGCTGCTGTATCAGTGGCAAGCTGATGGGTATAAATGTTCCCGCTCACCGTGACTAAAGTGACCAAGTAAATCCGATGCAGGAAAGCTATCTCAAGTGTTAAAATCAATCTCTACGCGAACCTCACTGGATCCGTAAATATCTGGAGATAGGAAACCACCAGGGTAGCGGGAGTGACGGGAATCGTGCTGGTACAAGGCGTCGTGGGGGTGGAGAAAGCTGCGGTCAAAAATTGGAGTTACTTCGCGCTGATTCAGGACCTCGTAAGTCGGACGGACATAGGAACGGTGGTCGTGTGGGTGCAGAGGGTCACGAGAATTACCATGGGATGGATGACGAGTGTCATGCTGAACATCATCCCGAGGGTTGCGCCGGACAGCATCACAAAGGTCATGGTGAGGCTCACGAGGGTTACGGATGGGCGATGCCGTCGGTCACCACGACTTGGTGGATCAAACCACTCAGTCTGTCAATGGATCAACAATGATCTTGGTCAGGCGTGAGCCTGTTGTCAGATATTGAATGGACACATTCACCCAGGGCCTGACAACAGAACCGCGATTGCTCCGGTGAACAAGGTGCGAGGTCAATAGAGGATGAATACACTCACAAGCTGTTTGATGCCGTGCAATGTGATTGATGGCTGGGAGTGGCAGGGGGTACTAGCCAAACAAATGCCATTTTCGTCGAGCTGATCACTAAACGTTGTTGGCCTGATTACTCCCGCTTTCCATAAGTTCAGTTGAAAGATTAGAATCCATACGTACCTGACCGTAAGAAAGAGCATGCAGGTGATCGAGTCCCTGGGACATCACCGCATGCTAAGAATCAACCAAACCTGTACCGATAATACAAACATCTACCTATTGAATCTTAGTGATGCAGCCCCAGAACCTTCAAGTTCCGTGAGATTCTCGAGATCGATATGGAGTTCATCATACTTTGATGATATGCAACAGTAGTAAGGAGGTAACAGACGCGGGTGGAGCTCATATGATGGTTCCGGACATAATACGATTAATCATGTTATTGTCGACTGCGCCCTTTCGAATGAGGCCGACACGATCACTGGCATAGATGAGACCTTCAAGCCTTGCTCGTGTAATGAAGTTTGGAACTTTTCATCGTAGATATTCCTTTCCACATCAAGCCTCCCAGTTTCCATATCGATCGTCCCATAATCCCCCACCTATGTATGGGCTTTGGAGACAAAATCGGTCAACTACCAGGGCACGGCCAAGTACTGCCGGGGCCTGATTGATCATAGTAGTACCCGGCGGCAAAAGCCCAGCTTCCCATTTTAGGTCTATTGGGGGTTACGCTTTTCCATCATCCACGACAACGGGCATGGTTTGATATCATTGGTATGTCCATTACTGTTTGTTCACCCAGATACAAATACAACCTGTTGCTTTTGTTTTCAAACATATGTAAGGACAAATTTAATTTGATCCCGCGGAAGCAATTCCTGAACTCCACATGCAGTCCGGATCGTCCAAGCGCCTCGAGCGCTCGGCAGTCTCCTATCTGCGGGTGTTGTTCGCTTGTCTCCCTATCGATCATGTACTCCTTTTGCAATTGTATTCCACCTCTACTAATACCTGTCTTCTGAGCTCCACATGCGATTGTTCATTTATTTCCTAACTACACCCTTGTTCTTTTACCAGCACGGCTTCGGCGTGCTCTTTTCATGGCGTTGTGGGTATCCAAAACGCTACTCTTTATGCTGTGGGGTATGTGCAATACAACGAAACATGTCGGTCGAAAACGGATTGCGCGAGTCCGCATCACTACTCTTCGTAGATACGTCGAGGCTCACTGGCAAATACCTCATACCGGACAGATATATTGCTTGCCTCGCATCACCTTCAAGCTGGATCGTAATTCGCAAACAGTTTCCCCTGTGACCTGCTTATGAGACGACATTCAAATGTCAAGGCTGACGTTAGAGAAAGCCGTGCTTGATCTGCGCCCAGTTTCGTTCGCACCGGACAGCTACTAGTATGCACCTCACTTTCAAGAGTGCGATATCGGCGGGGCCAATGATTCGAATGATGTTAGAAGAGGAAAAGGCAACGGCAAACGTAGTGTACTAACATCACTTATAATTCACGGTAGAAAACGTCCGAAGGTGAACGGGGCGCTTGTATTTGTATAAGATCTTACAAGTCTGCACCATCATGAGCGGGCCCGCACCTGGAAGAAAAATATACAGACAATTACCATGACTCCGAGTCATCTTCATCACACGAGCTACGTGTTTTGTAAAAAGACGATACTAGTACTGCACCAGAGTCCGGATGAAATACAGCTCATGGCTGATGACGACCAGCGTCATCGCTGGCATTAAGTTTCAACTTGAAAGTTTCGTCAACCTTTGACGACATACAGACTGAGAGTATCTTACCCTTACCGCGAAATACCAATACACGACAATTGCAAGATGCAACATGATAACCCTGAGCGTGTTGTTCCGCTTACATATAATGAACGGGAATTGTCAGATGGAACCATACCCGTCAAGCGAAGACCATCTCAGTCAGGCTGAAAAAGATCGCGATCATATATGTAAGCGGACACTAGTGGTGTAGCATGCGGTGACTCGGAGGTGTGGACCATTAGGCGCTCAAGGTTGGAATGGCTTGTGGAAATTAGGCACAAGCCAATTGGCTCTAGAATGTTGGCGAACGGGGGTGACAAAAAGGGAAGGAAGTTCCCGTTGTGCAAAAGCAAGCCTGAATATTCAGATCCTACAAAAATCTCCCTACTTCGTAGAGTCGGGGATGTAGCCTCGCTTGCGGCATTGTCGAAATGGAAAACGGCCCTACTCCGCAAATCGGTGGGCGGAGAAGTATTCATCGAACTGAAAGGTAGTTTATGGGTCAGGGTTAAAAGGAGTGGCGAACAAAGCCCGCGGGCACGATACCCTCGTTTCCATCCTCATCAGGAGGATTCCATGGCGGGAGACAGTCAATCCATCTGGGCGGTTGTCAGATGATGAATTCTTAGACAGAAATCAGCAACGCACTTCTATTTTTCTGTCGGTTGTTCTGAACCCGGAAAAGTTGGTGTTCAAACCAGTTTAGCCTGCTTGAGGGTGTAAAGAGGCGTGTCAGGTGGTTGCTGTGGAACATGTTCAAGTTCCAAAACAATGGGAATGGAAAAGAGAATGAGAGGTAGATCTTGGAGACGAATTACGAATTACTTCAAGTTCAGCGAAAGAAAACCAGAGGTGGGGAACAGATGAGGGATGTAGGGAGTATAATGCCATGGAGAATCTGTCTTTAGGTGCTAGAAGCCCTCCGGAGGTTCGTCAAACAGTTAAGTTATAATGCCGGCAGGTGGAACGGTGGAAGGACAGGATATTTGGGGAGAGTAACTGGGGGACATTGGCTCCAGCGAAATGGAAATGATCACAATCCAAAGAAATCAATACATGAAATCGACCAAACTACAAACAGACCATAGGTAGGAACGATACACATTCTAGCCTCATCACGGCGTATTATGCAAATGGGAGACTGCCCTCTACCGCAGATCGGGGAGAAAATTCTTCATCGCTCTGAAAGATAAATCATTAACCAAAACATTAGAAGGAGTGAGCAGAACCTGACGTACTTCCTCCCAAACTTGTTCTTCGGTTCCATCTTCATCAAGAGGCTGCCACGGTGGCGCACAGTCAAGCCACCTGGGTGAATGTCAGGATCGGTCTCATAAGTGGAAATCAATAACTTACAAATCGTCTTCTGTTTCCTCTGACTCTTCCCCGCGGAAAAGTCGGGCTAGCAAAGAATTTTGTCTGTGCTTCAGGGTGTACAGTGGCGTGTAGCGGTACTGCCCAGCCTTGTCAACTGCTTTTCGGAGGAATGCTGCTTGAGCATCAGTCCACCAATCCAAAGAATCTCTAAGTGACAACGAGATCCTCTCTCCAGCTGTGGCAGACCATCAGTTACCATCCACGAAGAATCGCAGACCAAGTAAACGAACACTTGTTAGACAAGCAGAGATAATACCCTTGGCACGTGAGCGTGCTGTCGACGAGGTATGCATCCTTCAGCTGGTTCGCCTTGTGGATAATACTTAGTACCCTGCCCTGGGGAATATGTTGCTGCTGGGGTTTGTGCATCACGAGAAGGGCGCCTCGCTTGCCCTCCTGGAATTGGAACTCGGCCTTTGCAGAGGTGAAGGGGCTGATTAATTAGAGTGTTTACATAATAGTGAGCAGGCAAGGATTGTAAGTAAACATACTCTTCTGGCTCGAGCGAAAAATCTCCTTCTTGGGTAACCGTTGAGGACATGACTATGTCTTCCTCGACTGCGCCCCTTATAGGTTGACACGATGTATCTGAGAGATCGATCGTGAAACCCTGCTGGTTCAATGACTCTTGAAATGCTGCATCATAGATACTCCCTTGAGCTTCAAGATCTCCACTTTGACGATTGATCATCCCGTAGTCCCCGACCTAAGGCCTTGGAGGTGAGGCAAACTTGGCGTAGCATTCACTACAGCTTGAACTGACCTTGATCTCAATCGCCGGGTCCCAGTTAGCCCACTTGGATGACGTCTGACGAATAAGATCGGTAAACTTGCGGGCTCGCATATCATCGGTCTGAAAAGTGATTTATGGGATAAGATCAGTAGGGGGGTCGAGTGACACCTGGCATACCTCCTCGTGCAGTTCATTTCCGTCCTCATCAAGAATTTTCCATGGAGGGATACATTCAAGCCCCCTGAACGGATGTCAGAGCAGATCATGAGTTTGACAAGCGGGAATCAGTAACGCACAGGTTATCTTCTGTCAGCTGTTCCTCTGTCCCGCGCATTGATGGTTGAGGTCTGCACTTGAGGGTGTAGATAGGTGTGTAGCAGTTTTGTCCAGCCTTGTCAAATGCTTGTCGGAAGAATCCTGCTTCAGCATCTGTCCACCAGTCTACGGAAGCTTCTTCGTTAGCAGCCACGCCTGTCAGACTAGCAGTAAGCGCCAACGATATCCGCTCTTCGGCTGCGTCAGGTCATCAGTATACTGTTCACCAATGAAGTACAGGAAACGCACATTTGTTAGACAAGTAGAAATAATACGCCGGACACTTTAATATACTGTCAACTAGATATTTATCCTTCAGCTGGTTCGCCTCGTGGATAATACCTATAACTCCGCCCTGAGGGATAAAGTCCCGTTGAGGCTTGTGCATCACAAGGGCGGCGCCACGTTTGCCCTCCTGAAACTGGAACTCTGCCTTGACGGAAGCAGAGTCCAAATCAAGGGGAGAGCTATTCGATTAGAGCGATTTGAATAATAGCATGCAAACAAGAAGTGTGTGCGCCCTTACGCTTCCGGGTTCAGCGAAAAGTCTCCCTTTTTGACACCCATGGAGAACATGGTAGTATCTTCTTCGACTACGCCCGAATTTGTAGGTTGACATGATGGATCAGATAAATTGATCATCAAGCCTTGCTGGTTCAATGCCTCTTGGAATGCCGCATCGTAGATGTTCCCTTCCACTTCAAGCCGTCCACTTTCGCTGTTGATGGTTCCGTAGTCCCCGACCTACAGGCCATAAAGATGAGGCAAACTCGACGGAGCATTTGCTACAGCGCTTAGACCGACCTTGATCTCGATCGCCGGGTTCCAATTAGCCCACTTGAATGATGTTTGGTGAATAAGATCGATGAACTTGCGAGCCCGCATATCGTCGGTCTGAAAAGCGATTTAAGTACCGAGATCAATAGGAGAAGTGATCAAGAGTTGGCATACCTCCATGTGGAGTTCATTTCCGTCTTCATCAAGAGGGTCCCATGGTGGGCTACAGTCAAGCCACCTGAGCAGATATCAGAACAGCTGACGAGCCTTGTGAGCAGGAATTAGCGACGTACATCCCATCTTTTTCTTCTGCCCCGGGGTATTTTCGCCGGAACCATTTGGTTCCTCTGTGCTTCAGGCTGTAGAGAGGGGTGTAGCAGAAGTGTCCATCATTGTTCATCGCTTGTCGGAAAATCGCAGGTTGAGGATCCGCCCTCCAAGGCACGGAAGTTCTTGCAAGCGCCAGTGCTATCCTCTCTCCGGCTGTGTCGGACCGTCAGTATAGTGCCGCCGATGAAGCACAAGACAAGTAGACGCACACTTGTTAGACAAATAGATATAATATCCTGGGCACTTGAATGTGCTGGTGACGAGATACTTGCCATGCAGCTCTATTGCCTTGTGGACAAGTGTCAGCACCTTGCCCCGTGGAATATATTCCTGCTGAGGCTTGTGCATTACGAGGACAGCACCTCGCTTGCCTTCTTGAAACTGAAATTCGGCCTTGACGGAAGCAGAGGCCAGGTTGAGAAGGGAGCTGATCGATTGGTGCATGATGAATGATAGCACATAAAGGAAGAAGTGCGTACGCTCTCACACTTCTGGCTTCGCCGAGAAATCCCCTTGTTTGACACCCGAAGAGGACATAATCATGTTGTCGTCGAGTCCGCCCTTCTGTGGCTGACATGATGAAGCAGATAAATTGATCTTCAAGCCTTGCTTGTCCAGTAACGTCTGGAATGTTTTCTCGTAGATATTCCCTTCCACATCGAGCTTTCCAGTTTTATTGTCGATCTTCCCATAGTCCCCCACCTATGAGCCTCGACTGTGAGGCCAAATCTGCGCAGCAATTACTAGAGCACTTATACTGACCTTGATCTCAATTGGCGGGTCCCAATTAGCCCACTTCGACGAGGCCTGACGAATGAGATCGATGAACTTGCGAGAGGCTGCAACGTCTGGCATTTCTGGAACTTAGACAAAGAAAAGAATAAGGAGCGGAAGAGTTGTTTAGCGCACAAGAGGCTGTAGGGCAGGCCTGACGAATGAGATCGATGAACTTGCGAGAGGCTGCGATGTCTCGCAATAATGCTGAGGCAGAAGTCGGGCGAGGGATAATGTGTGTGCAGGTCCGCCGCTCCACGGTTCAGCTTCAGGCTAGTCTCTCCTAGGCAGCAAAATAAATTAGTCGTGCTTTGTGTATTATGTATACTTCGAATGGCGATTAGCGCCGCCTCGTGGGATCCATCGTGCATGCCTCAACGTAGGTACTTGTCTGCGGTTCGTTGGTTCCCCTCATATTTGATCCCAAACAGAATTGGCACACAGACAATAACGAACTATGGCTTCCGAATTCCCCGCAATGCGAACCCCCAAGGATGTTTCACTCCCGGCGCAATCCAAAGGACCAAACCCGAAGTACATATTTGAGGGACATGAAGAGACTGTTTCTAATTTCATCTTCTTGCACGACAACGTCCACATCGTGAGTGGTTCGCTGGACTGCACGATGCAGAAGTGGGACTGCAACACAGGGCTTCTTGTTGGGGAACCATGGAAAGGCGAAAACCAATACATAGACGCACTGTCGCTTTCACCAGACGGCAAGGCAATTGCGTGCGGGAGGGAGGATGGAAGTATTCAGCAGTGGAACCTGGAGGGAGAGATCACAGGCGTCTGGACGGGTCATAGCGACTGGGTCCGGTCACTTTCATGGTCTCCCAACGGAGATCATCTTGCCAGCGGATCGAATGATGGAATAATCCTCATTCGACAAGCAGAAAGCGGGGACATCGAGGTGGGCCCGATAGAAACGAAGCAGGGCAGAGTGTTCACTCTTGCATATTCACCTTCTGGCGACAGAGTTGCTTCAGGCGGGGACAATACAATTTGTATTTGGGATGCCAAGACCGGTTTGCTTGTTGCCGGCCCCATCGAAGAACTTGGGGCCTATGTGACATCAGTCGTGTGGTCGTCGGACAACAGCAAATTATATGCGGCCTCCGACAAATTCGCACGTGTTTTCGACAGCACCTCGGGCGCACAACTCCATCATTTCGAGCACCTCCATCCAGTTAATTCCATCGTACTTTCACCCAAAGCCAATATTTTGGCATGCGTAGGCAATCATGGTATTGCACAGTTATGGAATACAGAGTCTCATCAACCACTCGGACAACCATTTGGCCAGGATGATCACGAAACCCTTCATTGCGTGTCTTTCTCTCCAGATGGGAGGTACCTAGCCTATTGTGGAAACGACATGAAAATAACTCTGTGGATGGCTAAACATATAGCTCCTGAGCTTGCAGTACGTGTTTTCATGACCATTCTTCAAGGTGACAAGCCACACAGTAGGAAACTCGACCCCAGTCTCCATCACCATCTTGCCTCGACGTTAGTATTCTCGTACTTGACTGTCTGCCTTGTCTTGCTTACAAGTCAATCGCAGGCTAAGGCTACAGGGGATGATGACATCGCTGAGGAGGGGCGTGATGATCCATATCATAGTGACAACTTTTTCCGGGTAAAACTCACATTCTACAATGCCACACCCAATATGAGTACTGATGATAAGTATGTGCAGTCTTCCAGACCATCTGGTCCTTCCTCCGGTCTCCCGCGTTCTTCCCAGCATATCCGCCAGTCTTCGGCTCGCCGCTTTTGGAGGATATTCATACCCTTTCGAACCCGCCCGCCAGTAAATCAGCCCATTCCTCTGCATCAACGCCGCAAGCGCAGTTTCTTCGTACGGCACACAGGACCAACGCCAATCACAGTCTCCGCTGCACAAAAAAAAATGTGAGTAGTAGATTGTATGTCCCTCGTCTGTACACACATAACCACATCTCTAGAGAATTTACGTCGCACGCCCCCCCCTCCATCGCAGAAGAAGAACGTCGACACTAAGATTCCTCAGGCGGGTCAGACATCTTCTGCAGAGCAGCCACGCTCAGCGTCCGGCATCCTACAACATACCCAGACACAGTCTGAGACTCCACCTGTCAAGGAGGACTGGCTGTTGGGTCAACTTTTGCCTCGCACTCGGCATCGGCGGCCGTCGCACAGTAGCAATTCAGGCTGCCGCTTCATGATTGTACAGCACTTAGCAGATTTGATTCGATACTGCCTCGTTTCTGGACAAGAATTTTACTGGCTAATTGCTTATCTGGGTCTACATTATTATATCTTAGTTTTCGTGATCATACAGTTTTTCAAACCCGTCCTAAACAGGTCTTCGCCTCAACTGGATGATTGTACTAATAGTACAGGAACTCACACGAGTAGTAGCATATATATGCCACCTTGCATGTATTCTTACGAGTTTGTTTGTGATCAATCGTCAGAGGCTCAGACTAGCGGGCGATCGACAAGAATTCGAATGACGTTTGAACGTTCGCTCGACACTGACTCAACGTTCATCCTGCCAAGGTGTCGGTTCACGTTCAACGTTCATGAACCGGCTTAGTGACTCTTGGGCGTATCTCTTGCGTGAATCCTGGAACCGCCGAGGGTCCGGGATGGGCCGTTATCTCCGAGCGTCAATCGTAAGTGCACGTTCGTCCACGCGCGTCAGTCGTGCCCTGCGTAGCTGAAGCCCTCGTGCATACGAATTTCAAGTAAGATACCCCATTGGCTCATCTCTCTCGAGAAACAAGGTTCTTTCCATTTCATCTTCCAGACAATCCCACATTCGTCCTACATAGTGGCAGATAGTGGCACGGACTTCAGCACGCGTGCCATTAAAAAGGGAGAATAAGAAGATGAATCAAATCTTTTGGGACGATCATCAATGGCTACGGTCTCTCGTGCTCTCCTGT